>PKRV01000225.1:354038-565790 GCA_003709505.1 Hyphantria cunea
ATATATATATATATATATATATATATATATATATATATATATATATATCTGTGGTGTATTATGGTTGCACTAAATAGATAAGACTGTTTTTGTTTTGTATATCGTGTCAATACTTGAGCTCATCATATATCGACACCCCGTTTTTTTTATGGAATAGGGGTAAACGAGCAGACGTATCGCCTGATGGTAAGGGATTACCACCGCCCATAGACACCCGCAACACCAGATTCGTCACAAATATTTTGCCGGTCTTTGGGGGATGGGGAGGGGGATGAGGAAAGGGGTTGGGTTATGGGCCTCCAGTATCCTACCTCACTCGGTGTAATACAGCGCATGGGTTGCTTCACACTGGTTTTCTGTAAGGCCAGGGTATCACTCCGGTCGAGCCGTTACAGTCCACAGCGGGATATGGAGGAGGATAAGGAGGTTTAAACTTGAGCTCAATTAAATTACAAAACATTTGACTGCACGGCTGACCTAGTGGTTTAAGCGGTCGCCACGCTGCTTTCTACTGCCCCAAGTGCTGTGGGTTCAAATCCCACACGGGACAACACTTTGTGTGATCCATAATTTTTTTTCTGAGTCTGGGTGTTCTTTGTGCCCATTTTATGCACGTTTGTAAAGACCCCGAGACACAGGATATGTATTCTTGTCTTTAAAAAAACTTTACGTAACTTTATATCGGCGCCGAAATATAGGTTCCTAACTAGTTTGGCAACGGGGGCTATCTCATGTTCGATTTGTTGTAATTTTTTTGTGCAATAAATGATATTCATATAATGATGATGATTCTTATCAACTTTGTATTACAACAATAAACATCCAAAATACATAAATATTATGAGCTGTTTATTACGACCTTGTCCATTTATTTATAGCAATAACAAACATGTTTACTGAAATTATCTGTTTTCTTTTCAGATTGATGCAGACCAGATACTAACAGGTATGTATAACATGTATATTTGAAATGCCGAAGACTTACATGTAAATAAGACGTGCGCTTATTAATATTACAAGTATTAAAAGTACTGCCTCGTATTTAATTTCATTACCGAATTCGTATCTTTTTTATGGATGGTCGGAATCAGGAAGATTTCTTTGCTAAATATAGAGATTTGTTACATAACTAAGTCGTAAATTAGGAGAAAAGGGGAGTGCAAAAGACTAGATTTCCATAAATAAAGTATTCTCATATTTTTCGGGATAAAGGAATAAGGCCAGAGGGATGTGGCGAATAGTCTCTTTTCATAGCATACTATGCTTACAATGAATTCCATTAAAAGATAAATTTATATTTAGAAAATAAGCTTATGTATCTTAATTATAATATCGCGTAGACATAAAACCAAGTTATTACTGTTAATTTTCTCCTATCTACGGCAAAGGGATTATGACCAATAATAATTTATAGCTATCATCAAAATCGGCCTTCTATGGGTAGCTGTTAGGTCAGCATAAGAGATCCATTTCTTTCACTCTGTCAATAATAATCAGGGTTTAGGGGCTGATAAAACGACACCAAATTTTACGAACTGCTGACTTACTTTATCTAACCTTGAATATCAGAGTAATGTATTTTCATGTTACATAAAATGTGACACTTTAACGTAACATGTTTAATGATCTATTTAACTTATTGAAGGTTTGATTGGGTTTGTTGTTTATGTTTATGCTATCTCCAATTTTGAAAAGAGAGAAAAGTGTCTGGTTTTCTTTTCCGACAAATTGTCAAATAAAGAAAAAAAATGCTATTTATCAATGAAGATCAAGATTTTTGTATGTGTAGACCTTCCAAAATGACTCTTATCTGCCTGATGGAAGGCATTAGTAGAATCCAAGAGTGGTGGTCATCATACCCATTGCGAATACAGACAATGCAACAATGCAGTATGGTAATAATATAATTTTCAGTTTTAAACTAGAGATAGCTAATCGAAAACGGCCTAAGGTAATTAATGTTTTCTACAGTGCTTAAAATATAGTTTGATTTTTGTGACAGATGGCTACAAAACCGACGACGTAACTTTGAAGTAGCGATTGCAAATATCGTGCATTACATAATAAAAAAAAATATTATACCTAGAACATACATGACAACTTTTAAAATAACGCTAGTGACAACTGTCACAAAGATTAAGTTATATTAAAAGGACTATAGTTGGGAGATCGCTTTTTGTTTTTTCGAAAGACGGCCTCCATTTCATCTGGTCCACATTTTTTATCTTTTATATCATTAATTCTATTAGACTAAGACTCGAAGACTTAAGATTTAAGGACTTTAAATACTTAACATCGGCAGTAATACCCGATCCAGCTGATCAGGTTGGTTACCATATCATCAAAAGAAGATATCATCAAGTTTTGAAAACTCTGAATCTTTAAATACACGACCGGATTTCCATTCATTTTTTTTTTGTAAAATAAAATTGAGTGTCCGATAGATATGTCGTTTGATATCTAAGAAAAAAATTAAAAGGTTTTTATTGAAGAACAGGTCATTAAAACATACATCGGAGACATTTAGTGTAAATTATAAAGTCAACATATAAAAAAAGTGTTCTCGAATAAAACACGTAATGTCATAAAGCAGAGCTGCGTAAAATCTTTTATATGGAGGAGTGCCGAAGACATATCGACATTTTATTCGCGATAATGTTCCAACGCTCCCCTCGACATTACACACATCATTTCTGAATTACATCGCATTAAATGAAATTGGAGAGTCGTGTGTTGCTGTGAACTAAAAGTTTAAGATCGACGGTTTTTCGATCATTTATTATTATTTAAGTCACGGTATTCCGTGACTTAAATAAATATATAAAAAATAGGTTTATATGTTATGTGTATTTGATATTTTGTTTAGTTTGTTCATTTCAATCAAAGTTAAGTGCATTTTGGCTGATTTTTCGTTTTTCTACATATCCCAATTAAAAATGACATAGGAAATAACTTCATAAGTGCACCAATGATGATATAAGAACAACATGATGAATGAAATAAATAAACGAAAAGGAGATTTATTTGTAAGGGTAAAAAATCAGAGTACATGAAGTGTTAACTACTAATGATTGAAATATAAAGTCTTGTATTAGAAGTCACTTTTGTGCCGGAAAGTCCAAACCTTGGTGAAACGGATTTGAGATTATCGCTGCTCTGACCACGCAAAAAACAAAACGCTAAATTGCCAATAAAGTACTTATTTTTGTTGTTTACCCCTTATAAAATAAAATAATGTATTATAGTAATTCACCTAACTAGCACTATATATCACAGAAAGCATGAGTAAAATACAAGTATTCCGAGAAAGGGTAATAAACCCTTTTAGTGAGATGCGAAAGGAAAAAATATCTCAAAAAACTGAGTCGTTACAAAGGAGGTCGAGCAAAACTCACAAATATCATTCGTTTACTTACCACCAAACTACAAAGGCTGCTTTCAATAAAGAAAAACAGAACAATTCTAAATAAAAGTTGATGTGAGAATAGCCCTCTGTATTACGGCTTTGATTAACAGGAGTCGTTCTGATACGGATTACTTTGAGCATAGAGCCTGCCCTTTTTTCTTCTAACAAAGGTCAATGATCCTGTTTTGTGTTCGAACTTAACATGCCTAATTTGCTGGACCCCTGATTGGATATACAGGTTTTTGGTATAGAAAGACTTCTTATTATTCATTATGTTTTCCATTGGACCAAGGATACAAATTATATCATTTTTATGGTTACGAAGCCCACGTCTCGGAATCGAAACCGAAAATACAAAGAACCACAAATCCACGGTTGTTGTTGTAAACTGACATAAGTCGTGGAAGTCGGGGCGGGGCGCAGCTAGATCAAATTAAAAGTAGCCTAAGTTACTTCTTGTAAAACAAGTAATCTGCCAGTAAAAGTCCCATCAAAATTGCTCCAGCCGTTCCAGCCAGAGATTAACCGGAACAAATTGGCAGACAGTGGAATATTTTAAAATTTATTTTTTTATGCAAGTACCATATATATACTTCCATATGCATTTAGAGAAAAGCTGTTGATTTGAAATAATCGCAATTTCAGACAGACACTTTAATTTTATTTATTTGTATAGATGATTAAGATAAAGTAATTAATTTTCCCGATCTTGCAACTTTTTTTTTTTACTTATTAACTAAGCATTAATATCAGTTGTCTAGTACCCATAGTACAAGCTCTGCTTAGTTTGAGACTAGATGGCGTTGTGTGTTAAAATGTCTGAACATATTTATTTTTTTATTTTATGTTATTTATTAATTATTATAACGTAGCTTATAACACTAAAATAAATTATCTATTCAAACCAGTAGCTTCCGAGATTAGCACGTTAAAACCAACTAACAAATTCTATCTTAATGAAGCATTTATATTACTTTTCTGAATTATTATAAGGACATATTTTGACAGTATAAAGCCTCCTGATGGTATCGCATGACAACGCTGTTTTAGAATTATACGCAAGTGTTTTCAGAATATAGGAGCGGCTATTACTCACCTGAAGGTTCAAACACGTATTGCCGCCTTTATTTATTAGTATTGGTATGGCGGTGTCTTATACATTTCATATTAATACATGCGAAGAATTCTTGGGAGATATTTTTGAGAAAATATAGCTAAACATGACTGTAAGTCTCGTCGTCGTCTTAGTCGTGAGAGTGACACTGGTTACATCAAAATAATAATAATAAAAAAATTAAAAATAATTAATTACTTGTTCTTGTCTATTTCATTCCTAAAGTGCACGTGTCTTGACTACGTTATTTAAGTGGCTTGAGACTAAAATTAGAGTCGGTTAAATGTGAACTGGTCGCCAGAGGCGTATTAAACGCCCACACTTTTTTTAGGAGTTGTAGGCGTAAGTGAATGTTCGTCGGTCAGTAGACCCCGTAAGCCATAGTAGGAGAGTTTATTATTTTTATTAGAGAAAATCTATTAAGAAAAACCCGACAAGTTATTTTTTTTAATTGGCCTATTAAAATTATTGCTTTTAATGGTTATAAATTTCAATTTAGTATTTAATATCAGAATTTTGAAGTGAAGATATTGCTAAAAATAAAAAAGATAATCATTTATAACATAAAACCATTAACCATGAAGTTTTGTTACTGTTCTATAGTGTCTTTATATATTTAAATTGTCAAATTAAATATTTTATAATAAATTAAAATATCATCCAACGATTAGAAAAAAGACAAAATTTGTAATCATAATGTATTATTTTACATTTTTCTTTGTATCTGTGGAACATACAATGCACGTTTTATAGATAGGAGCTAATTAACTGTCAATCACCATATTAAAGCGTCCTTCGATTGCATTGGGTGCTGTCACGTCTGAATTTAGTGGTTCATAATATATTTGTCATATAAGGCTATAATTTTCTACAAACGTTATTGGTGCTGAGCCAATTTGCTTTTCCGATAAAGTATTAATCTCTTAAAGGAAAAAGAAAAGAAAAAGTAGCAATCAGCCTAAAATTACCAGACCACATAATATGTAAAAAATCTCTGTAGTCGTAAACGATTGAATAATTTAAAGTGTTTTTTGAATACAAGCTTTTATTACTTGTTAACAAAACAATAAGTTTGAGCACTTTCGTTTGATACCCATATTGGGTAGATTGTTCAGAAATATGTACTCCGCCATTTTGTTACGGCGGCCATTTTGTAATACCGAAAATAATACCGATAAAAAATGATTGCATTGCATAATAAAGGTATATTTCAGATTTTAGTTCAATCGGAAATCGGGAAGTGGATAAAATTTATCTCGCAAGACTTGATTACAGATAAACATCGGGACAGGCGAAACTTAGAAATAAAATCTTATAAAAACAGACGAGGTTTCCTATATTTGTTTTCAAAGAGAGCTCTTTTAACTTCTTATATTAATTCATGTTCAAATCCTTCAAAATAGCTATCGTCTGAAATACGAGATTAAATAAGATGAATATTCTCGTATAATATTATACATTCGAGATTGATTAAATGTTGTTCCATGTCTACATATTATCTGTACAGTGATGTTGATTTTAGCAATTCTATCATAATTGGCTAATAACAGTGTAGTAATGTGTATCTCACATTGTTAATTGACAGACATATAGCCTGTATAATATAAATAGGAACATTTCAAGGAGCACTCTCCAATGGTTTTCATGAAATTTAGTAAGCATAGGGTTTCAAGTGCGAATAGGCTAGGATTCATTTTTAGAAAATTTATAAAATACAAAAACAAACCGATTAAACCTCGGTCATCCAGATATTGTAGTTAGTAAAAGAACATCTTTTAAAGCTTGTAATTGGGCAATGTAAACAAAATTGATTTTTTTTTATGAACTTTTCAATATGTTTAGATTTTTTATTAATTTTATATGACTGAAATAGCCCAAATCCCATGCGAGGAATAGCCAATCCATATACTAGTAGTTACTGTCGATCGCCTCAGTTGAAAATCAGGTTTTTATTATCCATCGTTGTTTATTAATAGTAAACTGAGCTTATAGTTATAAAGAAAAGTGTTTCGCCCGCATTATTTAGTTAAAAATTTTTATACAACCAGACAATTGCAATTGTGGTCTATAGAAATAATAAATAAATTAATTATATTAAAAAAGAACGTAGGTAAAATAAAATCGAATCACAGTGAACTTTTATCTCGGCCAAATCAGTGTTGTAAACCTGTAAGTCGTATTGACTGCTACCGGGATGTGTCCCAGTTTTCCAACATTGTTTGTGGGATGTGGTAAATCAGTACATGTCTCTGCTCTTAGTGAGACATCCCGAAGTTCAGTATAGTTCTATTTGATAAATAATAAAAATACGAGTAAGCTATGTTATGATATGAAATAAGAACATCCTAAAATTGTCAGCGTATGATTATAGGTACATGAAGTGCCTAATTACTTCTAAAGTAATCTTTTGATATGTTCGTGATCTTCATGCAATGTTGAACAATATTTTATGTTTCCTCACAATGGTATGCTTGAATGTAGTTATTATACACAGCTTGGAAGTGTGAGGAGCAGGTGTTTTTGATACGCATAAAATTCCTGTGTTACAAATCACCGGTACTTCACCCTACAGGTACATTTTCTAAAGTGTGTTTAAACAGCCAATTCTATTGAGTGAATATAGTGAGGGAATGAGCAATAAAACCTAAACAAGAAATACTTAGATATAAAGAACAGGGAGTAATTAAATCTTATCATCAAGACAACGCCATACATGCGAATCTCTGTGGGTATGTGTGCGTGTCCGTGTGCATGTGCGTGTGCGTGTGTGTGTGCGTGCGTGTGTGTGTGTATGCGTGCGTGCGTGCACATTTTGTTTTGTATGGGGATATTAATTTAGAGCCTGATTCAATTTATTGTATAGCTTTGGACCCTGGTAACTGAAAAACCGATGTGTGATATTAGTTTTGCACAATGGCACTGCAAATACTTTGTTTTTACGACATTTTCTGTTATTTTTATTTTGTATTTCAAATGTTGCTTAGCTACGGTATTTAATGTATAAAGCTATCGCCCTGTCAATACCTCCCATTTTTTTTAAAGGTCAACCGTCGGATAGTAAAATGGTAGGAGCAAGCTCTACTTTAGAATTGCTCTTTGAGCTATCTCAATGGTATGTGTTAAAATTAACATTTGTTAATTGTAAATTTACGAGATTATAATCTACGCGTTTAAATATGTTAGCAGGTTCTAATTTAGCAGGAATAGCAAAGTATAAGGCAACACTATTATAATCAGTAAGAGATGTTTGAGAGATGAGACAACGTGCTGTCGTTATGGTTTTCAGAAGTGTGTGATCTAAACATGTTTTATTATGCGTAGGGAGTGTGTACGCAGGCAATATTTTTAGTTCCTCAATTGAATTACATAAACTGATTTTATAGTACACGACTAAAGTATTACATTTAGTGTAAAGTGGAAGTAAAGCTAACATAGCCATGTACTGATGGTAAGTATGGGGTAGACGGGAACCAGCACTGAGTTAAGACTATCCAGTTCCACTCTACAACCGTCTTGACTAAAAGCGGTGGTAGTCTAAATAAGTTACATTTTAAACTGCGAATATTTTGTTGAAAGATTTTAAGGTATTGTCGTAAGACGAACAGTCCCCTGTATCAAAATAAAAGATTCTACAACGTCAAAATCGCTTTGTAAGTACAAAAGTTCATTGTTTTTTTTATATATTGTAGTTACTAACAGGATAGTTATGAAAATGCAGTTTGACCATGAGATTATATATTAAAGTATTTCGAAGTATAAGAGAGCGAATGTATAGTAGAAATGAACTTGTGAACCTTGAGACTAAGTGTTCTCAGTTTTCAAGTGCAGTGGCGGGGACGTTTAGTATCTCAACGATCCTCTATGGGATCCTGTATATATTTCATGTTGATCCAATTTTGTTTCCAGATTTTTATCAATGTTTTTTAACGAAACATTTTCCCTCTGTACTGGTTTCAAGTTACTAAGAGCCTCATCATTGTTTTTGGACAGCAACACCATAAATTTTTTACTATTTTTAGTTTGACTACACCTGAAAGACACTTAATGGGGCAAACCACGCAGGATTACAGTACAGCAAAGAGATTTAAAACTTCATTACCCTTTTTTTACGCATAGAAACCCCCTTGAGCCTTCACCCCACTGGGGTTTGGGGCGGGCCGGTGAGTTGGAATCGAATCGACAAATCCACACGGTGTGTCACTCTGCGCCTGAGACGGGAGGGATCCAGGAACCGCTTTATTACAATATCCAGACCTCTCCCAGCAAAAAAATAACTTCAATAACCCTATATCAACCGTGGCATAGGATGCCAAAATATCTTTCTTATGGCGAGACCGATTTCCAACTGTCGTAGTTAACACAACTGAAAGTAATTGATCACTTGATGTGAAGTTCCTATAACTCCATGAGGTCGAGGGTTTTCTGTAGAATACAACTTGAGGTTAGCCAGACAAAAAAAAATTATAGCCGACAAACGACTTCTTTAATAAAAGTTAATGCCTATGGAAGTGTGGACTGAGTATTGCAAGTTCTACTTTTATTGTGATTTGATTGGGCATAAAGAGTATCACACCTACGCGCCATAAAAGGTAAGACATATTTAAGCTAAAGCATAAGTAAGCTGCTGTTAAAGAGTAAAAGCGGAAGCGATAGCGATTTACATTAAAATTATTCTATAAAGTGATGTGATTCAAATTTCTTTTTTATTAATGAATACGACTAAGTGTCAAAGGACATAACATAGTGGAAAGGAATGACACTTCAATAAAACTCTTATAATCTGTTCAACAAAATTGCAAGAAATTTCGTTTTATTCCTATACTTGCTTTTATCGGTTATCGCAGCAAAGAGTAGCCAACGTCCTTCCTCAAGAATTAAAGCATCTCCATGCCAAATTTAATTGAAATTGGTGCAGTGGTTTAGCCGTAAAAGATGTACAGACAAACAGACAGAGTTACTTTTGCATTTTTAATATAAGTATGGAATAAAAATATAATAAAATCATAGACCATACAAGTCAGAAAATACGTGCACCATAAAATTCTGTACTAATTTACACTCAACAGTCCACGGTAGTATTTTAGCTGAACAAATTTGACTGATGCATATCTTCAACACCTAATGTCTAAATGCTCAAATAAAGAAACTGTTTTAATCTCCAGTTGATCTGTTTGATATAATATCGGACACTTCAAATTATCATAAGAGTTTTTATTTAATTGACCGCGACCTCTTATAACTTGAACTGTTTTATTGCAGTATTTTATGATGGCACTGGGTTGCTGACTTCACGACAAGAACTGATCAATCTCAATAACCTAACATAGACAGTCGTTACTTTATAAGTGGTACACTATACTTATATATCACTGTATTTTGTTTTTGCAAACAACATGGTAGGCTTATACTATTAGCTTGTTTTATTGGGATAAATATAGCGTGATTATATTTGATTTATTGACAGTTTCAGACAGAATTTTTATTGCAGATGTACGGTTTTGATAGTGTTTTAGAAATTGGACGTAGCTGGTTATCTACCTCATTTTTACTATTTGGTAACCTTTTAAACTGTTATTTATTGATATATGTAAAAAAAAGTTTATTAGGATTGTCATATGAGCTGCCTAGTTTTTTTATTCTAAGCTTCTTAAAAGTGAAATATTTTGAGTCGATGTAAAGTTTCAGATTTTATATTTCTTACTTTGTAGAAATACCACAACTTTTTAAAAAATAATATTTCTACTTGTGAAAGAAATGTTATGACTTGTAAACCATTTTTCTGAATGAATTTTAATTTATTTACTTAGGCGGTTTTGTTCAGCAGGTAGGTGATACATAAGAATTGAACATCTACTTGAAGTACCGTAGATTGAGAGATCACCTGACGAAAATAATTAAGACAAACGAATTTTATTTCTCTTTTTAAAAGAGACAGCTCCCACATTAGGATTATCCTGTATCACGAGGGAATTTACAAACATCATGAAAAGGACACAAAGAACAACCAGACTCAGAACAACTACTTGTGGATCACACAAAGCGTTATCTCATGTGGGATTTGAAGCCTCAACACCATAGCGCATTAGAAAGTGGCGTGGCAACCGCTTACACACTGCTCTACACGTGCTGTCGAATATTTATGCAGAGATATATATCTGTATGTGAGAGACTTACGATAAGCTACTGAGAGTAATGTTTTCAAAAACTATTTGTTGTCTTATTCAATATGTGGATAAAAGATGATAATATCTATTATTTAGTACAGTGTAGGAGACAATAGGTCAAATACCTAACCATAGAGCATGTCTGATAATCACATATTCAGAATAAACTCAGTGAATAAAATTTTTGATAAATGTGTTCATATACTGTTGACATGTAAACTAAATAGTTGGTACTTTTAAAAAAATAAAGCTCTGTAGGTACTCTATAAATTTTAAGAATTTTGCAGACAAGTCACTGTAAGCAGTATTCCTATGGTTCGCATAAAGACACGATATGAAAAAAAAAGTTGTTTTAAAATATCATTGCCCTCACAAGCGTTAAAAAATATAAATGAATTGACCCAAATGCCTTCTTGGAAGTCGGTTAAATAAAAAAAGATAAACTGGTGAAATTACCTAATATTTTACTAGATTTTTTCCGCAGCTCCACCTATATGTCGCGGTAAGAAGTAGTATATGTGTAATGGTGATTTATGAGCTATGTTGGCAATACGTCTACTCTTTGCCCCCTATTCCATACATAGAAAAAAGACAGTGTTGAAGCTTTATATAAAACCGTTTAGTAGTTTTTACGTGAAAGAGTACTAAACATCCATACTTCCTCATAAACTTTAATATTAGTAGGAAAAGTAACTAGAAAGATATTTTTTATGTTGTTGCTGTATCTATCTTACTTTTCATATCATCATCATTATCAGCCTATCACAGTCCATTGCTGGACATAGGCCTCTTCAATTTCAAGCCGCTTGGTTCGATTTTCGGCTTCTTGCATCCAGCTCTTTTCATACTAGCAACTTTTCATATGTAATTCACATATTTAGAGTCGTATCTATTTATCACATTCATTTGCAGACATCATTCATAAATGATAAACATTGATACATAAAAATGTTCACTGAAAAATTTACCTATCACTTTAATAAGTGATAAACTAGCTGAACTAGATAGGTTTCGGCAGTGACGTCAATAGGCCATAAAAACGACTCAATTAAGTGGTTCCCTGCGCAAAAAACAATCTTACGAAGCCTAAAATGTATAACAGTACTGTCCAATCTTGAGTTAAACTTCTGTATAAAGTCCAAAGAGCTTACCTTAATAAATCTGTCTTTCGTAATTTCCACAATAAATCATAAAAGTAACAAGGCCATAGGAAAAATAAAAGTTAGCAATTAAACATTAGAACGTAATAATATTTAACTACTAAGTAAGTTAAATATTACTTAAATACTTCAACATCATTATTTCTGAACAAAATATTCCACCTTCTTTGAAATACTTTTAGTATTTCGTAGAAAAATCCATTACAGCTTTGTAACAGTGATCTTCGGAACTTACCAATTCTATAATACGAAAAATATTTTTTGGCAAAAAAATATGTTATACTAAACGTTAAGGTTTTTACGACTTTTAGAATCAATCTGCGCCATTAATTGGAAGAGAATAAAATTGATATTTTAACGTTCGTCATTCATTTCGATTATCATCATAAACCTATTCTTATTGGTCAGAAGTCGTTGCTACGTAGTTTTTTTCAAGTGTTCCTTTGTAGGTAGTATGTAATACTGCTTATTTAGCTCCATTTGGCTCTTAAGACGCCCACTGGTTGAAAAGGAGCCATACAGTATTTATTTACATTATTACAGCTCTGAAAATTTTACATTTTACAATAATTATTTATTTCTTTATTTATTTATAACCCTATGCACTTTAGTACATAGGCGGACTTAATGCCCAGGGCATTCTCTACCAGTCAACCGGTGGTGCAGAAATCTCGTGAGGTAGGTGCGCATAGGTTTCGTACTTAACTATTTCAAAATCTACGTTACATATATAGATACATGTGCAAAAAAACAAACATTATGAATATATATTTTATAATAATATTACATATACATACAAACATATTTACATTACATCCGTAAACTAGTGGATAAGAAACTTTAATTAAAGTCAATCAATGTGATGACTTCAGCTCGAACGCCCCTCGACTGGGGCGATACTGTTGCAAAAGACCAAATTGAAATGAAAGCATTTATACTGTCGTGTTTCGTTGGAAAGTGAGAAACCAAAGACCCAGAAGCATCTCAATCCACCATTGTGTGAGTCACTATACTGCAATGTTGCATTGTCTTCGTTTACAATGAGTATGGTGACCAAGGCAGAGTAGGTATATAAAAATATCCACTATTGAACGTTCCATAAGATTTGCAAAATCACGCTTCCAAAACGTTAATGGATAAAAAAATCAAAGTTACATATATATATATACATACACACATACCTCACACACATATCTCATCGATAAATAAGTAGGTTAATGACAATGTGATATATGTTATAAATGCATTTGGTTTGATCAGACGGCGTTATTGTTGTTTAAATCAACGAGCGAAATTATGACCGGAGGTGGACCGGTAATCATAATGTGTTTTATGAAATTCATGAAACGTTTTAAAGGAAGTTTATCATAAACATAAATTCTGAGAGATTTTTTACACCCAGTACTCGACCTACAATAATATGATTGATTCTGGGACACCGTTCCAGATACTTATTTTTATTAATAAAAATCCGTGATCGGGATTGAAATTCAATCTATTTAATTAAAAAGAATAAGTTTATACTGTAAATATATATATAACAAATCTTAAAAATATATTTATAGGCTATTTCAACTAAGCCTTTCTTAAAAGTCTTTTTTTATGGATGTGGGCCAAACTAGCAGACATATCGCAGAGGTAAGCGATAACCGCTGCCCATGGACACCCGCAACATCAGAGGCGTTACAAATGCGTTGCCGACTTTGGGGGATGGGAAGGAGGATGAAGGGAAGGGTTGGATTATGGGCCTCCGGTATCCTCACTCACTCGGTGAAACACAGCGCTGGCGATGTTTCACACCGGTTTTCTGTGAGACCGTGGTATTACTTCGGCCGAGCAAGCCCATGCATGCCGAAGCGTGACTCTCCCACGGTCAACTAATACATCCTACATCAAAACAGTAGTGTAATCGGTACTACGGTGGCACATTCATAGACTGTAAAAACATGTTAATAATTGCCTAGATCATAGCACCACGTTTGAACGGCTAAATCATTTTCACATTTTTAACCGAATCAAAAAAGGAGGAGGTTATCAATTCGACTGTATTTTTTTATTTTTGTTACCTCATAACATTCCACTGGGTGAACCGATTTTGATAATAATTTTTGTTTTTGACAGCTAGTGCTTCCCGTGTGGCCCCATTTCAATTTTGACCAGTTCTTTGTTGGTTGGTTTCTTTTTGTTAAAATTTGTGATTATTTAGTATTGTTGTTTGATATCAATAATTCAATCTTTCAAGAATCGATCAAGTCTTTCTCAACAGAAAGACTGTAGGTTATAAAACATCACATTTAGACTAATTGGAGTCGAGAATCAATGAAAAAGGTTAAAAAATGGGTATTATCTTTTGTAACAACACAGACAAAGTAGTAAGCTAGTTATTGTATCATAAACGTAGTCAATTTAGAATCAGGAGAGGGAGTTATGGTTCTATTAATTTCACTTACTCGCAAGAAGCAACGAAAAAAACTAGTAGCACCGAGAGTAAATATGATTATCAACTTCTGTAGATCGGGCTCATATTTTATCGAAGCATGACTCAGAACTTCACTATACGAAACTTCAGATTAATTATTTGGTTTTCAAATTAAGTGTGTGAACTGGACCGACTTGCGTAAGAAGGTTGGCAGCAACTGGATGCAAAAAGCAACAGACCTGGCCTTGTGGTGTTCCTTGGTTTGTTCCTTGGTGGACTGCAAGGGGCTGGTGATGCTGTTATTTTTGATGCAAGAAATAAACATTTGAGATGTTAATGACTTGCATCAAATCTTACAATTTGACATACTTTGATATTAATAAAAATTAATGTGTATAAAGTAGTTTATATTTTGTTTAAACATAGCTTGTTACCAGAGTATTTCATTGGTCAGTCTGAAATGAGTTTCGACACAAAAGGTTGATAATTACGAAAATCTAATTTGCATATGAGTAGGTTCGTCCCTTTTTATGGTCCAGCACTTATTAGAGGGTACAAAGATACTAAAAGAAATATATCCTTACATACGGTAATTCATTCATTCAATTACACGGAAAAATGAAGGTTTGAAGGCAAACTATAATTAGATTTTTTTTAACTAGTTAGGTAAGGCTAATAGGTTAAAAGCTAAATGCTTTCAAAAGTCCATTACAGACAAACAAACATACAAGTGAAACTTATAAAAGTGTATTCAATTAAATTGAAATCACTGTTTTCTTTTTTAATATTGTTCCATGCAATTAAATGTAAACTAAATCTACATAAATAAAAATAAATCACCGAAATATATATATGTACGCGCATAGCTTCATAACCCATAGGTCGAACTAAGTGGCGTGAAATTGGAGAGACCTATGTCCAGCAGTGGACTGCGATAGGCTGATGATGATGATGATGATAGCTTCCAATCGGCTGCACCTGCTGTTATTGTTACGACAAGGTTTGTATAGAATAAAATAAGAAGAAAACCGTGAACGTAAAAGTAAATCCGCGAGAACTAAAAAAAGAAGAAAAATATTTTTTTTAATATTCTCTAAAAAAAGGTGTGACGGAGCAAAGTTCGCGGAGTCAGCTAGTACGTTATAAAAATAAAATCAAACATACTGAAAACAACTGCAATCTTATATCATCATCATCCACAACAGCCTTTAGCAGCCTACTGCTGGACATAGGTTTCTCTTGAGAAAGGAGGTTTTGGTATGAGGTTTGGATTGGTTTAATATATTATCAAACGTTCTAAATATATCATGCATCACTTAACATTATCTTATTTAATCAAATACAATAATAAAATTCCGCTTGCGAGATGTAGAGATTATATTTGGCAGAATTCTGACCAAATATATTTTCCAGTGTCATCGAAATTTACCTAATCTTCGTATTTATCTCGCCAGGATATTGACGAATCCAAAATCTGATTTTATTTTATGTATTTTTATTTATTTATCTTTATTGTACACACACATAGAAACAACACATAGAAAAAAAAATAAAAAAAAAGAATTACAACATACAAATGTGACAATTGGCGGTCTTATCGCTCGCGGCGATCTCTTACAGACAACCTTTTTACATCTCTCAACAGGATGAACTTACCCAAATGAGTAACTTTGTTTTGTGATAATATGATGTGATTCTTATAGTATCGTATCGTTTATGTTGTAGAGCTAAACTGCTAAGCTGTAGGTATATAGTTGCCTACCATTCAAGGAGGAAACTTTGATTTTTCATGAACTAAAATACCATGAACGAATAAATAAACTCATACTCTATGCTAATATCATAAATTTGAAAGTAGTTCTGTCTATGTATACGTGTTACGCTTTCATGGCTAAATCGCTGCACCGACTTCAATGAATCTGGATATGAAAACACGTTGATTTTGAGGAAGAATGTAGGCGACAAGCGGGCGGAACCGCTTGCAAAAGCTAGTGAGATTTTAAAACAAAAAGCAAAATGTAATCACAGACACAGACAGACTACACGATTGGCCTTGTGGTTTTAGTGGTTGCCACACCACTTCCTACTGCGCTAAGTGTTGTGGGTTCAAATACTACATGGGACAACACTTTGTGTGATCCATAAATTATTGTTCTAAGTCTGGGTGTACTTTGTGTCCGTTTCATGTATGTTTGTAAAGATCCCCGCGACACAGGAATGTATATTCCTAATGCGGGAGTGGTTTTTTCTTTAATTTAGGATTATTGGTAGATATTTATTTATGTAAGCTCTCGTTCTAAGAAAATGCTATTTTGAAAATAATGACGTAAAAATAATGCAGTTTAAATCAATAGAACTAATAACATTCAGTTGCGTTACAGACTCCGAATGCGGAGTATCTAGAGAAGAAAAGTAGGAAGAATAAGCGCTCAATCAATGTTTTTATTACTAATAATAATAAGGTATTTACACAGATATTTAAAATTCAAATTGTTCAATCATGTATTTCTAATGTTCATAAATTTATACATAAAAACTCGAAATACTTCCTCATATTTCAGCAACATTACACTACATACTGTCGGTAGCTGTAAAAACTAACTCATCACGTGTATCTCTTTAAAATTTGTTCACAGTTTATAAGTCGAGTTTAATTTTATAGATTAGAACGCTTGCAAAAAGCATATAAATCTTTGGTCTTGGCTCAATGATGTCGGCGCCATGTTTACATAAGGCCTCACTGACAGCGGGTTCTGCCGTAATTTATTGAGCTGTTCATTTAGATATGTTTTAGAATGTAATTGATGATTCTGAGTTTAAACTATCTTGTAAATTCGTAGGAGACTTGAATAAAAGGAAAATTTTGAGGTAAGGTATTTACTGTAGAACATCCAATACTTATTTTTTACGAAAATTATTAATGTATCGAACAAAATGCATGGAAATAGTTCTGTATCTAAAATTAATTTAACGTTTTTATTTAACTACATCACACCTAGTAAACTTTTTTTGTGGTCATCTTTAACTATATGTATATTTATATTAATAAAAAAAAATAACAACAGAGTAGTCATTGAAAATCTTCTTTTATAGAATTCTTTCATCCAAACTTTCAAAATTTAAAATCACATATAGGGAAGTACTAGCAGAAACAATAATAAATATTCTGATCTTCAACTAAGTACTACGAATCAAAAGCTGTCAAAAAATAACAGGCATTTAGTAAATAAATCTCTTTTACGTTCAGTGGTGCTCAACCCACATCAGTCAACATGCTAACGAGTGTTCCACTGGCATGTACCACATTTTTAATGTACAAAATAAATAAAAATAAATACATCAACACGCCATTACGCATCAAATAAAGAAGCGGGATTCCTTTGAGATTCAGCCTTTCGAGACCCGACGATTCGGTACTAATTTAATTTGATTTTATATGAAATTTACGTTACATCAAACGTCAATGGTAATAAATGTTGAACAAATCAGTTTTCTTAGTAATCTGAGCTTCTTTTATAATTTAATGCGATGTTTGCGATTATGTGAGAAAAACGTAGCATGATTGATTTATTTTTTAAATACAAGTTCGATATTGCCTTTGTAACTTCGTGAATTATTTCATGAAAATTTACCATTAATCTGTGATGAAAAATACGATACAAATAAACGGACTACAAATGTATATTAAGATCATATAAAGAATATATCTGTAGCATATGTGTACAAACAGATATTAAAAAAACCATTTATTGTAAACTTAAGTTTTTACCATGGGAGAGTCACGCTTTGTCATGAATGGGCCGACTCGACCGGAGTGATACCACTGACTCACAGAAAACAAACAAACAGCGCTTGCGCTGTGTCACATCTTACAAAAGACGCAGCAGCTATGTATATTATTGTTTTATGCCCATGTACCTTTCTAAAAATGTCGTCCGATGATTCACATGACACATCAATTTTCGACACGGGCCCGTAATTTCACTTGGCTTTGCCATACTTTAGAAAAATAGGCCACTACCTATCATTTATCGAAAATTCAATTTTATTTATTGTTGTATTCTCACAATATTTTCTATTTTACAAAAGCTGAATCTAATGCAATTACATGGATGTTTTCATTTCAATAAAAGCCTTTTATCTTACATTATATTCGAACACAAAGCCATCACATCGCTGTCAGGTAAAGACTTCGAGATTCAGGCGAAATTTCTTATAAACAAACTCGATTAATATTTCAAAACAAAATCTTTGGCCTTTTTAAAGACCAACTATATGATTCTTTTTAATAAAACACTTCAGATGCAAACAAAAGTCTGTTCTAAAGTGTGTAAATATATATTTACTTTGTTATATTATGTATCATCAAATACTAAAATGATTTATTGGTACTTTATTTGAGGCTTGATGAAGTAAATTAATATCTACAAAATTTTCGAAAAAAAGCTTTCTGGAGGATTCGTTTTTTATCGCTCCAAGGAAATGCTTGCTTACAATCATGATATTTTTTTTTATTTTCTCATGATTTTTCTCAAAACTATAAGTTGAATTGATATTTTATACATTAATCAACTGAAAACTTCCATTGTGCTATGCAGAATTAATAGTTCTTCATACAGGATAACGATAAAGTTACTCAAGGAACATTGAGTGCCCGTATTTAAAAAAAAACTTAGTATCAAAGGTGGATTGGTTTCTAAATATTGGCAAACGGACCTAAACAATCAAACACAGCGATGATCGCTATTATTCATGTCGGATCTGAAAAAAAGATAATTTTGAGTAGAACATTTCATTGAAATAAAAACAGCGGAGGAAAATTTGAATTTCCACAGTTCTTTGATTGTTTTTTAGTCGTTAAAACAACATTTGAACTGCCTTACTCAAAAATTTTATTTTTGCAAAACCGTCATTATTGGTAGGGACCATCGATAGCATATTCTATTTGACTGCGAAAAAGAAAGTTATAGGTACGAAAATTTAGTGCGATGTCGTCGATTTTGATCAGTATGCTGGGAGTTTACCGACATAAACGAGTAAGGTAACAGTTTAACTGGAGGTAGTGGAGGATAGAGTGGCGCGTCTGGCGTTTCATTTATGTATGGTGGATGGTCCGAAGTATAAATTATTAGGTACATGTATACACGGTTTAATCTTTTATATGGTGTGGAAATGAGCAGTCAGATCATTTAACGATAAACGACTACTGTTTCCCATAAATAAATAAATAAATAAATATTTTCGGGCATTTTAACACACACAACGCCATCTAGTCCCAAACTAAGCAGTTGTCTTTTGAAAAATATATGTATTATATACACAACGCCATCTAGTCCCAAACTAAGCAGTTGTCTTTTGAAAAATATATGTATTATATAGGCATTCTTATAATCTAAAACAATAAGAATATTAATTTCAAAATGTATACTTCATGAGTTACTAATAAATAATAATTATATCAATATATTTTATACAGTTCGACCATTTATCTATATTACGATTAACTCTGAAACTATCTAACCAATATTCACATTTTTTTTAAATATGAGTTTTAGTTAACGTAACGCTTAGATCAATAAGAGCCGAGTATAATTGAAAAGAGACGCACATAAAGTTCCATACTGTGGATCAGCTTGTGTTATATAATTACCTATATAGAAAAAAAATTATCAGGGCTAAGGACTGGTAAAAGGAGTGAAAACATTACTTAGAATGTTATAGAGATTGAGATGGGACGTCAGCATATCAGTGACGCGATGACGCAAACTCATAAGACTGTCTCTTACCAAAAAGCGCTCAACGCGGCTAAACTAGTTTCTACTTCAATAAATACAAATAATCCGTGTTTTAATGTCTTCAACAATTTAAGCGTTACCGATCGCACTACGAATGATTTTGAATGGATGTGGATTGTGGTCGACCTAGTATTCCTAATTATTATGACTTACACCACACTAAGAATAAGTTAAAACTTCACCGTGCGAAGAAAATCACGAATTGTAGAAAATTACTATTAAACTGACATATTTTGTGCTAAGTAGTACGTGAGTTGACTCTTAATAAGTTTTGAATGACGTGATCAACACCTCTAATTAGTCAAAGCGAACGAATCGATGCATTCATCAATGATATACGATTATATACGATTTCCTGCACGACTCGTATAAAACTCGCATAAAGGCAACGTGTTTCCTTTAGATCGATATAAAATAGAAATTTCTATATGGTTATTACAACAGTTTTTATGATTGACATAATAAAATAAGCAAATATGTATTGTATGTATATGTATTGTATGCTATAAGGGAAGCATGTCTGTATGGGCAAAAAATATACTTCAATACTAATATTAGAAATTCGATATTAACTTGATTTGTCTCTCTTACAGTGTCCATATTTTTTTTGGGTTAAGGGGCAAACGAGCGTACGTATCGCCTGATGATAAGCGATTACCGCTGCCCATAGACACCCGCAACACCAGAGGCGTTACAAGTGCGTGGCCGGCCTTGGGGAATGGGAAGGCGGATGAGAGGAAGGGTAGGATTATGGGCCTCCGGTATCCTCACTAACCCGGTGAAACACAATGCAGGCGCTGTTTCACACCCGTTTTCTGTGAGGCCGTGGTATATATGCATGCCGAAGCGTGGCTTTCACAATTCAAATGAAGCTTAAATGGAGGTACTTTAATAGCTTAGGAAGGATGTAGGGTCGTGATGATGCAATGCAGTAAATGCATGGTCAGCTAATGTAGGCTAATGAAACATGGCGTGACTAGGGCTCCTCGGTCAGTCCGGTCACCCATACGCAATGTACGTTTAATGAAGAACAAGCGAAGTATATCCGGTATTCGATGAACTCTTTTCTTGAATATTCCAATATAGTAATGTTAATACAGTGATATAGACTAAACTAATAGTTAACTATACATATGACTACCTGACATATGCACGGGCAGAGCCGTAGGCAAAAGCTACTTAGTTTTAATGTTAAATTACGTATAATAATTTTAGGTGAGGAGTTAACGCGTTGGGTAATAACCAAAAAAACCCACCTTAATAAATCGTGATTTCTAATAAAACAAGTATTAATTATATCTAAACTTATAAAAGATCAACAATTTGTCGGTAGACATTACGTAACTCAATTACTGAAAATAGAATCGAAGTAGTTTTATTCTTAGAAAACAGTTCTTTTACTGGCTATCTCAGAGTGGGGTCTCGTGCGACTTAATGGGTTAACTGAATCAAGGACGAAAGTTACATGACACGCGTGCCTGAACTATTAAAAATGGATTGTTGTGATAAATTCCGTATTTATTTATGGAACAGCCAGTAAAAAGAAGCATTTTTATATCTTCTCATTCGACCTTAACAGTTGAAGTAAAAAGAAATAAAAGTTATTAAATAAAAATTTCCTATCAAGAAATACTAACCTTGTCATTTGGAAATAGGCTAAAACAACAACAACAACCCATAATGTCCCACCGCTGGGCTCGGGTCTCGTCTCAGGAGAGGGTTAAGGCTATACGTCCCCACGCTGGCCAAGTGCGGTTTGGGGACTGGCAGGAATACTTTGTGGCTACGTAATATTGCCGTTGGATGTTTTTAAGCCGATCATACTATACGACTGGTATCGTATGATAACAACCGGGACCGACTGCTTAACGTGACCACCGAATCAAATAGGCTACAAATATTTTCAATGTAACATTTTTAAATATAATATTTTTATTTTTATTCATCGCTTCCATTCCACGACGAAAGCATTGAGCTCGGTACTGTTATTACATAATAGTAAGATTAACTATATCATTTTTTGACTTTGAATGGTTTAGAAAATTTGAAATGAATATTATAAAGTAAACCTTCATCAAAGGGGTCGTAACACTGGTGTGTAGTAAGATAAGAGTAGTATACCATACCTTTTTGGATACCGGATCTGAGATAGGAGTGCAGATTCCATGGTAGAAATTTATATCCCATTTTAAGTTGTTTTCAACTGGCGGAAATGAATTCCCGTGAAAATATTGGATTGTGATTTTTAGTTTTATTGAATGGCTTAGTCAGCGACATAGTAGGTTAGTATTTTAACGTTATTAAGAAATAACACTGAGGTCAGCTAGTATAGAGCAATACAATTTTTTTTAATACTTTAAGTAAATAATGTCCTCCCGTTTGTGTCACTAAGCTTTGTAAGATTAATAAGGAAAAATAATAATATTCTAAATCAATATCATTACGTTACGATGCTAAACCAAATCACCAATACTAGAGCACTAAAGTTAGAGGCCATATAATCCCCACATCAATCGTTTCTAGTAACAGGTATACAATTATTGCCTACACGAGCTTCTGCTTACAAACTTTTGTTTCATTCTTCAGAATTCATTATCAAATGCTCTATGCTTTCCGTTACCTTCACTCATTTCAAACTCTCAATTTACCGATTCAATCTTGAAGTACAAGTAAGTAATGACTTACGTTGTGTTTAAAAATAAAATTGCCAAATGATTGCATTTAAGTAACCTTTGCTTACTATCGGAAATAAATGTGTTTTTTGATTTTTTTATTTAATCAAAGTTAATACCTTGCCTTAATCTAGGTTGCACTTTAATGCAACCTTAAAAATTAAAACATACAAAAGCTAAGAAGTTGTCATTGACTCTTATATGAGTAGTACCTGTACGTCGTACATTTATATTTAATATATAATTGCCCTAAATAGGAAACTTAATCTATTTTCAAATTCGTACTTCAGAAGATTACTGCTCCAAGGATTGGACGATATCGAAGTTCTGTAATAAATTTGCTTATACAAAATTTTATATTGACTTATAATCGTCAGTTCTTCTTTAAATAATCTAATATATAAAATTCTCTTGTCACGGTGTTTACTACTAAAATCCATGGTAACGGATGTACCGATTTTTATGAAATTTTGTGTCCACATCGGGTAGGTCTGACAATCGGCCAACATCTATTATTCATACACCTAAACGATAAGGGTAACCCACTCCTGTTATTTTTAAAAATTTTTATATATGGGACAGCTAACAACTTTGCCGGGTCAGCTAGTAGTCATCAACAACCCATAATGTCCCATTGCTGGGCTCGGATCTCCTCTCATGAGAGGGTTAAGGCCATGCATCCCCAAGCTGGCCAAGTGCCGGTTGGGGACTCAGCTAGCTACACATACAATACACATTTTACCAGAAAGGTGACTATATTTTCTTAAATTAAGTAAATATTCAACATATTACAGCAAGAATTACGCATAAAACTTTGCTAGTCTTTTTTTCCTCTAGGGAATGTCAAGAAATATATAAAAGGTTTGAAATATTTGTTATATAAATGTAAAGTTATATGTTAAAGAAACATTTCACTCAGAAACTTTGTCATCGAAACCCTCATCCTTAGAGACCAGATACAAAAAACACTCTCTTAGTTATATGTAAGTTTGTTTGTTATTCAGTTCGTAAGTTTAGAAAAACTATCCCATTGCCAAGTCAATAAAAAGTGGAATGGTCCTTGTGACGCGAGTGTTGTCTTCTTTTCTGTGGTCTGATCTCTTAAAAAGACAAATTCCACGCTAGGTTTTTTTTTTAAATGCTGGAAGTCATGTTACTTTTTTTCATATGTCATCATGACGGTAGTAAAATCATAAATTATTGCAGTCTGCTGAATTTAAAATAGTGCTGTTCTTTTGTGATTGGTGATGGAAATGCAATAATATAGTCTTAAGCGTATGTTTTATCATTTCATAGTTCAGCAAAAAATCGTAACTTATGTCTAAATAAATCCTTACATGTTCATTGTGATAAAAACTGAAAAAGTAGAGAACATTATAATTTGCCATTTATTTAGTTTATGACTAATTTGAAGACAAAATATAAAGACATATTTTTTTTTGTATATATTTGTAAAACAGTTACAAACTCGAAACTATATTTAAAGTAAAAAATTGAAATTAACAGTTCCGTTTACCATCGACCTTATCAATTCTCTCATGATGTTTTTTCTTATTATTACATTCATTTTCAACTTCCTGTTGCTAAATAGCGTTAAATTCATTATCTTCCTAATTTAGGTTCTTATAGTCAAGATCGAAATAATAATAAGAATTATACAAAACAAAAGCTGCTGCACCGGTTTTAAGAAGACCTACCTACAGATATCTAAGTAGTTCAATGGACGGTAAAATATTATACCAATTCGAATTAAAATTTTCAACTTATGAATTACCCGCCGTACGACAATAACTCCGGGTAACGCCGCGGGGCTAAGTTAGTCCAAAAAATAGCCTAGGTTACTCCTTATATCACCAGCTAACTGCCAGTGACAGTCGCGTCAAAAGCATTCCAACTTTTCTAGAGATTAACCGGAACAAATAGATAGACAGATAGACAAAAAGTACATGTACCGTGTAAACATACATATGCATTTAGTAAAAAGCGGTTATTTCAATATTACAAACAGATACTACAACTGTATTTATTTCTATATATTAACAAATTATATATAAATATTTCCGATTACAATATTATTTGCTACACAATATGTGAAGCATTGTACAATTTACTTTTACGTACATCTGTTCTATTTCCGAAGACAAACGGAGATTATTAAGTCAATACTCTCATGTTTACAAAGGTGTATTGGCACTATAGACAATAGATTTTACTAGTGAGATTGAGGAGCATTATTAATAATGGGACAATGTTTAATCTATATGGAGGTATCTATCTTATATTGGGATTCGATTTACGGGGTTAGTAGGTCAATTGGAATACTCGAGAAGTTATCAGGTTACTACTCATATAAGCTTTACAATTTTATAGAGAAATTTGGAAGTTTTCCGGAAGTAATTTATCTTTAAGAAATATATTAACATTTAATGTATGTGCCAGGAGAGTCCTATGTCTACCAATGGACTGTTAGAACATGTTGATGTGATAATGTATGTATTTGAAAATACTGGTAGTCCCCAGTGTCCTATTATTTTTATTTCTTCAGCTTTCTGCACTTCTTACTTACTTTGATTGGGCTAAATTTTGAGTCGCTACGTTTGCATTATTTTCGTAAAAAAAAACTTAAAAACAAAATCAAACCGACTTCAAAAAACATCGAACAAAATCTCCCCCACTAGAAACACTAAAAAGCGTAAAATAAACTGTCTTTCTAAATTGATATGTGACAATTCTTACCTAAACCTTATCATTTATTCATTTAAATAGTAGTATTATAATGTGTGCTAGGTACTTGAAATCTGTTTGAAGTCGGTGCCAAGCCAAAAATAATACGGACAATTACAAAAATCTAAGCGACTACCAAAATTAAAAAGGGATACAAAGTCCTTCTTTTTTGGAGTCGGTTAAAAAGGTATACAATGTTTCTGCTTCAGGTATAATACAAAGTAGGAGTATATTTATCAGTAGCCTGGTTATCATAGTCTTGTATCATATGTCTTTTTCTCTGGGGTGTTATTAGGATTTAACTACGTCAATATTATTTTCATCAAGATATGAGATTGATTCGGCTTAGGATAGCAACCATTGCGTAATCTGTGTCAAATCACATCCCATACTCATCTCGATAAATAGTAAAAGTTGTTGAAAACGAGGGTTTGTTTTGAAGCTTTGGAGACTTGGTAGAACTGTTCTAGAAATTATAAGTTTTTATCTTGTATTTCTAGCCTGAATGTAAGCTACTTATGTAACGTATTACATGTAAGTCCTATTCAGAGATTTCAGTTTTTGCTTGCAATAGGTATTTTAGAGAAGCCTTGAATCGAACTAAGTGACGTGCAATTGAAGGCGCCTATTTCCAGCAGTGGACTGCGATAGGCTGATGATGAAGATAGAATTGAGTATAAAGCTTAAAGCTTGTAGAGATGTAATTAGACCTATGTTATGTGCTAAAATAGACTTACTTAGGCATGGTGCATGGTGAAAGTCAACTTGAGTTCCTAATTTTCTTTTTATTTCTTAAAAATAAATTTCAGAGACCATTATTAATTCCTAAATATCTATTACCAAGTATGTTACTGTTAGTATGTTCTATCTATAGGTACAAGAGCTATACAAAAAATATGAATACATGTTGTTTCTAATGTTAAAAATATAATTGAATTTCGATTGTCTATCAAAAACATCGTTTATTCAAATAGGAATTGCTTACAACGCTATAAGCTTTTTAATTAAATTAATTTTCTGGTATTAACACAACTCCTTTTAAAGATCAACATAAATTATTGGCATCGAATGAAAAGCCAAATTGTAAAAGTTTAATTAGTTCACCTTTGTGATGCCAGAACCACAACACAAATGCCTTAACTTCTAAAACCCCGATTTGAGTACGGCTGGCCTAAAAAGTATTTATTTAGTTGTTAAAACTCATTCGTTATTAACAAACTTTCAGATAGCGTTCCCAACTGCCATTGTATATCAAATTTAGTTGATACCAACCAATATCCGATTGAAGAATCAGTAACAGTTAGTGATTAGAGAATATGTCACAGTGAATTGTAATTCATACTTATTTTATAAATTCGAAAATAATTCTGTATCTGAGGTGCCAAGCTGAAA
Source organism: Hyphantria cunea (assembly GCA_003709505.1). NCBI lineage: Eukaryota > Metazoa > Arthropoda > Insecta > Lepidoptera > Erebidae > Hyphantria > Hyphantria cunea. Next base: position 380,885 of record PKRV01000225.1, read on the forward strand.
TCCATATCAGATAATCAAGTCTACTGTATCTTGGACCTGTAAAAAATCAAACTCCTAAGCCAACGCTATCAAAAGACACACACAGCTGTTTATATAAATGGCGAAAATCATAAATTTTTAGTCATATCATATAAAAAGCTGTTTATTTTGCAAATTCTCGACACTCGCAAGTGAAGCAAAACCTACAGGTTACTTCCCGCGAACTCAGAATATTGAAATTTGGTACGAATATAAAAAGAAAAAATTGTACGTACGTTGTTACGAAGCAGCGTCTTATAGCACATTGATTTAATTGAAATTGGTGCAGAAGTTTAGTCGTACAAGAATAACAGACAGACAAAGTTACTTTTGAATTTGTAATATTACTATTGGATATAACTGTATTTAGTAATATATATACAAGGTGACAATGATTAGGCTTGCACCTTACTATATTATTGAGACTGGAATTACAAACTAAGAATATATTTTCATTAAATACACTCCGTCTACCCGTTCATTGTTAAAAATTATCTGTAAGTAGGTGTATTTAATCGTTTACACATACATTATTTTTAATTTATTTTCATCGTGATTAAGTAGACTGTTCTAATCTTACAATCATATGTATATGCATAGTAACAGCTAGTCAGTAATCCACCATTTGTAAAGGTCATTTGCAATAAAAAATAACAAAATCTGCACACATTTTCAAGATATATATATGCAAATTAAAAAATATATTCGACAATTCGGCAAAATGTACTCATCAATTATAAGAACACGATTTTTAATTAAAAATTAAGTGCAAACGATCATGTGCCGTGCAAAATGGCGTCCGTTTTATTAAGTTACGCGCAGAAATTCAAAACGCAAAATTGGATGGCAAATTAACACCATTCTCGATTGAATAAAATTTATCAAATTTTCGGTTGTTAATTGTTGCTTTAGAATTAAATTTAAAAACTATTTCAGAAAATAGAATAGCTATTAGAATAGTAAGAAGCATTTACAATAGATTTTTGGATTAAATTGCGAATTACGATTACGTAAAAATATACAGAACATTATATAGAGAAACAAAAGAATCAAATTAATTTTATTTTAAATAAAACTTTCCAAGATATTTATGAAGGACTTAAAATTTGACTTGATTAGACTACAAAGACTCTTTAAGCTATAATAATAAGAAATAATTGATAGCCAAGAGTCTCCACCAACACCTTAAGAGGCTCACGTTGAAAGTTTGAATAGGGTCTGATACAGAAGGCAGCCCTCCTTGACACGGAGCCCTTTTTTTTGCTTTTCGCCCCATACCGGGGACACAAAGGATGTGTGTGGAACTCCCGGCGAACCACTCTACTCACTGAACCACCGCGGCAGCCTACCTCGGCAGTCTGGAGGAGCTTCAGGAACAAATCAGCGGCATCTGGAATCCTCCTGCCGTACCGAGGTATATCCCGGTTGGTATCAGAATCACCCCCGTGACAGATTGATGTCGTGCCGACCAGCCTTAGATGACACCCCCCGGCCACACCAGGTTTTCACCGGTCTCGGGTCACCTACAGCGGCCATATCTTCCCCTGACGTAGCCACAGACGACCCTTAGGCGATGATTGGGGATCTATCGGCCTCTACCTCTCTCTTCTGGAGCCTAAAGTCCTCACAGAAGGAGCCCTAACCACTGGTTTCTTGGTCCCTGTACCCGAAGTCAGTGGTCTACTGTTTTTATGTTTTTAAATACGTATTTTGTTTTCCTTTTTTATATATTTAAAAATGTATACGTAATACAAAGAATAGTAATGATGTTTATTTATTTCAAGATATTGGTACAGTTTATATATCACTTATATTATTTACAACTAGTGTAAGGGTCGCGTACACAGCTTGTTGAACGATAAGACATTGCTTGATTTGATGCTAATTATTAGTTGCACACAAAATGACTTATCAAACTAAGGATATAATGTGGAGTGATTAATGCTAGTAAGAACACCTGTGATTGCTAAAAGTACACTGATTTTTAATTGTTTTACCTATGTAAAATGTGGATGTAAAATGCTGACCGCGCCAAATATACGGTCATTGCCCCGTACAACTAGACTAATTCTTATCTAGAAAATATAATTCTATTTTGCGTTGCTCGCTCTGCGTTTAAATATAACACGATTATAGGTACATACCAAGTAGTAACAGTTATTCTCTAACAGAAACATGAAAAGAAAACATCTGTTAAGCCATGATTCCGTTGCTTTTTGATAACTCATTTATTTTTCTGTAGATTTTACTTCTTTAAATGTTGTTAGTTTCTCAACGTTTTTATTATCTAGTACTATCTAATTCACATAACTTCGTTTGTGTCGCTCAAAGAAATAAATTTCCGCCGATACCTAACAATGAAATTAGTTTGATTATCAACAAATTTCATTGTTAGGTCTTAAACATCGTAGCATGATGTTGTAGCGTGTAGACATATATTTTTAAATAGGAATTATATTATCTATTAGGATATTTTGAAATAAAAGATCACTCCAAAGGTTCTAGCACTGCAAAGATTTAATTCAACTTGCACAATAGTCTTAGTTTACATATTTATTGAAATACTACTAATTATATGGGATTTGAGTAGCTTTAAGGACTTTCTGCCTCGCACCACAAAACTGAATGAAGTGTCGACTGCGGCATCCCCGGACCAATACGCCCTTCAAGAAAAGAGCGTACTTCTTAAAAGGCCGGCAACTTACTTGTGGCCAAGTTTGCTTCTTTCTTAATTTTTTTTTTAATTTGAGAATTAATTTGGTTGCTACAATATAGCCTATAATTTTCCTTTTTATAGAGCCACCAGTTTCTGAGATACCTTCAACCAAACGAATAATTTATTCAGCTTTGCATCGTTCATGACATATTTACACAATTTTTACTCATATCGATTACAATTTTATTAATTGTTATAATAATTGAACGACTGTACGGTAGACAAATTACTTCTAAGCGCGCGCGATCAACATCTGTCCATAGGACATGACTAAAACGTTTTGATTTCTTATAAAGGATTGATATAATTAATAATCTGCCAACCATTTTCACACCTAATATGTATATGATAAATAAAAAACGAGTATCTAAGTCCGTGAGCAATAAAACAGTCGCTTCAGATCATAAGGCAATGAACTTCTCAATAAATATCTAGACCAAAATAAGAACAATTTCAAATATAAATGTCTAAAGCATTAGCCGTGGTATGAAAAACTATTCAGGCCAATGTCATGAATATTTTAACAGCTCAAACAGACTTTATAAACTATACTAAACCATTCATACTCCGTTTGATTAATAAATTAATTTAATAGGAACTTACTGAGTAACAAAACCACAAATGATTGACCTTAACAAACAAACTATTGTTTGTATTTAACAGGATTCGAAATGGTTGAATTCATTTGCAAACCATTATAGGGTTGTCAACTTCCGGGTAGTAAACCCAGGCTCAACATTAACTAGGCAATCGATTACGTAGTCTTATATGCAATGACCAAAACCCTCCAAGGAAATATAACAGAAAAATATCAAATCGTGTAAACAACAATACACTCTTCGTTGTACATACAATATACGAGTAAGGACATCGTCATCATATAGTCGCTTTCTGGAGCTGACAGAAGCACTAATCAACATAAAATACATATATTTTAAATGCTACTTTAATATAAGGCACAAGACAAAAGTAAATGGGAGAGGTCTTCACTTGAGAATGGGTTTTTTTTATGGAATAGGGGGCAAACGAGCAGACGTATCACCTGATGGTAAGCGCAACACCAGAAGCGTCACAAGTGCGTTGCCGGCCTTGGGGAATGGAAAGGGGGATGAGGGGAATAGTTGGATTAAGGGTCTCCGGTATCCTCACTCATTCGGTGAAACACAGCGCAGGTGTTCCACACCGGTTTTCTGTGAGGCCGTGGTATCATTCCGGTTGAGCCGGCCCATGCATGCCGAAGCGTGGCTCTCCCACAGTAGGATTCTTAAAAGTATAAATAAGTGAATATAGTGTTTAATCTAATGTGTGCAAGAAATATAAAGCTTTTTACATGTTTTTCATTATTTTATCATATGCAATGCTTTTAAAATTATTTTGGTTATGTATATAATTTATTTTCTATATTAATGTAATTTGGCTAAAGAACCGAACCTTTTGGAAAATTGGATGTTGTTAATCATGGTAAAAATTATAAAACATTCGATTTTAAATCATCTCAAATATGTTTTAGAATACTTTATGTAGGTCCATTTCCCCTAAAAGTCTTTAAGTATATACAGTTTTGTAATAAATGAATGGTTTTTAACGTGGATACGATTGATTCGATTAATATATTTTTTTGTAAACTATACTCAAGCCCACATCCAAAATTTGTATAACCTTAATAAAATCCGGTCAAAAGTTCGCTAATGCCTTTTTATCCGTAGGTACGTCCAGTTGAAACTTGTTTGAGCTTGAACAAATTCAAACAGTCCAGCCATAATTGAATATTCTCGGGTTTTCTTAAAAATTAGGTCACGGGACGAAAAATATCCTCATATTCATGAACAAACGATTTCTGTAGACATTATTTTCTGATATGACATGGATGACTATGTGAAAGAATGTAGCTTATTTGAACAAAAACAGTTATTATTCCTTTATATTAATAGTTCATTTTGGATATTGCAATAAGATGAGAACGATATTGGGCATTTCTGGGGCATTTTATCCCATTTCATTGTTTACTGTAACAGTTTGGATCTTCTAAGTGTAGTTATCTCTTGGCTAATAGCACACAGACTACTTATATTAGCAGTTTATTAGACAGTATCTAATATATAAGTAAGTTGTGTCTTGATAAAGAAGCTACATACGCAATCATTTTTACAACAAAATAAATATCATTTATAAATAATTATATATTTTTTATAAATGATATTTATTTTGTAAGTAAATCTTTACATATATTTTGACACGTCGGAATTTACTACTATCTGGGAAGAAATACCGAAACAAAACAACCGTGGTGGTTTTTTTTTCAAAGTATATATTAATAATAGTGACTACACGGTTGGCCTAGTGGTTTCAGTGGTCGGCGGCAGCACGGGACCCTTTCCTTTCGACTGACGCAGGTGCTTTCCGGGCACGGTTGCTTCGGGAAGTACCTGCACTCGGTCGCGCGGAGGGAATTGAGTCCCGCCTGCCACCACTGCGACTGCAGTGAGGACTCGGCCCAGCACACGCTGGCGGCGTGCCCCGCTTGGGCGCCGCAGCGTCGGGCCCTCACTGCAGTCATCGGAGGAGATCTCTCGCTGCCGGTCGTCGTACGCTTCATGGCCGGCGGCGAGAGCAGTTTTACCGCGGTCGCGACCTTCTGCGAGGAAGTCATCTCGCAGAAGGAGGCGGCGGAGAAGGCCCGGGAGGACGATCTCCACTCGGACCCGATCCGCCGCCGGCGAACCGGGCGGCGGAGGCGCGCCTACCAGCGCCTCATGCCGCCCTGAGTGTGGCCGCGGATGGGCGGGACGGGTTTTCCCCCCCATCCGCTTAGAGGCCACCCGCGAGGGGAGGCGACGTTACGCGTGTGCTGTACGTCGCCCACCTTAAGAGTATAGAATCAGAAGATGATGCCCGCTTCAGTGCGGGCTGGCGCTGGGAGGGGTCCGGATGGCGTAAGAAAGCGGTTCCCGGATCCCTCCCGTCTCAGGCGCAGAGTGGCACACCGTGGTGGTTTAGTGGGTAGTCTGGCTGGTGTCAGTCAGGAGTCCCACACGAAGTGAAGCCCCTGTACCCGCAGGGGGGGAGCGAAGTGCGTAAAGGCATTCCACCACGTCAAAAAAAAAAAGAAAAAAAAAAAGTGGTTTCAGTGGTCGCCACGCCACTTCCGACTGCGCCAAGTATTGTGGGTTCAAATCCTACATGGGACAACACTTTGTGTGATCCATAAATTGTTGTTCTTAGTCTGGGTGTACTTTGTGTCCGTTTCATACAACATAGTCATAGTCATACGTATGTTTGTAAAGATCCCTGCGACACAGGAATGTATATTCGTACTGCGGGAGGTGTCCTTTAAAAAAAAAATAGTAATATTTTAAATTCGAAAGTACTGTGTTTGTCTGTCATTTTTTTATGGTTAAACTCCTGAATCGCTTTCGATGAATTGTAATATAGAATATTCTTTGGAGAAAGAAACGATAACCGACGTTTACTTGGGCGTAGCCGAGGTCAAAAGTTAGTCTCTTATGAACACCGTATGGTATGATCTTTTTGGTGGGTGAGGTAAAACCCCGTGGAGATTTACAACAGACACAGAAAATTCTGTCTTAATAGCTTTCTAATCACAACTCTTCAATTATAAATTACTAGCAGACCCGTGCCCACCTTGTTGAGCGTAAGCTGTACGCGTTTCTTCGACTTGATTTTTAAATACCACTTCATTTTACTGAATTTTTTGTCCAGTCATAATAAATATCACTCCTGAATATGTTGCTTATGTTAGTGTAAGAATGAAGAACTATGATTTCTGTTTATATATCTATAATACAGTATACACTACCCTATCGTGGTAAGATTCCTGTGGAAGAAGGGATATCATGTTTCTCCAATACAAAAGGAGAATCCTTCGACTAGGCGAGGTAAACATGCCCGGCGGCACTATCTATCTGTATGTATGTTGCTAATATTAATTATCGAAATAAATCCTGTGTTTTACCAAATCTCTAATCAGTGGCTTACAAATCCGTGATCGGCAGATTACAAATGATATAGCATTATAATGTTCAACAAACTCATATGATATTTGTTCAAGGACTAACATATACTCTTTTCATGTTGCTAAGCATCAACAATAGTTTTATACACATATGATTTTAGTGATCATTATGCCGAAAAACTGCAAGTTAAAATAAATTATTATGTCAGTAGTTATTGACTTTTAAAAGAAAAAAAGTGTTAAAACTCGGTTAAAATATTTTTCTCTTCGTGTTCATACCCACGTGGTCATAGTCACATGGGGTAACTTCAATAATTATTAAAACATAAGTAGTTAATTATTGAAATAATACAATAGTTTATTTAAATTTTCAACATATCAAGTACTTTCACTCTCGCACACACATAGGTCCTCTTTCGAAGCAACTTTCGTCATAATCGTTAGACATCGGATCTGGAACGACTGAATAAAATATATAAATCAAAATTAACATCAAATCGATTAACCAAAAAACCTAGTTTTGAACTCCAGTGAATATCTGCTTAACTACTAAAGAAAGTATTAATTTAATTGTAGAAACGTTTAAAGTGGAAGAACACGATTGTAGCATAAGTTTATTGAAACGAAATAGTACTAACTTATTTGTTGGAGCTTTAGCAAAACTTGGACGGGATACTAACATAAACTTAATATAATGGTGTTGTTGTTGATTGAAGTTGATAATTTTCATTATACCACTATTTCTTCTTCTTTCGGAATAGGATGCAAACGAGTAGACGTATCGCTTGATGGTAAGCGATTACCGCCGTCCATAGACACACGCACCATCAGAGGCGTCACAAGTGCGTTGCCGACCTTTGGGGGAAGGGGCGGGGGATGGGGTGAGGGATGGCGGGAGAGGTCGGGGTATGGGCCTCCGGTATCCTCACTCACTGGGTGAAACACAGCACAAGCGCTGTTTCACATCAGTTTCCTGTGAGGCCGTAGTATCACTCCAGTCGTGCCAGCCCATTCGTGCGGCAGCGTGGCTCTCCTACGGTGAGAATTTTAAACTGTATCGCTCCGTAATATATCAGGGAAATTAATTAGTTAGCCAGCAGCGGCAACAGCCTTTACCACTTTAGTCCACTATTGTAATTGTACATCAGGAGGCGCTCATAGCCCAGTTGCACTCGGTGATTATAAAACAATCACCGCGGGTAAGCAACGACGGCGCGGTCAGTACCTGGATGGGTGTCCATTGGTGGCATGTTACCATGAGCGTCTCCTTGATTCGGAGAACACGTTAAGCAGTTGGCCCCGATTGTTATCATAGGATAACAATCGTGAAGTTTAGTTGGAGGCCTTTGGGCGGCTTAAAAACATCCAACGGCAAGATTACGTGGCCAAAACGTAGTCTTGCCAGTCCTCAACCCAAAAAAAATATTTTGGTATATGTAGCGTGTATACATATGCATTTTAATATTACAAACGGACACTTCAATCTTATTTATTGGTATTTGTATGTATATCGTTTCATATAGATTACGTTTAAGCTTTGTTTTCAAAATGGTGTATAATTTGAAATAAATTTTGGAAAAATAGATGTAACGGAGTGGTTTTCGTTGTGTAACTTGTTTTGTCTGAAGCTTGATCGCTTTGAAGTGAGACATTGGCAGTAAGAAAATAAGATGTAGTAAGGAAGCCAAACCTTGAGATTGTTATAAAGTTGAAGTATGACATGGAACTCAAACTGTAAAACTAATTAAAGGCCAGAGTTGCGTTTTCATATGTTCGTTCGTTTGTTGGTGAGATCTGTTAGAGACTTTATGTTTTACAACATCAACAGTCTAAAATTTAGAGGAAAGTATACAAACTCAACACAGTTATTATTAACTTTCATCTACATTTATTATGAATAATTCAATGCTTTTAAATTTTCTCTCCTCTGTTATAGCAAACTTTAATTTTAGTGCCCATTTCAAATTCATGTATCTAATTCGCTTCTTAGTTTGTATCTAATTATAAATAGTTTTTAGTTTTTACCCGACTGCGGGTTGGGCCGACTGGAACTGAGGGTTATCTTTTTCGAATGTATGAATGTATATTTTTTGGCACGCCCTAGAGCCTAAATGACTTGTCGCATTTTTTTTCTAAAAGGTGTCAATAGATTCGTCTTAATCGTGAGTGTGATAATAAGATGCCAGATATTGTCGCAGTCGGGTTTTTTTTAAGTAACCTTTACTTGTTTTGTTTTAATCTTAAGCCAAAACGAAACACGGTTTGCTGTTGATGTTGTATATAGTCATAAATATCCAGTTATGAATGTAATAAAAGTAAAAGTAATAATAGTACAATACAGTAATAAAGGACCATACAAACAGTGAGCCTGCTGGGCTGTCATTGTACTTCTAAGACTTTTTTTTTGTATTTTATCAATCTGTTATATGTAAAAAAAAATATTTCGTACATCTAAACACACAATGCCATCTAATCCCAAACTAAGCAAAGCTTGTATTATGGGTACTAGACAACTGATGTGAATACATAAATATATTTTTTTGTAAATACATACACACTATACTTTGAAAACACACAAACTCCGAAACAAATATTTGTACGATCATACAAACATTTGTTCCGATCCAGGATTCGAACCTGAGACCTCATAAACAGCAGTCGCGTACATATTGGTTGTATCTATACNTATATATCGTTATCACGCGTAAATCGTGTAATCACGTTTTTATTATTTTTACTTTTTTGTTTCTTTTTTATTTTTTGAATGCCTCTGTGGCGCAGTGGTAGCGAATGCGACTGTTATGCAAGAGGTCTTGGGTTCGATTCCTGAGTCGGACCAAATGTTTTTATGATCTGCAAATATTTGTTTCGGAGTTTGGGTATTTTCTATGTATAATATGTATGTATTTACAAAAAAAAGTATATAAGTATTAATATCAGTTATCTAGTACCCATAGTACAAGCTCTGCTTAGTTTAGGACTAGTTGGTGTTGTGTGTTAAAATGTCTGAACATATTTATTTATTTTATTTATTTATTATCATACTTAGGTATGGTAAGTTATTATGTTACTTACGTTCCTTTATATTTTAATGCATTAAAGGTACAAAGTAATAAACAGTGATCCACACCACAATTCATTCTGTGGTGATATATACATTTTAATAAATAACATAAGCAAAGAAATACAAAAAGAAATAAAAATAATTCAATCTAATTTAGAATGTAAATAAAAATGGATTATTACCATAAACCCAAAGCAAACTTCTCTTTTTTAATAAAGTGTGGCCGTCTTTGCAACCAAATTATAGTCAACAACGTCCAAGGATCCACTAAGATTAATTGGCAGAATGAATAGGACCTCTCGTCTTGGTTATAAAAAGCTAAATATTTTCCTCGTCTATTGTATGGTCAGCTTCAATTGTTATTTCAACCGACTTTGCAACAGGAAAACGTTTTCCCGAGCGTCTTTATGGAATGATTTCTTGACTGGTCATTGAAATAATTACTTTGTTCTATGTTTCGTTCAAGCAATTAAAACTATTTTAATAAAGTACCGTTTAAATCTAGTACGTGTTCCCTTAATTACGGAAAGAGGGCTCGGAGTTGGTTATATCAGTTAAATATTTCGTTTAATAACGTTAGTTGCTTACTTTGCTAGCTTTAATCGCGCTTCTAATGTTTTTCTACAATCATTCCTATAACAGTGTAAATCCCTTCTCTACCATAGTGAGCACAATAAGATAGCAATCCTGGAAAAAGTTTGTCTGTACGTGTTAACCTATTCGTGTTTTTAGATTATGCAATTCTTAATATTTACGTATAATTTACGTTTTAGTATTTAGGTATTTATACCAAATCAATACGTATTATAAAGCAAAGCCCTACGTCGCGTCTATCTGTGTCTCTATTCGCAATAAATTCAAAAACTACTGCCGGAATTTTGATACGGTTTTTAGCAATAGATAGAGTGATTCTTGAGGATTGTTTTCTCATATGATTTGTCAAATTTCTGAGTAAAGTGACTAAAGTATAACGATATTTGTTGAACACGTCGGAAAGAAATAAGCCGCACATCTTCTCGGGTAACATAGGTTATATTATTATTTTGCACCAGGAGCTCGTGCGAAGCCGGGGCAGGTTACTTTTAATATTACGCTTTTGTTGACATTGAAAGGAATTTTGGTTAGTATTCAGAAAACAATTCGAAAGTAAGTTCATTTGTTCCATTTCACGCCTTTTACTACTCAAACAATAGAATAGAATAGAATAAACTATATTGTACACCAATTGATACAGTTATATTTATTTAAACAATGTGTACAAATGGCAGCCTTATCGCTAAAATGCAATCTCTTACAGGCAACCTTTGGATGGACAAATCGACTGTAGAAACATGAAATCATGGGTAGTATTGGTGTTTAAAATAAATATAATAATTTACTCAATACAGATAAAATTACATAAACTAAAATATTAAGATTTTAATACACATTAATGCAAACTAATAAAACATACAAAAATAATGCACAATGTCCACAATTTTTTTAATAAAGAAGAACAAAAGTTTTCTTTCAGTAAATAAGTACTATTTTTAAGAGATTGAACATTTGTCTTTACAATCTCCTTTTACATAACTAGGGCCATTGGCACAATCTAGAATTATATTTTAAGTAAATTCACCGTTCCACATTTTTTTGTCATTCGCCTGCTGTATTCCCAGACCAATACGACCTTCAAACCTTCAAGAAAAGAGCGTACTCCTTCTTAAAAGGCCAGCAACGCACTTGTGACTCCTCTGGTGTTGCGGGTGTACGTCTGCTCGTTTGCCACAAATACCATACATCTTATAGTCTCTCTATTTTTATCTGTTGAAATTAAATAAAACAAAACGAACTAGATGAAAGGTTTATCACAAATAACAAAAAGAAACATGTTTTACGAAAATTAACTGAGAACTATCGGTAAAAAATCGTGTTCACTGGTTATTAATGTTTTATAAAATCACAGATAAAAGTCACCTAATCGGACATTATATTTATTGTATTTCACTCATAAATAACACTAAACATTCGCTAATAGTAAACAAACAATTTTGAATGTGCTTGTTATAAGTTCATATACATATGATACTAATTTGTTCGTTTAATAATTATTTTAAATAACTTTTAAGTCTTTTAAAATAAAATTAGCGCATATGAAGCATTAACAAAATTTTTGATAAAATACATGTAATAAATTAGTATATATATATATATATACTAATTTATTACATGTATTTTATATATATATGGGTTACCTACCAAATTAACCCATATATATATATGGGTTAATTTGGTAGTTATATAATTTTCTTATAAGTACTGCCTGTCACGTGATGTATTGTTAACAACATGTATTTTGATTCAATACCCTACTAAATTGTAAAAAAAAAGTTGTTACATTAAGTGAAAAGTATAGACGTGAAACCGAGCAGAGTGTTGCGAATATAAAATTTAGGAGTCCGTACCCTAAGAGTAAAATGTGACGCTATTAGTAAGACCTCGCTGTCCATCTGTCGCTCTGAAAGACAGTTTAAATTTTCGGAGATACTGTATCTCTACTAATCAAAAGAAAATCAATAAAAAAATAAAAACAAAAAAATATTGCCGCTATAAACAAACAAATCAGAATGAAATAAATATTTAAGGAGGCTCTCAGACAACCAACCTGTTGGTCTACATGTCGTCGTCATATATATTACAATATCAAGCAAAATAATTAAAAATTAAAGTGCGAGTAGAACGGGAGTCGCCCGACTACGCACGCATTTTTCATTGTAATATTAAAGATTTAGAGATTTGCAGAAATAAGAAGAACGGGATATAGAATCGTAGAAGATGACGAGCATATTTTCTGCTATTTCGGAGAAACTCAAGGTCAGTATGGGTGGGTGGGATTTTTCATAAAAAATAAATATAAGCTAAACATTGAGAGAAATAGTAAGAAAGCCGGTGAAAACTGGTTTACAAAAGCAAAGGACAGACAGACTTGGAACAAAATGGAGGAGGCCTTTACCCGCTGAGGGGTCCATAGTTATATGAACTGGAATTTAACTGGAATTAATGTATAAACTTCAATTTTACTAGATTTGTTTGTTGAATACTATTTTATATTTATATAAAACATTTCTCACCTTATCACAATAAAATACTTAAGGCTTTAAATACATGAGCGCCATGTTGTTGAAGCCAGAGTACATGGCAATTACGGTTGGCCTAGTGGTTTCAATGGTTGCCACACCATTTCCTACTGCGCCAATTGTTGTGGGTTCAAATCCTACATGGATACTATATGTTTGTAAAGATCCCCGCGACACAGGAATGTATATTCCTAACGCGGGAGTTGCATTTAAAAAAAAAAAAAATTGTCGACGTTTGCCGCTGGCCTTTCACTTGTAGGGTGCCACTAACATTACTGTTTCTATTTTTATTTTCACTAGATACATTCAATGAAGTGAAATCTGAACTATACTAAACATTCTACTAATATTCAAGGTGCCGTACATGTAAATTGGTTATTATGAAGCATTGGTTACATCTCTGAAGAAATGAAATACACTCGTATTTTTAAACAAAGCGGATGATACGACATTTACTGTTATGTGAACATGTAAGATCTAAAGGATTTATAGTATAACTATAACTACAAAGCTAAAATTACAAACCACGACCTTGTGTTTTCTATTTATAAGTAAAATTTATGACTGCTTCTTTATGTAAAACTTATATTTTTATGATCAGTTCCGTGTGCAAATATGAATATTTTTATATATATTATGTTATTACTATTTTGGTTCATAAGATAGATTTATGTAAGATAAAAAGCTTTCATCAATGATACGCAAATTAAAAACAGCAGAAATATAACATTTTGTGGTAAAAAAATAGGAAGGTACTTTTTAAAACCAAAATATGTTGAGCAAATTTAGGAAGTCTTATGATGAATGAATGTTTTAAGTAATTTTTCAAGGCCCATTTAACACAGTAGCTGTTTAAAAATATTAAAAGCTAAGGCTACATTAATTGTTTGTAAATTTTTTCGGCTTTCACAATTTATTTCTTTGTCGTCTTTTAAAGTTTATGATTATGACCTGAATTTTAATAGAAAATAACAAACTAGCCATTTCTTGTATCATCTTGCCGCTATAAGAAAATCAAAAGATGATGTTATCAGGGTTATGTGAAACAATAAAACCATTCTTTAAACACAGGGCGCGACAGTGTGAAAATAAACGATCAAAAACTAAACATATACAAAAACTTAAACAATGAGAAAGATTGAAACAAACTATCAGATACGCCCAACTTTGTTTCTGTTCGTAATAGTTGTAAATTTAATTCTAGAGAAAGTTGTTCGGTAAACAATGTAGCCCACTTTTGATTTAAATTTACCAGTAGGTATACCCACTGGTGCTGAAGAAAGTTGAACAAAATCAAATACACCATATTGTTTAAAGTGAACTTTTTATACAAAATATTTTAAATTAGACATATCTCTGAACAGACATTAAAACAACGCCGCTTTTTAAATCTAACGGGCTATAGGAAATCATTGGAAAATATGATATCTTAGTTTGATTTTGTACCTAAAACGAAGTCTATTACTAAGAAGCATCATTAATATATCACTAGTATGAAAACTGCTTGGTAAAAAATGTTTTTAATTATACCTGAGCCAAGCCAATACACAAGCTCAGGCTTTAGTTCATAAAACTACAAATTTTGATTATATTTACGGCTAGTATTTCACGACACGCAAATTTCAGCATGAAGGGGCCGGTGCGATCGTGGCGATACTAATCTCACATAGATCAACCTAAAATGCCAGCGTGTGCGAGACTGGAGGGAGGCCTAATGCTGCACACTAGACCGCCATGGTGCATTGTTAAATTATCTGCATTCACAATGAGTATGTTTCCTACTTGAACTTACACTTGAATGCTGCTTATGCTTTCCGCTAGCCAGATTAGAGTACTAGTTATATAATAACAATGTTATTGGTTAACTGAAATAAAACATGCAGAATATTTTGAAAAAAGAACACTTAAATTTGAGAGAATTCATTTTAATTCAAAATACCACCACTTTGTAATCAAAAGTAACTTGAAAGATTGAAACATTTAAACAGTTCAAGCTATTGAAACAACTAATATATGCTTAAAACATTGCCACAAGTTCAAAAATAAAATCCGTAATGAAATCTTTCTTTAAAATTTTCATAAAAAATAAAAGCTTCTATGTGAACAAAGTGCAGCTGCATTTTTTTCATTCACTGGAAATTCCTAAAAGGTCATATGCGAACAAATGTTCCATTTGTCGTATCAGCTGACAGAAATCGTTTTATAATCAAGACAAACGTGGCGTAAACAGAATTTTCTAAAGTGAAAACTTTAATTAAATGGTTGCGGTTAGTGCAAGCTCAACGGGAATTCTAATGTTTTCATGTGGAAATTACGCAAAACTATATGATATACGTACATCTCCTTTATCAAAGCTTGAAAGAATATTAAAACGCAATTTATGTTTGTGTTTTAAGAACTTAAAGTTAGTTAATTTACATTGAGATACATAGCAATAACTTATGAGTAACACAATATTCACCTTTGATCATATAAGAAGCTACAATGTACAAACATTTTTTTTCCGCTTTTAAATACATTTAAACTGCCAAATTCCCTTAATTCATTCGGCAGTTAATTATACAGCTGTGCTATCTCATATAATATGTATTTCCCGTGGTTAGTTAGCAATATAGTCCATCTTCTTAGCCTTTATTATTACTAAGCTTAATTGGGGTCGGTTACTATTTCAACCGGTTTTACCTCAATGTCAGTTTTTCCACGGAGCGTTACCTTCTAGGTCTAACGTCAGTGCGTTGGATCTAGTAGGTAACGCTAAAAAATGATATTTTTTTATAGGACCTAAAAAATATATATGATGTGGTAATAACTAAGAAATGAAGTAAAATGAAAACAATAAAAACAAAAAAATCGGGTTCAATTATTTACAAAAATAATAAACATTTTACATTATTTGACACCTTTGATTAACATTTTATTAGTATGTCATTAATTGTGATTATATTTTTAATTATATTATTAAGAAAAAAAATACGAGTTGTAATGTGAAAATTGAGACCAATCATGATCGTTTCTGGAATTTAGACAGAAACATTAATTTGTAGACTTATATAAAGTTATCATCATCAACAACCTTCAACAGTTCACTGCTGATTATAAAATTTTTCTTATACCTTTCTAAGAAGAATTTTTAAGCAGGTTGTGTCTGTACTGCGTTAGCCAGAGGGACTAACATAGGTATTGTTTCAAATTTTCCTTCTCATTGTAGTGATGTTTTGTGACATCTAGGGAATGAATAAGAGTGGTGATACTTTATATTTTC
Source organism: Hyphantria cunea (assembly GCA_003709505.1). NCBI lineage: Eukaryota > Metazoa > Arthropoda > Insecta > Lepidoptera > Erebidae > Hyphantria > Hyphantria cunea. The sequence goes on from PKRV01000225.1 coordinate 397,034, forward strand.
AATATTTCATAACGTAGATAAGACTTGTATAAAGTCAAAACATAAAATATAGTCCATTCGCTTAGATACGGTCACCTTAATCCCGCAATCAAAATACCCACCAGTGGCGTGCATCCGTAGGTAAGAATTGCCAGTTTACGCCATTGTATGAATTAATAAATTCGTATTTCACAACAATAACTACAATTGCGTGCGGGTGTAGCGACACTATCTAAACGAATGGACTATAATTAATTTTAGTGATATATAAAAACATCTATCGGTGGCTAATAACGTCGATGATATTCTTTCTATGGTAGAAGACCTACGGAGAGAATCAGCAAAAATTGATCTAGAAATGAAAGAGGGAAATTGAAAATTCTAAAAAATATTTCTGAGGCAGACTCACTATATGACAGTTGCAAGCGTCGACCCGGTGGCCGAATTGGAAAGGAGGATTGCTCATGCTTGGACAACTTTCAGAGTGAATAATCAAATTTTTCTGGACATTAATTTATTTAACCAACGTGTGCGCCTATATTCACATATGTATAGATATGCATGGCAACTACAATTTTGACTGAAAAGTCGGCTGATCGATCGCTGCTTGGCATAACTCTGATGCACAGAAAGAAAAACTAGTGGATCAGAGAAAAGATTAAAGTCGTAGATGTCGTGCAAGAAATATAACGCCGGAAATGGCGATGGGCGGAACACATAGCTAGACTGGACTACAGCCGGTGCGGTCGAAGACCGCATGAGTGGAGATCCCGAGGCAGATGAAGACCACCTAAAAGATGGATTGACGATATATGGCGACGAGCGGGAGTGAAGTAGATATCGATGGCATGGAATCGGGCGAAATGCAAATCGGGAGAGGAGGTTTACGTCCAAAGACGGACAAAGTAGAGGCTGCTATGAAAAATGTATATTATAAGTATATATCTCTAAACTTAATTATTTTATGTTCTAAATTTATGCCATAGATTCATTCCAGTGTAAATTTCGAAAATGCGAAAAGTTCCGGACCCAACAGGGACCCTTTATTAGGTGCTGATGTAAACTTTCGCGTCGGGAAACTAGTGTTATGATGTAACTGCACATTATGAGTAAATCTCATTATCCTTTAGAAATAAGAGATAATTAGATATTTGCCTGTAAATTCTTAATAAACAAAATAGTTAAATATTATTTTCCTGTGAGAGATGATTATTTTTTTATAAAGACAGCGCGTAAATGATCCCAATATTACGATGTTTAAGCAAGATAAAACTACTATCAGGAGATCGTTTTTTGTTTTTCCGGAAGACGGTCCCCATTTCATGTGATCCACATTTTTATATTTTTCATCATTAATTCCATCAAGACGAAGACTCGAAGACTCGAAAACTTAGAATTTAAGACTGATGCGGCTGGTTGCTATTACATCAAAAGAAGAAGAACCACTATTAATCATATTCAATTCTCACTTTTAGAAAATATTAAAATATTTAGTATGTGCTTAATTAAACAGATTTATGTGTTATTTATTTACCAGTGCTTTGAAACCGTAATAAAACTTCTCAATCAATAACCCATAATGTCCCACTGCTAGGCTCGGGTCTCCTCTCAGGAGAGGTTTAAGGCCATACGGGGACGTATGGCCTTAAACGCTGGCCAAGTGTAGGTTGGGGACTATGATAATAAAACTGCTGCTTAGTTCATATTCCGTGGTTCATAGAAATAACTGTAAAATAATGACTCGAATCGATAATACTCAAACATATTAATATAGTTTTTGAAGAACATCAAAACCTGGCCCGTGAAATTCGGGTAGCAAAATATTTTATGAATTTATTTTGTTACAGAACTATGGAACCTGATATCGTGATTGAAGAAATGGAAGAGCAGACCACACTGCGCTCTTCATATTTGACAACAGTATTCGTACCTGACAACCAAACAAGAAATGCCACAAATGCTATTACTGAACTTAATATCTATTATTTTTATGACGTAAGTATTGGCTTTTGTAGAACTAAATTCTATATTTTTCTTCAAGAAATTTTGTTTACGCAATGTTTCGACATAGTTTACGTAATCTGCCTACAGCGTAACGTCGATTGCATTCAATTTAATAGTTTGTGAAGAATTTATAACAATATTCTCGGACATCTAACATACAATGCCATCTAGTCGCAAACAAAGCAAAGCTTGTTTTATGGGTAGTAGACAATTGATACAGTTACTTTTATACTTTTTTTTATAAATACATAGAAAATACACAAACTCCGAAACAAATATTTCCAGATCATACAAACATTTGATTCAACCCCGTAATCGAACCATAGAAATAGCAGACGCTACCACTGCGCCACCGAGGCAGTCTTATTGTAAGAATATAAAGCTTCATATAAAATATAAGCCAAATTATATTTGGGGATAATTAATATTATCAATTTTGTTTGGGGTCATGACCGGGCCGTCTGTTTGACACCAAGAGATGAAAGAAAAAGGTAATCAATATGGAGTAATGGATATCGTAAGTAATGGTGTGTTCGTTGTAAGATAAGAAAAGCATCAAAGATAAGGACAAATTAGAAAAATGGTAGTTCAAAGTCGGAGAAATATTAAACGAAAGTTATAACACCTACAATATTTAGAGATGGATTATCCGTCATATAAATTGAAAGGTTCTAATCATGTAATGGATATTTTTAGGTTTACGTCATCGGTGTTATAAGAGCTTGTCGCTGATATCACTTGTCGTGTTATCTTAACACGAATACTTCGTGCTTTTAAATAGAGTAGTCCTGACATAACTAATATTTTTGATATAAAACACGCTGTGAAATTGAATCTGTTTGAAGGCACTTCATTCGCACTTCAAACTGAATACACCATAGCGGCATCGTTTAACATTTGATATGAATGGAATGCCAGAATTTCCCTTAATAAATATATTTAAAAAAGATCCTGACGTATCTTAACTAACTCATGTTTTCTGATACATAACTCAGATTGATATAACTCTCACCCAAGCATAAGAAATCATGATTCTATTAAACATTAACAAATGTCACAGAAATATGTTTCCCAATCACGATTTTCTCTTGGATTTCAACGAAGTAAGAATCAAAGTTTCTTTGTGATAATACTTAAAATAACCCGGTCTACTCTTGAATACTCTAGTATTGAAATTACTGCAATCAGGCTCAGAAAGCTATATATTGACGGATTTAATGAGCGGTATTTTAATTTTAAAGAGAGAGATTAAGAAAATCAACTATCACTTGTTGCTGCCTTATAATTCCCTCCATTAATTTTGATCTAAAGTTTCAAACAGGTCTTAGAAATTTGCGTAAAGTTAAACAATACTTGAGTCAAATGATTTCTATCAGATTGAAAGGAAAAAATGCTGACTTAAATAATAAGATTTTTAATTAGCAAAAGTAAGGCGGTTATATTTGTATCCTTGTTTCAACTTTGAACGTTAGTCTTTCGAATGATTTGTGATAACTCTTGCCTTTTTTATTGTTACTGTTTATTTTATAATAAGAGATAAGGGAACAAAAAGAAGGATTTGTAGAATGGATTTTGGTGAAATATTTGGATTTATCTTTCACATTAGTTTTTTGAAATAAAACCAAACCAAGTCAACCATTTATTTTATATATCAGGAGCTGAAAACTAAAGAGCTTTACGTTTTCATCACTATCGTTAGTTTTTAGTAGTCTATTGTTGGATGTAAGCCTCTCCTAAAAAAGGAGGTTTTGACGTACTGTATAGGTACAGGCAGATGATTTGCCTTAAGATTTTCTTCGCTTTGCAGTGATGTTGTCCTGTGAAACTTGAACTTAACTTTTCGTTCTTCCAATAATAATATACTATTGTTTAAACAGGATCTTTGTATTTCAGTCGATCCAGTTCACCGTAATGTGGGTGCTGTTTGTTGCGATAGTTGTCCTCAACGCTTCGGTGATCGCCGCCCTACTTTGCACAAATGCTCGCAAAAGTCGCATGAACTTTTTCATTATGCAACTCGCTATTGCTGGTAAGTTTTATTTTCACACACTATTTTTTTCTTTTCTTTTTATGTTTTATTAAACTCTTCAGAGCTGGGTATTTTTACCGGAGTGTCAGCCATTTAACCAAACATTGACAGCAGAATAAATGGAAAAGTATAAGTATGTGTACATCTAAAGTATCTTATATATATAATTAGTGATGCTTACTTTCTCTGTTCACTTATATTTGTACTTAAATTTCGACATGTTGGTCCTTTTTGGCGAGTCACTGAGATGACATCAGGTAATCCTGATCAGGTTGTTATAATGGTAGGTATTGTTCCAGATTCAGGTATAACTCAGACAGTGACTAATATATAGCAAGAAATAATAATAAGTTCGTTTGAACGAAGCAGTGGACGTTCATAAGAAGTTTTTAAAGAATATTTAAATCAAATATTTAAATCAAAGTTTCACATTAAGAAAATTTTGAGAAAAACTTGAAATGTAATCCTAAAGGAAAGACAACATGATACATAATTATTATATACATTACCGTTGCTCCAACCAGTGCGTACATTTTGAAACAGACAAACTCCGGCCGTGTAATATTGGCTCTGTCATTTGTTTTATGTGCTTAATGATTCAATCCACTTATGAAACTTAAAATCCGCGCGTTGTACCTTTTTCTTGCAATGTTTTGCTAGTGACGTCTTTTATTTTAATAAATTATGAAATTTTCTGTTACTTTTTCAAAATTATCAAAAGTTATATAAGCATTAAGTTAGATCTTTTGATATAAACGAGTCTGCCAATATGACTCTACTTTATCTGATGGAGAGCATGAACAGAATGCAAGAGATCCAGAGAGTCCAAGATCATTGGGATGTCCGGTCTCACCAACGAAACACAACATCACGAATCCTTTCTTTTTAGGTTGGTCTTCTGTCTCACAGAATCTCTTCTGTATCGCCTCGGTCGAGCTGGCGGAACTTGATTAACAGTAAATAATATACATAAGATATATAACTGACTAGTTAGTTTATTTGAGTCACACACATTAATTTTTCCTAAGAAGTATCTGAAAATACCAAAATTACCCATTAAACTTGGTAGAAGGATAAATAACTACCATGTACATGATTAATTAATTCTCGACACGACAACTATACGTAAACCTCATTTATATTTCATGTCAGTCCTTTCGTCACTAAGACACAAATAATGTGTGACAATCATGTTTATGATAGTTTCAGCGAATTTCTATTTTTGGTATTTATGAAGCTAAATTATAATACGACAATAGATCTTTCGTATTGTACTATAAAAATTTATTTGAATGAAGTATGTTTATTTTATTGTTGAATTCCCACACACAATTGAGTGTTGGGTACTTATTAGCTAGGTGACTAACCCGGAGTTTTATTTTAATAGGCCTAGCAGTGGACTATGATAGTCTGATGTGGTGATGATGATGTCTCAACAGATAAAATAAAGCAGATGTAGAGAAATAAAAATTTTAGATATTAGTATCGCGTTGAACGACATCATCGTATTGCTGTTGGTAAAATAAAATACCTTCAAAGGGTCTAAGCTGTTGAACGTTCTAGTTTTTACTTTTCACTTTCTTAAATTGATTTGGAGAATGGCTATTTTTTCAGTGAAAATGTCAAATCATGGTCTAAGTATTTCTGATTGATTTTTTCTCTTTAAAAGACAACTCCCACATTAGAAATATACATCCTATGCCACGGGGACTTTACAAACACACACACACACATGAACGGACACAAAGAATACCCAGACAGAACTACAATTCATGGATCATACAAAGTGTTGTTCCATGTGGGATTTAAGCCCACAACATACGGTGCAGTAGAAAGCAGCGTTACGACCGCTGAAACTACTAGCCCCACTGTGCATTAAAAAAACACTAATAATGTAATATGCTTTTAAAATATCCTAGATTAAAAAAATAGTTTAATAGTGTTTAATTAAAATAACAAAATATGTTTCGGTGTTCATAATACTAAACAAAAATAATGAAACAGAACAAGAAAAAAAATATTTGTATTTACTATTTTTGAAATTAAAAAAACAGCAGTCATGTACCCTTTGACCTTTGCAGGAACAGTTCTAAAGTTCATAAATTTAAACTATATAAAATTTAAACTTCCGCACGGAAGGGGTTAATGCTGGCAAATCGGTTTTTCAGACGTACAAACCCGTAATTAGGTTAGTTGAAAGTAAGCAAATTTACACCAAGCAATGCTCACGTTGGGGCTGTGTGATTTCTGTTTTTGTTATTTATCGTAATTTCTACATCTACACATACTTCAGCGTTTTAAAAATTGATGATTTGTCGTACTTTAAGTCCATATATTTTAATTCGAATTGAAACATGTTTATTTGTTAAATATTACACCATGTTACCAATGACCTTTTTGAGCAATTATATCTATAAAATGTCTTTGAATTAAAGATGTATAATATAGTTATACCTGAAATTCTTACGCTGACATTTGCAAATACTTTAGTACTTGCCTGTACATGTACATGCACTGTTTTGAAAGTGTTTTTACAGCTTTTATTTATTTATTTTTTTTAGTCCCAACTGTCCCAATGTTTGTCTGTAATTAAATCTTGCAACTTAAAATTGATCCACTGCCCGGTTTCCGATTGAAATTAAAATTTGAAATGTACCTTTAGTTCTGATGACAATGCAATTATATATAATCGGTATTATTATCAATCCAAAATGGCCGCCGTAACAAAATGGCGTCGTACATATTTCTGAACAACCCACTTAATATGGGTATCAAATAAAAAGGTATTTTTTTTTCTTAACGAGCTGTGAAAGCTTGTTTCAAACGTTTTCAATTATTCATTTGTTTTGTTTCAGTAGAACTTGATATGTTACTATGTAAACTCCTAATTATGATGGAAAAGAATAATATAGAATAGAGTAAACTTTATTGTACACCAATAGATACATTTATATTTGAGCTAAACAATATAATGACCATGTACAAATGGCGACCTTATCGCTAAAAAGCAATCTCTTCAGGCAACTTTTAAAAAAAGAATATCATAACATACCTTTCACACGCATTGTTTAAAAACATTTAGCTTCCAATTCTCATGTACGCTTAAAATTCGGGTACAAAGAATTTTCTTCACGAATAAACATATGAAAATTGCTTTATTACCCATCTTAGTGTAGACTTCAAGAACAGACAATAAATATGAAAATTAATTCTCCTAGCTCTAGGGCGGTATCAGTACCCAAATGAGTTCTGAGAAATGCCAAAATAGGCGAAATCTTGCGTGAAAGGGTAATTTTAAATTTCGTTTTTTCTCACTCATACTTTTTACTTGCGCAACCGATATTAAGAATATTGTGCAATCTTTTTGAATTATTTAATATATATATTATTAAACTTCAAAACCGAGCAAAGTTTGAAAAAATATATTTTGCTTTTTACTTCTTACAGAGTGAAAAATTATGTTACAAAATAATTTAGTTGTTTTTATAACATAAAACCAAACTTTTTGTACTTATTTCAGCAAATAACTGACAAAAAACACTAATTTTGATACAAAGTTTTTAAAACTTGCGTAAAGAAACTTTGATATTGAACTCAAAGAGATCGAAATTGGATTCTTTTCAGAATATTAACAACAAGAACATTCGATAAGGTGATTATAAACCTTTCAAAAATATTCCTATCTTTCTAAAGAATTAGATCCTACTAACATTATACAGTAACGTAATTTGTATCATAATATCTGCTATTATTTATTTTGTCCAGCAGTGGATTGCTATATGCTGATGATGATGATGATAAAAATTATAAAATTGAAGAGTATTTTATTAGTTTGGTTGAACGTGATCTCAGTACCAATTAATTCGAATTTTAAAAAATATTCATTGTTGGATAGACAATTTTTAAGAATTTGTCTTTTAAGAGTACCTGTATGGCCGAGCTTTTCTCGGTCCAATAAAAATAAAATAAGTTTATTAGCGCCCTCTCTTGGTACTTGGTACTGTTTATTTTGCACTAATGACAGCGCATTGGATTTTATTCCTGTATATTTTAATGTAGTTTGCTTGTGTTGCGATAGATGGTGCTAGATATACATTGATTAAAGATTTTTGAAAACACGAATAAAACGTCATATTCTGAAAATTAATACTAGCTAGATCGATTTATCGTCCCCGAAATCACCGGTATACGAAATTTCATGAAAATTGTTGGAGTCTTTTCTGAGATTCAGATTATATATATATTTATATACAAATATCGTTTAAAGATATTGAATAAAAAAGACTATCTGCTATAAACGCCATGCTTAAACTAACAGCATAACTTATAAACAGAATTACTTTTAGGCCAAAAAGTGAAATAAAATTAAATTAAAATAATGTTATTTTCTAAAACAAATCTAGCATAATCAGAATACACTTAGTTACTTTATATATGATAATGAGTAAACGTACACTCACAGCAATTATAACAATATGTAGTTTGCTAATTACATCCAAATATTTGCTGTATAATATAACAATCCACAAGACAAGACAGTCTCTTGATCATTTAAACCTCTACCGATGTAATTAATCCGTCTCGTTGCTCACATATAATTACACATTTCTCACATTTATACTGTGTGAACGCTATAGATATCTGCTGTATTTAAATACGCATATTATTTAGACCAGTATTAATTAAGCTATTATTGTGTCGACTTTATGTAGTCGAAAGCTGTAGTCATGACTAATATATATGTCATAACCAAACCAAGTTGTCTACAAACAAACATAATATAAATCTAACAAAAGTATGGGAAAGACTAAGTATGGGAAGATACTACAAGAGATGCAATCGCTAACGCCTTGGATCTCTTGTAGTATCAAATTGGAAAAATCGAACATATCATAGTTAAGGGGCCAAAATAGTTTTTTTTTGGTAGAATGTGCTAATTTCAGAAGGTTCTAATTAGAATTTAAAATGATTTCAGTATTGTATGGACTATTTATTGCGGTAGACTAAGTATATAAAGTTATAATATGCAAGACCTGAAGATATTAATTATTTAAGGAAATGCAGATAATCTTGCGCGTGTCTTCTGCTAGCTCATAGAATAATTATTAATAAATATTACAATTTAGTAATAAGTAAGGCGGGTTAAGTTCTTATTTCTAGTCACAAATTACATTCATATTTATGATCCAATTAAAAAAAATGTTACAAATATGTACATAAATAACATTCATCAGTCAAATTTATTATACGTAGCAAAAGTTCTCGCTGAACAAAATAAGAATGAATTAATTGGTCCATTGACTTTTACCTTGTTAAATTCTGAAAGGTTTGGGTGCTAAAAATGCCAGTTAGAGAAAATTATCGGTTTCCATTCTAAATGTTTTTACTTCAGTTTCTTAATAATGTTGAAATATATTCAGTTTGTTAGAATGTAGTACTTTAAAGAATTTAAAGAATTCTGGCACGCTATAAATCTATTTCTAGATAGATCCCTTGGAAGTTTCTGCACATACTGTAGTTTTGAGTGCCTCAGTGGCGTATTTGTAGAATATGCTGTGCTTGAGGTTTTGGGATCAATTCCTGAGTCGGACCAAATTTTTGTATGATCTGCAAATATTTGTTTCCGAGTACAGTATGTTTCTCTTTATTTACAAAAAAAAGTATTTACCTCTGTATCATGACTGTATTACCTCTGTATCTGTGTAATGTTACATCAGTTGTTTAGTACACAAAGAACAAGCTATGCTTAGTTTGGGCTAGATGGCGTCGTGTGTCAGATGTTTGAAATAGTTATTTATTTTCTCTTTATTTGTTTTTCATATATTTAATATATTTCAACACATCATCAACAAATAGTCTTTGCAAGTTCACTCCTATACATAGCCTTTTCTCAGAAAGATTTTAAGCTTGCTATATTATTTTAAAAAATTATATCCCATTCAGGAGTTTTTGCAAAAATACAGACGAGAAAGACGATTTCCATAGTCCCTTTTAAACAAGTTCCTTAGAGTTTGTCATCTTTTATGTATTAGTAAAAATATAAATTAATAAATATTTTGATACCATACTAAACTGATGGGGCAGAAAGTGTATAGAAATAATATGGTACAGAATTTTCCAGATCATTGATAAAAATTGACTTGGAAATTTTACGGTTCGTTACTGGTCTTTTATATCATCGACATAATTCAAAATTGTACGGAGGGGTTTGCCGGCTCATAATATTCGATAATCTCAACTGTCATTGTGTGTATGGAATGGATTGCGTGGATAGAATTATAAGGAGGGTTCTGTGTTTCGAATGTATGTATGTATATTTCGTTGGTACGCCCTAGAACCTAAACGGCTTGTCGTATTTTTATATGAGTGGTGTCAATAGATTTGACTTAGGCGAGAGAGTGACACTGGGTACATAAAAAAAAAGTATTTTAAAAAATAACCTTTTTTTTTTTTTCAAAATAAATTGTGTGTAGTATCAAAATAAAGAATTTTTAACGGTGATTAGGATAACAAAGTATAGATATATATTTATATAACTTATGTTTTATTTAAAAGGATTGAATTGAATAAATATGACAAATATTGATGCAATCGGGGTTTTTTATATAATAATTTTACTTGTACTTGTACCAACATATAACAACATACATACATGTTGTTATATGTTGGATGTTCATCAAAGAGTTACGCATCTATTTCAGATGATTCCGACTTGATTTTAATATTTTCTCCTCTGTCAATCAATCAAACGTTTCATTTAATAATGTAATATCCCCAGATCAACCTTATTTCTTTATAGTAACAATATAAAAAATAAATCCATAAGTGGATTTTGCGATAAAAAAGGGCTGATTATACCGATGTTCGGACTGGATTTTTTCTTTTAAAATTAATACACAGTTCACTTGGGAATGCATCGACTTAAATCGGATTTCTACCGAACAAATTAAGGGGACTTACGGGCTCGAAGAATATTGCCCGCTAAAGCCAACTGAAGGCAACCTTATTTGCATTCCACTATTTATTCCCACATTTTATATAAAACATTTCTCTACAAATACGAAGTAGGGTTTGGTTTATTATTAAATTAGTTACATTTAGTTCTCTCGGGTTCTTAGTAGTTATATAATGCTTACTTTGTATAATATAAACAATAAAAGTATACATTCTGAGTATGCGTTAAATCCTATTCTAGAATCAACTGTGTTTTTGTGATAATTGAAATTATTCTCCATCGGATTATACTATGTTTAGTTACTTACTTAAAAAGATATTTTAATATATTGCCTTAAATGGATGGTAGAGCAGAATATTCTAAGTAATTGTAGATGTACAGATGAATTTACATCGTTAATTTTTTCACATTTATAGTAGAAAACTAGCGCTTGGTAATCCAAGCATTATCTGATGCTCAGACCTTTTGCTATTCTTATCATCGCTTTTGTGTATACTTATGCGAATCTGTAATACTGAAATCAATAAACTTTTATTCAATAAAAAAAAAATACAGAGGATGTCCTTACGTCTAGTTTACGCCTATGTCAGAGAGCGATAAAAAAATTTTTGTATAAAATTTTATTACGTTATTTCGTGTAAGAAAAACTGTTTAACTAAAATTTCGTGCCCTCCGTAACCTAATTTCAACTAGTGTTATCGAGTGTTGAATGAAATTAATATTTGTTTTCAATAAAATTTCGATGACTGTAATATCATGTTGCTCAAACAAATAAATATTAATACAAAAAAAAACTTTTAAAATACTCTTAGCACAAAATCTCTTGAAAGCATACTTCACATTTTCTGCATCACAACGAGTTAAATTTGTTAGATAAGAGCCAAGTATACAAAAAAGCGGTATTACTCGCATAAATTACATAAAAGGGGGTTAATCTCAATCGCACGTTAAAATCAAACCTCGCCCCTGTTGGTCTGATAGCTGCGTTCGACATAAAGCTGTATGCTCACTAGAAACGGAATGGGATTTCATTATACTCGATAATCGATGCAAGCATGTATCGTACAAGCGAAAAAAGGTTTTGAATTAAAAACTAAACATAAGAATGGTAGACAGCGTAGAGTGTTTGCTTATGCTTTCTAAATCAGTTACATATTTTTACCCCGTGAGAGAGCCACGCTTCGGCATGCATGGGCCGGCTCTACCGGAGCGATACCACGGCTTCGCTAAAAACCAGTGTAAAACAGCGTCTGCGCTGTGTCTCAACGAGTGAGCGAGCATACCGGAGGCCCAACCCCTCCCCCATCCCCCAACCCATCCGCCAAAGGCCGGCAACGCACTTGTGACGCCTCTGGTATTGCGGGTGTCCATGGGCGGAGGTAATCGCTTACCATCAGACGCTCGTTTGCCCTCTATTTCATAAAAAACAGAGGTACAAACTCTGCGCCAAATGGTAAGTTAAAATATTGTTGGATTAACTACCAAGCCACAATTAATCAAAGCTACGTAGCCACAATGTAGTCTCGCCAGTGCCCAACCCGCATTCGGCCAACGTGGCGACGTATAGCCTTAACCCTCTCCTGAGAGGAGACCCGAGCCCAGCACTGGGTCAATATGGGTTGTTTATTGAACTGTCAAGTCTGTTCAAGTTCTTGACTGAGGTGGAACATCGTTTGGATTTCTTCTTTTCTTTCCTTTCAACTCACACGAAGAAAAGACAAGTAGACTTTCACTTTTCTTGGGTTCTCTTGTCTTCATGTACTATTTTCTCCAGCCAGGGTTTGTTTCTTCCGAGCTGTACTTGATTCTTGCATCATCAAATCATTATCAATTCTGGAGCTAATTTAGACTACTTACATTTAACATACATGTTTTATAGGCAGACCTGTATTAGATAAATATATCATTATCTATTATATATTATTCTCAAGTCACGTTGTTGCTTACGATGAACCCTGAAACTATCTAATCAATTTTAATGAAGGTATTTTATGCACGTCTGCGAATTTGTCTATATCTACTCACTAGGATCCGAAAATTCCGTAAATAAACAGTTTTTTCTTTAAGGAAAAATTACCATTGTGTACGGCTCCCTATACTGACGTAGATTTACATCGTAGATACTTGACTATGACATCGTCCGGCTTGCTTGCAGTGTTTGTGCCAAAACGGCTGAAGTAGAAAGTTACTATGCGGCATGCAAAGTCTGCTATTAAAGGTACTTTTATGTATATATGATTTTATAATACATTTTATTTTAATGTTTGTATCAATTAATGTTGAAATTTTTGAAATTAATCAAATAATATTTAGAGCTAATTCAAGTTTCACTTTTTTTTTTCTTAATATTCTAGTAATGTTTTTACGTTCTGTTCGTAAGTATACGCAGTAAGACTACACAATTGAGCGATATATTTCAATGTTTATTTGATTAAAATTTGTTATAGAAATGAAAAACTGTAATAATTATATTTTCCGAGATCTTTTGTCATATTTGTTTAATGAAGGAGACATCGGTATTTATTTACGATAGTCATCTACCCTATCAGCGTAATCAATGCGTCTATTTTTGCATAATTTTAATCAAATTAGATTTTTTTTGCTATGTTGTTATATGGTAATCTAACGTCTAAATATGATATTAAACCGCAACACAGTACTCTTTTCCTAATTGTCAATTTCTAATCCTAAAATCCATCCCATGCTACATACATAAGAAAAATACAGTATCAAAAATTAATTCTATCACATTTTCTCACTCAGTCATTTATCTTTTAAAAACACTATTGGAAATGCGAAATTGCATAACAATGATTATCTGTAATATTCAGCAAGACAATGGTTATTTGTTTCCGTCACAACTTATTTTGAGGATCGTTACATATCTATATAAGCACAAAAGAAGCTTCTGACACTCGTGTACTGATTTATTATCGGTAAATCCATTCAATATACAAACTAAACAATTCACGAAAACTTAACACATAACTATTCATTAATTTAAAACGAATGACGCTACACTATTAGTCATTCGCGAAATATATCAATTCCAAGGCATCGGGCTGTCACGCCTTCGTCAGAAACAGAACTAAGCACCATGCTGGCTGAATAATTTCCTCATATCCCTATATCTGTCTCCCTCGCTCATTGAACAAACAATCAAGAAATCTTATTATAAAAATGAAACAACCAATGTTTATTTATAAATAGATTCGCGTGTTCGCAAATCTTGTGAACAAAATCCAATTTATGATTTTAAAGTTTGGTTTCTGTTCTATTTTCAATTTTATTGCCTTGTTTATGTATTTTAGTTTTTGATGTATACTTTATGCATACATGTTTGGTGAAAGATTAATGACTTTCAGTCAATTCACGTGTAGGTACTACATTATCTCATAAAGTAACGAGGATGGAATTTAATTACTTAGAACGGTTTTATTTAATATAGCACTTCTTACGACACAATTCTTGTTTATAATATTATTTTAATATAATGAAAAAGTTACTGAAAGGATGGCTTAAAATTGTGAAATATAATTAAAACTTAAAAGCAAGCACTGGTTCCCGTTGTTGTACAAAACTTCAAGAGAAAATTGTTAAATGTCTAATATGTTTTCATATTCACTATTCAATTAATTGCGTTATTAATTGAATAGTGAATATGAAAACATATTAATGTATGCTAAGTTATAGTTAATTTTGTTTGCGTTCGTAATGAAACTGACTTGAATCGTTTTACATAAGAGGTTGTGAATTTCAAAGTAGATCCTAATAAGAGTATAATTTCAAGAAAACTATTAATTTTTATGATTTCAATTCATAAATTCCATGAAAATAACAAATGAGCTTCTGAAAAAATCACTATTAATTTACGACAGTTTGTAGACACGCTAGAGATACGTGACTACTAAGTTTTGAAGTCTGTTATAATCACCGAGAAAAAATATAAATTATTTTATAAATCCGTTAAATTATTAATCATATTAACAACATTTGTACCATACAATCATCAGTTTTACCCATCAGATAATAATAATAATAATTTATTAACGTTTCACAAGATTTTATATTTACAATTTCAGTTTACAACTATATAATATTACTAACACATCCTGTGTAAAAGTATTGTGAGTCCCACTTTTGGTGGCTCCTCTGGCACGCAAGCTGGTAATATTTATTAAACTATAAGTCCCGAAAAGATATAGTGAGTCCACGCGAAGGCTATTTATAATTGATCCCAGACTTCGATAAAATAATTTACTCATGTCACTACGTTGACGTCTTATTTCTAATTCTTTTCACTAAATAAAAATATTAGGAATATCAAGTTCATGCAATATTATTATTTTTGTTAGTAAAAGGAAAAGTTAATTAACATTTCTTTTTCGTAAAAATAAAACCGGTTTATTTGGTGTGAAAAGTCTATAGTTCAAAACAGGAACAATATTACATAATTATCTTCAAATTAGGTTAACTTGTCATAAAACCGAACCGAATTTTACAGTTTTAAATTTGTTAGATTTGTTGGTCTACGGGTTCGCGTACGCTCGAGTCCCAAATCGGACTAAAAGTCTTGTTAAAATTTTCTTACAATATATTATTGATAAAACCCCTGATTATAAAATAAATAAAAGACTGTATGTATGTTAAAGGCAAGGAAAGAATAACAAAGGCTTTAGCTTAGAAAAGAAATTCAATATCATTTATCGGGGTAAATAATCACCAATGGATAATAGTTGATGGCTTGTCTTCAGATATGCCTCGTATCAACTGAACTTAGTTTGGCATTTCGAAAAATAGGGGTGAATACAGAAATATTGTCTGAAGTTTGTGATAACGGCTCTGAAAAGAAAGCCGAACGCGTAATATTTCACACTTATACTGGATCGAAAAGTTTTTGACATGTGAACACAATTACGCTTATGTGCTTTCAATTATGCCCTCATTTCATTTTTATAATCAAGATCAGTTTTGCTGTTTTTTGGGCACTTTTTACTCTTTTTCTGTTTATATATACATCTATACAAACAAATTAATCTGAAGTATCTGCTTATGACACTAAAATAATCGATTTTTATAAAAAGCATATGCATTTATACACGGTATACATGCTAAAATAACATTTTTTTCAATTTTTATCTGTCGTCTGTTCTGGCTAATCTCTGAATGGCTCGACCGATTTTGACAGTAATTTTATTGGCAGACAGCTGATGATATAAGGAGTAACTAAGGCTACTTTTTTATACTTACTTTGCTCTGTGTCGTTATCCGCGGTTGTTGTTGTACCGCGGGTAACACCACGGGGCTCAGAGAGTTAGTAACATAACGTAAACGTTCAGTAATTTTAGGGCTATGGTGGAAAATCCAAACAGACATAGACTACTAACATATTTTCCTTCTATTTTTGCCGTATTTTTGTATTAAATATAAATATTTATTAATCTTTGTAAGAACATTTGTAAACCTTGTTGATAGTTTACCGTTGTTGTTGTTAGCTGAACTGATGACGACAATGACAAAGAAATAATGCTTTACCTTATTTAAATGGTGTTTTATATTTTTACCGACTGTTGCATATTATTATCATACTCATATACTTTTTAATATAAATATATTGTCGTTATATCATGTGTTTGTTGATAAAAAGGTATAAAATAGCTAAATTTCACTGACTTCAGAAGCTTAGTAACATTAATTATTTTATACGACTTATGAAATTAAGGGTTATATAAATACGGGTGTTTAATTAAATAGATCAACATATTTGATCAACATATCTCAAAGAAAGTTTCAATTTCCTTAATGACACACATTTGAAATGCCTGAGGTCTTCTGAGGACCTGCGACTGAAGGTACCAAAATATTCTAGAAATTTTTTTACTAACTCATTTTCCGTAGAAGCTGTACGTTTATGGAATGCATTACCAATCTCTATCAGACGTGCCCAGTCTGTTACCACTTTCAAAACTATGTTATGTGAGCATTATCCGTCTGTCGTTATTTGCAACTAACGTATATATGTATGTAAGTAGGTTAACGTTTATATATATTACGTATTTTCATATGAGTATGTATGTATAGTATTTTATTTTTTTCTTTTATTTATTCTATAGTATTATTATTGTTTCATATCATTATTTATTAAATTAGTAATATAATTTGTTTTTTGTTATATACGTAAAAACTTTTTTTTTCCCTCTCATTCTTAAATACCCTGCACCAGCTTTGAATGAAACCTGACCATCCAAAGGTTGCCTGGAAGAAATTGCAATGAGTAATAAGGCCGCCCTTTGTACATCACATTTTCATTTTTTTCTTTTTTTATTTTATACTTTTTAGAATTGTATATTGTGTGTAAACCTTGGTGTACAAATAAAGTATTATCTATCTATCTATATTTATGTATAAAACCAATTCTTTTTTATTTTAATTAACACCAATAAAAATTGAGTAACTTAAATTTGTGTTTTTTAAAAATAACACGAGTTTAATCCAAAAGTGAATAAAAATTGGTCCAACCCCATTTTTATGATTTTCTTGTTTTTCGAATTAGTATTATACGGATTAGAATAATAAGTATTAAATATGAAATTTGATTTTCTTTTAATTATAAAGAAACAATATAATCTGCTTATTCACAGACTTTTAGCCAAAACTAAGTTCACTCAATCAGCTAGTTTGTTAATATTTCCATGCCCTTACAGAAAACCAGTCACAAGCTAAATTTTCGTTGATTTTAGCCGAGATTGTGATGTTATTGAAGCCCAAGCCCGGGATGGTTAGGCTATTATTTCTTGTTCAAAGAACGTTCTGTCATTTTTATCATATACCATGAAAAACTATTTACTGATATTTTTTATAAATAGCATATTCCATTTATTAAAAAATCGTAAATATTTATTTCATAATTATGCTACTTTTACAGATCTCTTTGTTGGATTAATTTACGTGTTTCCTGACATCATTCAAAAAATCACCATAGCCTGGTTGGCAGGAGAGTTTATGTGCAAGACTGTCAAATTCCTTCAGGTAAGATTAGAAAACAGACTATATAATCATAATATACGAAATCATATTATACTTTGCTTAATTATGGTAAAATGTTTTTCTTTGATGATTTGAAGAAACTTTCTAGAGAGCCATTATGTTCTTTGATAGTGCTTCTTCTTTGTCAAGAGCCTTGTCTGAAAATTCGGAAATAATCGATATATTGTTCAAAGTAAAATTATTTTATTTAACGACAATGTCACAGCAATGGACTAAGATGATAGTTATATTTTGTCTTACTAAATGTTAACAAATTTATATAATTTACTAATTTTCTGACCGTAGCACATATAAAATAGTTCTGAAATTCAAACATTCGAAATAAGATTTCATAAAAGTTTTGTGAAACTTCATCAAAGCGAATCTTTTATCCAATAAATAAGTCCCGGGTTCGTTTGGAGATGAAAGGATACCATCTGTGACCAATAGACGAAATTTGAATATTTCACTTTCTTGCAAATCGTATATTTATGATCCTGAGAATAGAAATCTCGAAGTATATGTTAACTATATGAAAAACACAGAATTTTGATTTTAAAAATTAGCAATAGAAGTCTTTAAAGGAAAATTTGATAAAATAATATAAATAAATACAATTAGTTTGTTATATCTTTAAAAAAACAAAAATAATTAGTTATCTGGCAATAGTAAATATGACGCGAAATTATGGTAAATAGAGCCCAATAAAATATTGCACCATATTTTTACTATTATTTTAATCTATAAGAATGAAAGTGAATCACAAAAATATATGTACATGCATAACTTTCGAGCGACTGCACCTAATTGGATAACTATTATTTCTTTGTATTTGTTACAGTAGGGCAAGGTTATTATTGAAAAAAAAAAACAAAAAAATCTGAAGGTGTTATATTTTTTTAGTCCGCTTAGTTGCATATGCTGCGGCCCTGCGCGAAGTTAACACGGGCTTACTTAAATAAGTTTTTCGGTAATTCAGAAAATTTACACGAAAATGAATATGGCGGTACTAAGCTGACTGGGTCAGCTAGTAATAAAAAAATGAATCACCGAAATGTATGTACGTCCGCCGCGTCCCGATCGACTACATCAAGTTGGATAATTCCATTTTTTATATATTTGTTATAGACAGGACAGAGTTTGTATAGAATAAAATAATAAAAACTGAAAGCGTTATATTTTTGAAGTCCGCCACTATACAGTACCCATGAAAGTACTAGTAGTACTGCGATGCGAAGTTTGCCACATCAGCTAGTTTCGTTATAATAATAGCTACAGTTGTCAAAAATGAGCTATTATATAGCGCTCAAATTATATGCACATTGTTTTTATATTCATTATACTTATATTGCAATATTAAAGTCACTAATGACATGCAGATGTACTATGATCATGCTTAAATGTGAAAGTTCTAGAGACCTTCTTTCTTATCGTTGACTTTATTGATCTTTACAGGCTGTGGTGATGTACGCGTCCACCTATGTACTAGTTGCTCTAAGTATTGATCGCTGTGACGCCATCACCAACCCTATGAACTTTTCGGGAAGTTGTAAGTATTATCGCTTACAATATATAAAAGTTAATCTTTTATTACCATGTATGTAAGTTAACATTGATATATATAATGTACATTCATATGACTATGTATGTATAGTATTTTTATTTTTTTATTTTCTTGTACTATTTCATATCATTTATTAAATTTGTAATATTTTTGTTATACATGTAAAACATTTTTTTTGTACTCAAATACCCTGCTTCAGCTTGGAATGAAACCTGTCCACCCAAAGGTGCCTGTAAGAAATTACTATGAGCAATAAGGCCGCCCTTTGTGCATCATATTTTTTTTTTTTTTTTAATATTTAGGATTGTATATTGTTTGTAATCCCTGGTGTACCAATAAAGTATTATCTGTCTATCAACGATGCAATAAAAACAAGTGTAGGTACTTACAGTGCTTGCTATATTATTTGCAACAATACTATTTAATATATTGCCAACTATTATGTCCCTATGTTTTCTATCGATATATCAATTGGCATAAGTTTATAAGATGTCATTCTAAATAAATGTTCTATTTTGAACCACACATCACATGGTTTCGTGGTGTGTTATAACATCTGCTTTACACGCAGAAGGCCCGCAGTTCAATCCTGACCGGAATCAAAATTTCAGGTGACACTTTTTTTAAAAGTGTTTAGATTAATTTTTTTCTTGTATTTCCAGGGAATCGTGCTAGAGCTCTCATCGTATCAGCATGGTTGATAAGCATAATTTTCTCTATTCCACTCCTCATTTTGTACGAAGTCAAAGAAGTTCAAGGTATGTAATTTTAATATCATTGACGTCTTCTACTACGTCACAAAAAATATTTCAATGTTCTTTGGAAATAAACATTCAAGTGCAATGTTATTACAAACTAGATCTTCGCCATGGTTTCTTCTTAACATGATAAATATACCATTTTTTATAACTTATCGAGTGATAATAAATATAGTAGTTTAAATCAGAACATTGAAGTGTTCCATCCTTTTTCTGCGAAACGAATTACGAGGGATTTTATACAATTTTTTTATTTGTTTTTAATATATTAGGTACTGCATCATATTGCATTGCGTTAACATTTATGTACATGCAGTCTACTCGTAGACTACCATTGTTATTAATTTCTTAACGTAGTTTAAAAGGATAATTTCAGTATTTCCTTTTTTTATTGTGCTTCTAAAAAAATAATATTCAGCCAAAAAGTGAATAAAATAACTTGGATTTTTTAATTTAGCCGATATCTTCCCAATTTTATTGAATTGAGCTCCAGATGCAACCTAAAGGAAAAATTAAAGTGAAATGGGTCATTTTTTTGAAGTATGACCTCGAGATGACCACCTAACAGCTTGGGTAATGTAAAAAACTGATCCAGTTTGTAATCGTGACCCACTTTTATCTGGACCAGGAAAAAATTGACTTAGTCGACTTCGATTTTCCTCAACGAAGTATTATCATTTATAAAAAAAGCTATTTGTTTAACTGTTAATTGGGTCGTTTGATAACCAAAGAAGAGAAAATTAATGACTTGGGAAAAATGTTTCTTTACCAGATCATAAATATTCATTCTTATTTCATCACTACTATGGTTGCACATGACTAAATTCAAATTCTTTTTGTTACTTTTTAAGGGAAAACTGTGTCAAAATTGAACCAACTTTTGATAGATGTATAATAGATCAATACTCGCTATTTTTTTATGGAATAGGTGGCAATCGAGCAGACGTAACGCCTGATGGTAAGTGATTACCGCCGCCCACGGACACCCGCAACTCCAGAGGCGTCACAAGTGCGTTACCGGCCTTGGGGGATGGGAAGGGGGATGAGGAGAAGGGTTGGTAAACCACAGCGCAGGCGCTGTTTAACACCGGTTTTCTGTGAGGCCGTGGTATCACTCCGGTCGAGCCGGTCCATGCATACCGAAGCGTGGCTCTCCCACGATAAATTTATTCCTAAAAACGTAAGATAGTGGCAAAACCAATTATACTTTGATTATGCAACACTTACAAAGTGTAATATATGTTATACTTGTAATGAATGACCTAAGAAACGTATGATTTACCTTGAGTTTTGCATTTATAATTCGTGAACCGTTTAAAAGTTCGCTGTTGGATATTTTATAATATCTTAGATAGGATATTTTGGCCTACTATACCACGCTGGGCGAAAATACAATATCCATTACATTTAATTCTCGTGTCACGATGTTGCTCACTTTGAACTCCGAAACTATCTAAGCTATAAGGTTGAATAAAATATAAAGTGTATTTTAAATGTGTGTTTTGCTAGCGTGCTTAAGATAGGATAGATGACATCGTGCTTAGACCAATAGCAGTAGAGTATGATTGAAAAGAGACGTGTGTCAACCAGGTTTTATAAATATTTAGGAAAAATTTTTAATGGATATTTGCCATATTATTTGAAACAACCATATTTTGTTATAACAAGACAAATAAAATTATATTGCCGATTGCTTGTTTTAAATAAACAGGCATTCTTGTAATATAACTTTATTTGACTAAGGATCGAAAATTCTAAGAAATTATCTCTGATAAAAAATTAACTCAATGAAATTATATTTCAGAGGATATATGCTTATCTATCTTATTTCAAATATTATAAATTATTATAAAATTTAACTTACAGAGAAACTAATCTAACTCAAAAACTCGCAAGTTGTGTTTAAGTGTTTATTAGGTTTTTATTTTGTAAATAACTATAATAATTTCGTAGGTCAAGTTCAGTGCTGGATAGAACTGGGTACTCCGCGGCGGTGGCAGATTTGGATGACACTAGTTTCTATCATGATCTTGGTGCTACCAGCGCTAGCAATAGCTGCATGCTACGCTGTCATAGTGCTTACGATATGGACCAAAAGCAAAGCAGTCGTCATGAGCCCTCCTGTGAATTCTAGAAGAACTAAAACTCTGAGGAACGGTATGTATCATACTGATATAAAATAAGTTAAAATTTATATTAATGTTTTTGGTATCAAGTGAAAGGAACATACCAATTACAACTTAGACTAAAGTAATGGGGTTATGTGTGCGACTGGGCCGAGTGATTATGACACAAGTGATTTGAAGAATATTATTCCGAGTGAGACTGATGTAGGTATTTAGTAAAATTGGGTACTTGACATTTGATTTTTGATTGTAATATTTAATCTTTGAGAGTAAAATACTGAGCTGAACGGAAGTAATGAAGTTAAAATAGCAGAAACATCTTATTCATCTTGTAAAAGTAACAAGAATCAGTTATATGAGACAGCCGCTAAATAATCTTCTAAACATAACTAACTGATTTTGGCATTAAACGGATAGTATATTTAATTTTTTCAGGTCAGGTGGAAAGTGACCCGGATTCAAGACGAGCCAGTTCTCGGGGCTTGATACCTAGAGCGAAGATCAAAAGCGTCAAAATGACATTCGTTATTGTTTTTGGTTGGTATATTTACCTTGGATTTAATGTGTTTAGTTACGCTCCATTTTACTGACAAGTTCAAGTTTAGTTAGGAATGATTGTTTCAATGGTTGTGTTAATTCTATTTTCTCAGTATCCAGATCTGTAAATAACAACAGCAGTAATCCTTTGATCTGTCTATGCCCGTTTTCCATTCGTTTACAAGTGATATAAAAATGACTGACTCATTTAAACATGAAATTACATTTTGTAATGTAGGAGATATAAAACACTGAATGGTTGGTGGAAACAAAAAGTGCCGGATTTAGAAGGTTTTATGAGTTCTTGAAAATAGGACGAAGAGCCAGTGATTCTGTGGGATTTGACAGCGATGCGAACTATAAACGTTTTGAATGTTTAAGTATTTCAAAATAACTTACTTAATTGTTTTATAAAAGTTCATGCTGTTTTAATCTTTCTTTTAAGTTTTTGTATGGGTTAATTCTAACATGTTTTTTTTTAAATACAATGTTTCCAAAAATTTACGTTAATTAATATTTATATATTTCAGACAGTATATCTTTACCCAGTTTTTTTTGTTTACAGTATTTGTGATGTGTTGGGCTCCATACATCGTATTTGACCTTCTCCAAGTGTACAACCACATACCTCCATCGCAGTCCAACTTCGCCATAGCCACTCTCATCCAAAGCTTAGCACCGTTAAATTCGGCAGCAAATCCTTTAATATGCTGCATGTTCTCGCCGCATATATATACAAGCTTAAGGTTTGTATATGTGAAATAAATACATATGTAATTTATATTGACGATTTCATAATTATCAGATCAATTAAAACAAACGTGTAAATAAAATTGGCCAGAAACTCAAAGGACTCAGGAATCACAATGACATAATCTTCTACTATAAATATTTTTCTTTGTTTAGGATGGTAAATATTTAATTATAACACTACATGTTCCTAATTTTAATCTCAATTTTAATACGAGACACGTAATATAACAAAAGATGTGTAGTTCTGAACAACATCACGCAAGTAGGTCCACTTACAATAGGTTTACATGAAACAAAGTTATTCATGTGTTCATTATCTACAAGATCATGTTACTTTCACAGTCAGAACTGACATTTTACACTTCACAAACACTCATCAGAACAATAATGACAATTTCAGACGAGTAGCTCCGTACAAGTGGGTATAACTTTGATTGCAGACGAGTACCGCCATACAAGTGGCTGTGGTGGGGAAAACGGATGAAGAGGCATACGAGAGGGACTGTACGCTCAAGGTCCGACTCCACTGCCAATTCAGACCTTCTGAGTTCTACACACGCAAAGAGATCACATTCAGTCGCAACGGTACTTTTCTATTTCACTAAGATCAAATATTAGGTATAAAAAAATTATGGAATGTTTTTAAACAAACGCTACCATAAAGTTTCTTACTTTAAATAAATATCATTTAGAATTTGTTTCGTTGAAAAAAAAATATTTTCGCATGTAAGAAAAATGATATTAATTTTCAATCTCTCGTTTCTTTACTTATCTGTCGAGATTATACCTTCACTTGTTGTTCTTTAGTTTCATTATATTGCAATAATTTGCATTGGACGTTCGACAAACATGGATCTATTTTGTTAGACATCTATCACTTTTCTTCCTAGACTTATCCATGTAAGTGGTATCAGCTCTCCTTAATTCATGGCACCAAGTCACTGTATCAGAGGTTCTCCTCCTTTTCGGAAAATCTGTTATACTTATCTACCATATCAAAAGAGATTGTACTCGGCTTGTTCTACCTTCTGGTAGGCTTAGAGCCTTTCCCAGGACCTACACCTCTAAATTTCTCATGACAAGTCCGTACCACCACTATCTCCATTCCCACAACTTGCTTGCTTGCCAAAAGTGCCACAGATGTATTAAAGACAACTGTTACCATACTAGTTATAAATACATTAAACTTTTAAAAATACCGTTTTAATTTAATTTCAGATACTCAACCGCACCCGAAGTAGCAGTGTATCGCGGCCATCGCAGTCTGACCCACGCCGCACTCAACTGCTTGTTATGGTGTCAGCACGCGACTGACAGCGCGCCGTCAACGAGCCGCCTCGTGACGTCATGCTCTAGCGCCAGCATTCGGCGTGTACTCATATGCACGCCAGGTTTTACGTCTAATTAAACTAAGGTTAAATGTGAACTGAAATTATAAACAGACATTCAATATTAAAAAGTGATTTTTCTGTCATTTTTTTGTTGACTAGTAAACTTAGTATTTTATAACTAAACTTATTAAGTGTAGGTTAAAATCTAAAAAAATAAAACTCGAAAGGTATACCATGAAAACAGTTATATTTTGGGATTCTGTTAAAGAATGTACAGTAAACCAGATGATTTCAATACTATAATAATATCCCTGAACAACTTTCTGGAACATTGACCAAGATCTCAAAGTAGCTAGAAAATATTCGTTTGTCACATGTTGCTTTAAGTGGTAACAGTGGAAAGTGCCAAGTATGTGCTGTAAGAGCATAATATTATGAAGTGTTTGTCCTTTTCGCGTTTTCCCCGTAAAGAAGCATACATGTATATGTAGGAAATGGACAGAAATTTCATGATCAGTTTTTGAACCGAGTAAATGCAGATTTAAGAACAACCTGTTTACAGCATACCATAAGTTTATTAACAGTACAGTATGGTAAAAATATAAACGATGTTCATTTATTTATATTCAATAGGCATTAGTCATTTAGAGTTTATTTAAAGAATTGATAATTTAACTTCTAGTCACGATTCATTATTATTATACTTGATTAATTTAATTTACGTCAACATTTGTCAAATACCATCTTTTCTAAAAAACTTTTCTATCCAATTTGAAAACCAACATTAGTAATTTGTTTTTTAAATAATACATTGATAATTCTAATTCTAAATCACCTGAAAGCTACAATACCGTCCTAAATAAATTTTCACTCGATTTTTCATGCAATAGATTTACGATTACGTTTAAGCAAGGTCGAAAATTAATGTGGACTTGTAAAAAAGTTACAAAGTTTGTAGGCAATTTAAGTCAAGATCTGAAATCGAACTCCTGGATTAAAAGTGCGTAAAAAAATAAATAGAAAATTAAGAGATTTATTATTAGTATTTAATATTGTAAAGAACTGAAATATGCTTAAAATATGTGAATATCGTATGTAAAATTTTAGTCTATTTTACAAAATTAGTACCCGTTTATCGTAAACTTTGTATTCATAGTTAAGAATATTGTAAAATATATTAATAATTAGTAAAGCTTTATATGGTAAGTAAATATGATTTTGTACATTGTAAAGAGGCTTTTATCTAATCATCTTGCTAAGAAATAAAATGTGTACTATTTTTTGTACTGTGAATGAATATTGTAAAAACGTGTATGCATAATATAAAATTTATATAGAGGCTAATAAATGTCGTGCAAGTGTTTTTGACTCTTTTTTTTCGATATCTAAACCCTTTATTAAGTCTTAAGTGAGTTATGGCTTAAAGCAGGAAAACAAACCGTAACCGGCGATGAACCGTAAAACTGAAGTAATTTTAACAACTAAGATCTAGGTGGTTAGAAAAAACGTATGTATCAATACTAATAGTCTTAATTTGAAAATAGTTCTGTCTATCTATTAAATATACATTGCTGCTCCGATTTCAATAAAATTTAGTATGGAGATACGATTACTTTGAATTTCGATCGAGAACATCGGCTAGTCATACACAAGGGCCAAGTTGCGGACCAAAGCTAGTAATGTATAAATATGGAAATCTGAAACTTGGTCCTGACTAGACCCGAGGAGAGGTTAAGTCTTAAGCAAATTAGTTGATATTATAAAATCTTGGCTTATTTTTTATGTAAGAAATCTTGATAACTATCACATAACTATCACACTTTTATAACATTTATGATATAAAAAAATAAAAAAGTATTCTTCTTCTTATGATGAGATGGCAACCAGCCGGAACAACTATTTCTGCCAATTTCAAGTATTTAAAGTCTTCAGTCTAAGTCTTAGAGTCTTCAAGTCTTCATCGTGATTAAATTAATGATAAAAAAATATAAAAAATGTGGATGACATGAAATGGGAATCGTATTTAAAAAAAAAATCGTTCTCTCCTAAAGAAAAGTATACTGAACTACAAAAGTTTAATATTTTTTGAATGATTATTATATGGCATTTTTCTGCCAGAAGCTAGTAACGCCATCTCTCCTGTAAGTATTAAACTAAAACAGCTCATTGTAGTTTCACATTGCTGGTATTTTCTCTTGACAACCGTCAAACACTTTACATCGTCTCCACCATGTTAATACTGGATGGATAATATAGATAGATAAAATAACTTATCAATATATTATTACTAAATAATTAGGTTTGTAATTTTTGAAAATATTTTGGGAACGATGAACATATGTAGAGAACAAGTTATTGATGAAAAGTTTTTTTTAAAACATGCTTTTATTACTTGTTAATAAAAAAACCTTCAGCCCTTTCAATTGATACCCATATTGGGTGAGATGTTCAGAAATTAATTGTTTATGGCTGGCATTATGTATCAATAATAATACCTTTTTATATATATTCTAATTGCATTGTCATCAGAATTAAAGGGACATTACAAATTTCAGTTCAGTCGGAAATCGGGAAATGGATCAAATTAAACTTGCAAGATTTGATTACAGACAAACATCGGTACAGGTAAAACTGAATAAAAGCTTGTCATATAACAAATGTAATCATCGAGCTTTATATTGTGACGCAAATTTAAAATATTAATGATCGTAAAATTATTAAAGTTCATCTACAAATTATTTTAGTTAAATACATTTGCAAATGCAATGATACAAACCTTAATAAGTGCAGTCGTATCCAGACAATGCTAAGGGAGAAAATCTAATACATTTCAAGGTCAGTAAGGGCCTCTATACCGCAATACTTCAGAGGCTCGAAGGGACAAGGTGTTGCACATCCATAACTGCTTCTTGTGATTAGAGAAGCCACCGAGACAAGGATATCGACTTAGACTAATTTGAAATGGCTGACTGTCGCAGCTCTTAATAAAATATATAATAATTATAAAGGGTACACAGTGCGAAAATGAATTCAAACAAAGTTTGTTCTTTTGTTTACATTTAGTATATTTAATACAAGTAAGTATCTACATAAACTTTCGTTTGTCTAATTCGTTTGCTTGTTTCTCAATTTTTGGGAAATAGTTAAGAGAAAATTTAAATCATGTGTAATATTCAAAACTTTCGTCTTTCCTTTCTAAAATCGAAAAGGAATTATAGAAGTAAAATAATTATTAAAATTTTAATTATTATTATACCTAGTTATCTTTTAATTCATTACGGTTTAAAACTTAACGTCTGTTTAAAACCTCTTCGATAAGAAGCTTACATTTCCGATAAGAAAGACTGATTGACTTGTTTTCCACGCGAAGTAAACTTTCTTAAGAAGCGATAAATTATTAATATTGATGTTTTGTTCTGGTTTGTTTTTGTTATTACAAAAGCAACATGACTGGGGAATACTCGGGTTGCGAATATCGATAAAAAATATTCTCTTTTTTTAACAACTTTCATATTTTACTTGTTTTCTATGTATCTTATCTTCGGGATTCATATAGAAGCGAACACTATTGCTATATTACTACTTAATATATTTTAATTAAGTATTTTTGTATTTAACGTGAATAATGTCTTATTCCAAATTTACTTTTAGTCTCTTCATAGGCATTTCTTAGGGCTATAATTTCGCTTTTGGTGTTTCGCTAGGTAAACAATTTTAAGAACATTATTTTTGTTAAAATTACTTTTTAGATAAAATAGTAAGAAGCAGTACTTAATATTGTAAAGCGAGTTTTTTTTTATTTAGTCACTGATAGAATTAAAATATTGTCTATCTGTTATTTATACCGAACAGCATCGTCTTAACGACTAGCTTTGTTATTCATTGCAAGGATTATTTCCTAAGAATTGCCTAGCAGCAAAATCTTAGGTATTTAGAAAGAGTAAAGTTTCGATCAGTAATTACAATATTTTCTCATTCTGTATTTTTATTCTATGTACTATTGTCGACTGAACTTAGAGACTTAAAGTATTTCTCTTTCCATTCACATTGAAACAGAATTCCTCCCCGCGTGGGTCACATATTCACGTTGCAAGTACTCACTCATTAATATTTATATGCTCACTTACTTCGCAAGCTTACTAGCACGGAATGCAAGTCGGTGCTGCACTACTGAACGCAATGTCGTTGACCTTAAGAAGCCATTTATTTACTTATATACTTTAACTAAAATAAAGGTAAAATGACAAATTAAGTAAATATCGATCCTTTTTGATGTCTACTAAAATAAATAACTGAGATAGAAGTGAGTTTTGTTGTTATGTTTTGTTATTATTCCCGTTGTTATTATTAGCGTGTATCCTACTAATATTATAAAAGCGAAAGTTAGTATTCATGGATTGGTGTGTGTCTTTCACGTAAAAAATACTAAATGAATTTTAATGAAACTTAATAATAAAGTAGCTTATCAGATCAGAATAACACATAGGCTACTATTTGCCGCGATAACCGACATATACGCGGGCTGAGCCGCGGGAATATAATCAATTGGCAACTGACAATAATAGTAATTAATTTGATATCAAATAAATGTTGTAACAATTGAAATTATTAGTGTAGAAAACTTAAGTCATTAGTACAGATGTTTACTCAAACCCTGTTAATGTACTCAATTTTACACACGATGACGTTGTATATATTTCAAATTGACAATTGCTCCTAAAATAATATATACTTCATGAATTGTTCCAGTACATTTCAGTTGACTTAAATTGTAACTTGACTTAAAATATATTTTACAATACATGTATGGAAAAGCTTGTATTTTCTCAGTGAAACATAAATTGTTCACATACAATGCTGTCAACTTCTGGACCGATGCCATAGTTATCCGGTGTTATGAATGACGATATTAAAACTCGGATATTGTGAAACATAGGTATGTTTCACAATATCCGAGGTCTTTTGTGATAATACCTACATTGTTTTGTGTTTTATATATACTCATGTGACTTTACAATATATGAAGTAGGGAGCAGGTACTGAAAATGATCATAATATAGATACATTACAAGTACGAGCAAATTTCAGAAACGAGACAAATCACTGTGTAAAGGAATAACTCTTCATAGCTATATCTAAGTTTTAAAAACCCTTAGTTTGTAATACGACATATTTTTACGGATACTGCTACACCAAGATAGTGGTTACCGAAAAGTAAACCTCCATGACCCTCTTAGCTTTACGTGGAAACTGACAGCACCGTTACGCACTTGTTTATCTTGATTTATAGGTAGCCATTGGGTTACGGTTTCCACTTACCAGCAGACTGGGCCCCTATAAAGTGCAAACTTCAATAATGAAACGAGTTTTATTATTTACTGCCTGAAGTTTCTCACGTAAGGGATACTAATTTGTGGTTGTACTGTCGTTCCTTCTAGACCAAGTAATGGTTATAATACACAATGTCTTTGGAAAACAATTATAAATAAAATGATGAATCTGAATTTGAGTTTGTTTATTTGTTATAGCGCTTTTATTTCCCAATCCCAAAACTGATTTTAAAAATTATATTATAATTGTATTGCTAGCTACATTAACAGCGAGGAACATACACTACTTTTTCTCGTCCAAACCAAAATACCCGCGTTTATCAGAGGGCAAAAACTGGTATTAAATAATACGAAGTTATTTTTTTCTGCAATATAAAGACCAATAAAAATTAAGATACAATTTAATGTACAATCAATTTTAACGCTGTATGGTTTTATGACAGTTCTCTCTTTGGATTAGAAAACTGTGTACATAAAAAGTTGAAAAGTATTCGGAACACCCTTGCATGCCCTTTTTCCGTGCAGAAATCCCCTCGGATACCACCTCTTGTGGCATGTCGGACTCAAACCGACTTAAAGCGCACGCCATCGCGGGTACTAGGAGCTGGGGAGCCACTTGCAACCCTAGGAAGGCCCATGCAATAAATGTCAACTAAAGTTCATATTAATACTAGCTAAGTCCCGCGGTGTCAATCACTATACAACAACAGCCGCGGCGCAAAGTAAAAAAATTAAATAATAACTCTATGTCCGTCTCCTGGTTCTAACCTACCCACCAATTGTGCCAAATCGGTTCAGCCGTTCTTAAGTTATAAATAAAACAACCAACACGTCTTTCTTTTATTAATTTATAGATAAAAAATTATGTAAAACATACTGTTAACGCAAACTAGATACTCGTAACTGGGGTGGTTAAGAGACACGATTTAAGCTAAAAAAAAACTAACAAAAATATTATATTTTCCAATAAAATTCTCACCATTATATGTGGAGATAAAATTATATTTATTGTTGTTACGCTTTTGCAATGTATCGGAAGGTATTTAGAGTACTGCAAATAGGGAGACAATGTGTGCAGCAGAGAACTGTAACTACACGAACACTAAACAAATAGCTAGTCAGCATGTAGTCAGTCACACTATACACTGACTACTAAATTACTACTGCAGTATAATATAATCAATCGTTGAATAAATAAATAATAATAATCCATCAAATGACACTTCGTTTTATTTCCTTAAAAATGGAAATACCTGAAAATTAATTTTAAAATACTTGATAAGACAGTCAATGACCATCTTAAATGGGTCGAACAATAAAATGCTATTATAAAGAATTCCGAACAATATTTTATTGCAGTTAAAGAAGAGATTTTTGAAACTTTGAGTTGAAATTACACTTCAAATTCTGTTTAAAGTATTCTTTGAATTTTATGACTCCGAGAATGAAATGAGAACTTTTATTAATATATTATTAACTGTGTCAAGGAATTTTTCATATTCAACTTTCCACATACGGTTACGAGCTGTATTAGCATTTATAAACTTCACTTTAGCGTTCACTAGATGGCGATGTGCGCGACTAAAGGCGTCCAGAAGCTTTCAAACAATTAAGAATGTAAATTAGTAAATAAAAATAGAATTAGTAAAAACTAGATTTAAAGCATTACAGAAAGTTTTTATTTTACTTTTTTCGAAGCGACAGATGTGAAGCCTTCCATCTGACACTCTTTTGTCTGGACCAAGAAAAAATATTTTTATTTTTAAAAATCAAGTCGCAAAGTCATAATTTATACAGATTGCTATAAAAAAGAAGTTATGAAGCAGTTTAGCATACTGAAATATTCTATTCAAATTTGTAACGGTTTGGTTTAGAAATGTTGAAATATTTTCATCTTGGAGAAAATGTAATATTAAATATTACCTTGTAAATTTAATAGCCTTTTATTGTATTATATACTATCACGATCTCTTTTCGGTCATGAGGCTCATAGGCCTTTGAAGACCTGATTGCTGTTTGTTCTGTCATAGCAACAAGTCCACCATTCACGTCTTTACTCCTGGGTTCTGGTTCTAGATTTATGACCTAAGCGAACGGTTTTAAGTTTTAGATTACCACCTTTAACTTTTTGAATATGAGAACAAAATATTTGAAAGTATTTTGATCTCGTAATACATTTTGTCAACGTGAGTTGAATACTAAATGACTGGTTGACATGATTTATATTACATAAAAGTCACATAAACAATTCACACCGTAACATATAGTAAAATATCCTAACTCTTATAGAATATCTTAAACCTAAAAATGCCGTTTTATTTTGTGTTAAATGTACATTGTATGTTTGATCCCATACACATGTCTTTACTTTTTTACAATAACCCGTAGCAATATACTCAATAGTATTTTAAATTTATTACAGACTGCCCAAAGCAAAAATTGTATTCAAAATCAATTTTAACCACGGCTTATAAATATTATACTATGACTATGGCTTTGATGTATGGAAAATACCTTAAGGTTTAAATTTATTTTATGAGGCTAAATGATTAAAAAAAATTGTCATTTTTTGGTAACATCTTCCATGTGTAAGAATATTTTGAAGTGCGATTCGAAAAGAGTCTCAATCATAACCTAACTTATAACTCCTATCTCAAAAGTCGAATACATGTGAATAGTTGTGCCAAGTCCCCCAAAATTAGTTCACCGACAACGTGATGGCTTATCGCTGAATAATTTTCAATTAAACATCGTATGTTTTTTTGCACATCTGACAAATTAATTAAATTAAATTGAAGTTTTTTAGTAGGTACGGTTTGTACCTATCAAAAATATTCAATGATGAAGTTATAAAAACATTTTTTACAGCATTGCTTTCAATTAAATGAGTTATATAAACATAACCTAATAAGGCAGTAGATATTTCTGTATTTCATAAATAAATATATAGATATAAATTTTACTACAAAGCAGTACCCTTAAAACTTCGTTGCATCCATTTCATTACACGACAATCAGAATAGCCCTCTAATTACTTCTAAGCTATAAAATAACCCAAATTGGATAATTAGAACTGAATTTGTTAGGTCAGACGAGATTATAAGGAGTGGTTCCAAGTCATTTAGTTGGTAATTTTGTGTGGTTACTTAATTACATTATGACTTTAAATTGTCCTTTGACTTCAAATACAAATTTTAATTATAAGTGCCTTAATAAATTTGTGTTCTCAGCGTTGACTTTGTAGAGCTTTATTGGTCTTATATTTCATAAATTTCGATCCATTAATATGTGTGCTATTTTTAAAGAATAAAGATGATGTACAGAAGAATTTCGGTAGGCCGCCATAGTGTGGGTCACCATGCTGCATTGTTGCATTGTCTGCATTCGCAATGAGTATGGGAACCATTACTCTAGGATTTTGCTCATGCTTTTTATCAGGCAAAGTAGAATCGCTTCGGCAGGCTCACATATGTCAAAAAATATGTACATACAACCAGACAGTTCGTTGTTCACCCATTTGCAACTCAAGTCAAATACTGCTTTTGTGTGCTCCCAAGAATGACTAATTATGCTTTTTTATCATCTATAAGACTACTTTAATAATAAATCATGTGTAAATATGAATGTATCGCTAAAAATAAATTAAGAAATTATAATGTTATCTATGTATATATATGCAATAGGTTCAGCAAAATGTCTGCTGAAGTTCTGAAGAGGGTCCGTTCAATAGCACGCTGTAAATACCTTTTATTATTGTGAATAAATTTCTTTAAGATAGCGAAAAAATATATAAACGCTGGAGATAAATCAGTTTTCTTTAGATGTTTTGAATAAGGTCTGACTTATTTAAGCGAACGTTTTTGTGTCCTATTAAATCTTGATTGAAAACAAATTGTACAAGATAATGTTGGAATCATCGGCACCGAATAAGCAGGGGAAGCTTGTAAATCAATACCATACTCTTTAAGTCTCTTTACTAAGGAGAGACCT
This sequence comes from Hyphantria cunea, assembly GCA_003709505.1. Taxonomy (NCBI): domain Eukaryota; kingdom Metazoa; phylum Arthropoda; class Insecta; order Lepidoptera; family Erebidae; genus Hyphantria; species Hyphantria cunea. Next base: position 431,416 of record PKRV01000225.1, read on the forward strand.
ATCCATTAAATACTATTAAAGGTATTCGATACTATATACAGGGTATTCGAAAATCATTTGTGATTTGGCAACAATAAAGAACTTAATAATCATCAAGTAATCATAATAATCAAGTTAATAATCATTTTTGATGACCTCGTTATTGATACAATTTGGAAGTGTCGAACTCTTTGATCAAATATTTTGTAGGACAAATATTATTTTGAATAATTTCAGTAATTTTCTTATATTTAATAAAAAAAAACCTACAGTAAGCATTATTTTTTTTAAGAGTAGTTGAGTCGACATATTTTATCCCAGCTGCCTCTGTTAGCTGCCACAATCTAGAATTTTTAGAATAGAAAAAATTAAGTGTCACATCAAAATGAAGCTACGTGTGATAAATTAGCTTGAAAGTAATATATGGTAAAAAAGACCAAGAATCTTAGACTATTTATATTCTCCGTTATATATACTATTATGTATTAAAAACGTTTAATTTACATGTTTAAATAAATGAGATTTTTCACGTATCATTGATAATGAAATAATGTTATGACCAAATGTTTGTATGATTTGCAAATATTTGTTCCGGAGTTTGGGTGTTTTCTATGTGTAATATGTATGCATTTATAAAAAAAGTATTTTATTAACACACATAACATAAGCTCTTCTTAGTTTTAGACTAGATGGCGTTGTATGTTAGATATCTGAAATATTTATTTATACATTTATAATAAATTCTGCTAGCTAACTGCCCTGATTTCGCACAGAAAACATTGAAATTATTCTTGGATTTTCTCTACTGTATATGCATAATAAACCTTCCTCTATGTACACATTCATACAAAAAAATATTTTCCATGATATAAATTTGATCCTAATACTCCTAATAAAAGCTATTTACTTTCATTTAATTATATTAACATGTACACAAAGGAATAAATCAAACGGTTTTATTGCTCTATCAAACAAATAAGTCTTTGTAATTGAGATACAAAATGAAATCCCGAAAACGAATCCAAACATGAATGAATCCTTTTATCGGTTGAACGGGATCTATCTATAGATAGATATATGACTTTGGGCAAATATTCAACGCTATGTTTCATCCAAGCCAAGAAAAATTAGTCGAATTCTCATTCATGCAGTTGAGCAAATTATAATTTGAAGTCAAATCATAACATTTTTAACTTCTTAAAGAGTGCTAAGGCATAATTGTGATATTTAGCCTGAAATGAGTGGTTTTTTGATTGACTTTCAACGTTCGATAGCTTAACTTCAATTCACACTCTCTCGAGATTTTTTCTATGATAAATTGTGGTTGGCAGTCCACAACTGTGTGGTTTTTTAGAAACCTCCTGACTTACACAACAAACCTGTGGAATAAACTGTCGCCTGCGATATTTCCGGACCACTACGTTATTAAAAACTTCAAGAAAAGAGGATACTCTTTCTTAAAAGGCCGGCAACGCACTTGTGAAGCTTGTGGTGTTGCGGGTGTGCATAGGCAGCAGTCATCGCTTACCATTAGGCTACTTGTTTGCCCCCCATTTAAAAAAAAACAATTTCACGTAGGATTACATCCAGTATGAATAAAGACGTTTACATCTAAGACCAGAAACATGACGCAATAAAATACTCAACTACATGATAACACCCTTAGCAAAAACGAGCTTCATGTCCACGTCCAAATTCTGTTTATGAAAATTTCACGAAGGAAAAAATATAATTTCCACATAAATAGATCAAATACAGCAATGGAATCCATTGGCAGCGAGATACAAACGATTGAAAGTAACGATATTGGAACAGAAATGTCAATGGAGATTGTTAACGGAATCCTATTCAAGATGATCCTATCGACAGAAATATCTGTCCTTTTTGAATGCCAATATTAAATTTAAGCTGAAATTATTTTGACTTTTGGTGTTTAGTATTATTTTTTTACATATAAAAATTGATACAAGTTGAAATTTAAGATAAAACAAGTACTTTAATAAAAAGATTTTAATTACTGTAAAATAGAGTAAATGTATGATTTTAGTCCTACAAATCCTTCTGTTTTGGGTCGACGTTAGTGATGGACTAGTATTACTTTTTTTTTAAGTCAACTCCCGCTTTGGGTATGTACATCCTGTGTCGCAGAGGACATTATAAACATACATGAAATGAAAACAAAGAACAACCAGACTTAGAACCATAATTTGTGAATCACACAAAGTGTTGTCTCCTGTGGGATTTAAACCCTTAACACACGGCGTAGTAGAATGTAGCGGTAGTAGAATCGTCATCCAGGGCCTCCTCCGCCGCCTCCTTCTGCGAGATGACTTCCTCAACCAGTTGGCTAACCGTGCATTATTAAAGTAATAATAGTAATAAAATCTAATTTAAGCGCTATATTTTTTTTATAAAAATTCAAATTTAAATTAATTAATTATTGAGTTTAAATGTAACAGATAAATTTAGCTCACATACATATATTATCACAATAAATGAAAATCGAACTCACCACACACATACGACCTCTGGCTCAGACAGGATTTTTTTTTTATTAGTTCAGCTAATAATATCATTATTCAACGAGCTCTCAAGTGAAGAAATTCATTTGACAGCATCTATGAAAAAATTTATCTAAAGTAGTACTATCAGAATCTAATTGAAGTTACGTATTAAGTCGCTGCTACCTAAGAAAATTTTTTCTTTCAATATATTCGTACTTATAAGTTGGACCTTAACTCTCAGATTTTATATTGATGTCTACAGTAATAGAAATATTCGTAACGTTATTGGTACTCCGAACGTAAATAGCGTCTCGACCAAAAAATAAATTTGTTTATAATTTGGTTTACTTCGATGCTTATATTCAAGTATCATTTTCAAATTTCCACTCATTTTTTACTTATACAGAGTACCAACTTAAGCTCGTCTTATAGATTTTTTTTGTATGTTGAATAAGACGAATGAATTCAATGAAGTTACTCATTCATTTATTTGACTACCTCGGTGGAGCAGTAGTAGCGTATGCGACTGCTGTGCTTGAGGTCTCGGCTTCGATTCCCGGGTCGAGCCAAATGTTTATAAGATCTACAAATATTTGTTTCGTAGTGTTTGGGTGTTTTCTATGTATGATATGTATGTTTGTACAAAAAAGTATATATGTAATTATATCAGTTGTCTAGTACCCATAATACAAGCTCGGGACTAGACAGCGTTTTGTATTAAATGTCCAAAATATTTATTTATTTGCAAATTCATACAAAATGATAACCTTGTAATATTATGCAAAATTTATCCCTTTGAGCATTTAAATAGAATTCAAACATTATGAATGCGAATAAGACTAAAAAATTCAATAAAATTGGAGAAACTACGAACCCATGGCAAAAAATAACAAGACGTGAATAATATAAAAATCAATAGGAATGAAATAAACATGTTATCATAAAGCTTTGAACCAAGTTTAATGTTTAAAACCACTTCTTAGTTACCTAAATAAGTCATAAATTAATGTGATTTACCACATCAAATGAGAATTTTACAAGACACGATTAAAATGAGATTATATGTATAATTCCAGAGTAGGAAGTAAATTCTGAAATAAGCCGTTCCCCCCAAACAAACCCTTATCAAGTCATCCCACATCATAATACGTAACCGAAGTGTCAAATACTTAAATCTGTTCTACAAAAAGTTCAATGTACGTAACAATATTGACCTTCATTTGACCCTGTGTCCTTACGAGGATACGAGATATCCGGGCCCCAGGCTATATCATTACAATACTGTCTGCTATGCAACGAATAAAGATATCCTTGGTCCTTTCTCGTTGTTACAAGTAGGTATTATTACGTCCTGTGTTGGTTACAGTTGCTAGGAATAAAAGTCTGATTGTGACAATCCTTTTCAATGGTTTGTAAATATTTTTAACAATGAACAAAATGTTTAATGTATTATGATTTGAATTTTCCTTAGCTTAGTGTTGCCTATCTAATCGCCACTTTCGAGTTACCACACTCTTGAACCCCATTCGAAATTTATGATGTTGGCCTTAGGATCGCTGCCCTTTTTTTTTAACGTAATATGTTATATATGTTATATTTTTCTTTTGTGATAATAAAATAAAACTATGACAGTTGAATGATGAAATAGAATTCGACTTTTATTTCAAAACTTAATCAGACAATTGCTAACTAATGTCTGTTACTCGATGTAAAATATATTGACACTACATAATATATGAGTTACTGTGGCGACTGGTTAAAAGTTAACATTTAAGACAAATAGTAAGGTTTAAGGGCAAAAAGGTGTGTTATTAGAATTTGCATCAATGTTCATTATATTTTCAATGATAAAATCAACTTTAAAGTGTCAGAAATACTTAAATACTGTTACATTAATTATTATTCGTAAGAGATGTGTGGCTTTCAAATCATTTCCCACATATACATGGAATACTATAAAAGTTTCTAATTAGGACTTATGTCTTCAATATTAATATACTGTAAAATAATACACTAAATCAAACACAAACGCATCGAAATTCCACAAGGAATATATCCTGCAAACAATTGTTAGTGGCGATGTACATGTAAAATATAAAATTTATAAAAGTTTCGGTTTATGACCAAGTTTCTTACGCAAAGTTTTATTTAAATATTGTAAGAAATAAAATATGTTTACGGTTCACTATATAAAAGATTAATAATTTGATACATTTTATTGCCTCCACAAAGACGTATTGGCGAAGCAAGTGGCACAAACAAAACGATTTAAACTCTTTATTGGCTCTTGGAATGTGTTTTATTTCTGTTCGTAAAATATCACAGACACTTTATTATTGACTCACTTAAATTTTATTTGTTAATTATTAGTAAGTTATTTTATTATAGCAGCAGTGTAAATTAAAAATACATCACAAAGGAATATGTGCAAAGCATCAGGTTTCTTGAATTCTTTTTTTTTACATTCACAACAGATTGTAAGGGTACGAATTAAATTCTAAGACTTGAAAGAATTATTATTGGTTCCATTCATTAGTGCCGAACTACTCTTTGACACGATGGAGGTGGCTCGACCGGGGTGATACTACGGCCTCACAAAAAACCGGTGTGAAACGGTGCTTGCGCTGTGTTTTTACCGAGTGAGTGAGGACACCGGAAGCTCATATCCCAACCCCTCCAATATCCCCCTCCCCATACCCCAAAGGCCGGCAACGCATTTGTGACGCCTGCTCTAAGATATAAGTCTGTTCGTTTGCCCCCTATTCCATAAAAAAAAATCAATGTCATTGATACTCGGCAGCTATAAGTCGTAGCGTCGTATGCCTATAGTTTTTCTCGATAAATGGGCTATTCATTACTAATTACCTTAACTGCTGTGCTTGAAGTCTCGAGTTCGCTTCCCGTGTCGGGCGAAATGTTTGAATGATCTGCAAATATTTGTTACGGAGTTTGGGTTATTTCTAGGCATAATATGTGTGTATGTACAAAAAAAGGTATATTTGTATTAATATCAGTTGTCTGGTACATATAACAAGATGGTATTATGTGTTAGATGTCTGAAATATTTATATTTAATTGATTATATGATATTAAACTGAGTAGAGTAACTAAGTTGAGAGTTTAACTTCTTAAATCAAACAAAGTCCACAGTTTTATTAAATTACAATAGGTTTTTGCTATACAAGCGCACTGTTTCTGAACAGTTTTTGTATCATCATCATCAGCCTATCGCAGTCCACTGCTGGACATAGGCCTCTCCAATTTCATGCCACTTAGTTCGATCTATGGCTTCTCGCATCCAGCTCCTGCCAGCCGTCTTGCGCAAATCATCGCTCCACCTGGCTTGTGGACGTCCTACACTACGTTTGCCGAGACGCGGTCTCCACTCAAGAACTCGTTTACCCCAACGGTTATCGGTTCTTCGGCAAATGTGGCCAGCCCACTGCCACTTCAGCTTGCTAATCCTGTGGGCTACGTCGATGACCCTGGTTCTTTGTCGGATCACCTCGTTTCTAATGCGATCCCTTAGAGAAACGCCGAGCATATACCTCTAATGACTTACGGGGCCGAAACGTGGACACTTACGGTTCGACTGGTCCATAAGTTTAAAGTCGCTCAGCGTGCAATTTTTGTATGTGGTCGAACAATGATTTCTGTTAGTTTTAGAAAACAATTCCTCGTTTTATGCTCCATATAGCAAGTCACGTCCACAAGATTACATTCTACAAATAGATGTATGAATTCGGAAGAATATATTTACAATAAAGCAATTTAGCTTCAGCTATATTTTAAACTTATGAAATTGCTACGTTTTAAAGTTTTCATCATTTATCAAATACAGATGAATATCAGCGTCGTAAGTCTTAAGTGATTCTGTGCAATGATATTTTATTTCCTCAAAAATGTAAGAGAATTTTAAAGTGTGTTGTTCTGACAAATGGTTCTTACAAATACTTTTGGCTCCTTTGCAAACAAAGTTTTTAGTGGCTGTTCTAAATTATAGTCTTTAAAGTTGCTATCACAGCGTCAATTGCGTTCATTCTTTAAAAACACTGTTCTTTAAAAGTAGAAGTGCAAAAGATTGCGGGTTTTCCCATTTTATTCAACATTTATTGCGCATTCGAACTGAGATTTGTTTATCATTCATACTGATGTTATTAATTCAAAAGTACCTCTATCTGTCTGGCACTCTTTCACAGTTAAGCAACTAAACTAAATTTAATGAAAATTAGCCTTACTTTTGAGGCAGGATAGAGGTTACGCGTTAAGTACTGGATGCGAGAAGCCATGGATCGAACTAAGTGGCGTGCAATTGAAAAAACCTATGTCTAGCAGTGGACTGCGATAGGCTGATGATGATGATGATGATGATGATGATGATGATGTTTACTGCTATAACCAACATACACGCAGGCGGAGCTGGAGGCAACAGCTAGTTTAAATATAAAACTTATAACAAACCATATTTGGTAACACCCAATACGTTTAATTGAGTTGCTCTATAATTCTGATGCGTGTAGTAGTACATTATGTGTTTGTATAATGTATAAATATACAAAAAGGATAAACATATAATGTAAAAAATCTTCAGAAACCGAATAGAAGATCCCTAAACATATCACTTAGGGCAGTCATCTCAATAAAGGGACACAACGGTGATGAAACACTTTGTGGCTTAAGTCGAAATCAATTTGACGTGAGCTCCGTGTCAGTGCAGGGTAAGGTCGGCAATAATTCGTAATGGTTTTTATACTTACGTAAAATAAGCAGCCAGAACCGACAATAATAAACTTATTTGAGTTGCTTTCATTATTGTATCAAAGAAATTATGGGGTTGTGTAAATTTATCAAAATATTAGTAAAATATATATAAATACGATAGAGAATTTGACGCTAAGACTTAATACCTATTTTCAATTAATAATAAATTCTGAAATTTTAGAAAAATCATTAGTCTTCATCATCAGTTATTTTATTAAGTTTAAAGTCAAGACTGTGTAGTAACACCATATATTTACTGTATAGACTGCTCTGCTGTAATACTACTACTGCTGTATAGAGTCATTATTAATTTATATATTTTCGTTTGTTCTTCATTGAAATAAAAAAAGAAATTTTATAACAGCAGTTGTAGATAAATACTTTCACTTCATTTGCAACCAACTTGGAATATACCAAGTGGGTTGCTGGAGTATTTCACGATAAACGCTGAAGATATTCAAAAGCCGTCTTGTTAACCCTACTTTTGCATATATTGTTATTATGTCATTGAATGTGTTTACTTTCGTCGTTGCTCGACTCTTTGTTAGAATATTTCAGGATGCACACACATTTCTCTTAACTCTCAGTTTTACTCATGAGTCGCATCCCGCCCGAATAATAGAACAACACTTATCTAAACAGGTGGTCAGGAAAAGCAATGTACCTGGTATTGTTACCTGGTTAAGAGACACTACGTTACTTGGACAATTGACTAAAGGCCGCCAATTCTAAGCTTAGATAAAATTTTTCTGCGAAATTTATAAGTCTCTAGTATCTAAACAATTGGCCAAATACTTTCGCTCTATCGAGTAATGTAGTCGGCAATCTAAGAAAATGCTAGTTGACAGCGTGCCAGAATTTGTGATCACACTAATGTATGGCATCGCAAATTCTTATACTTTGTGATTTTCTTAAAGAATGAGCTGATATTATAAGGAGAAATAATGTACGGGAAAATTATAAAACATAAAATAGAATGAATTTATATTGCAGCCAATTTATCACTGTCTCTTTTGAAAATCGGGATTTATCGAATGCTTATATTTCTCAAGATATTTTACATAAAATGAAATATATAAGATTGATATTTATGTTAGTATTAAATGAGGATGCACGTTAAGTAATTTTGCTATTTTTTTAATGCATAAATGAGTTTATGAATTCGTTTCTGCACTTTCAGGTCTGAACTTTTTAAATAATTATTCTGAAAAATAGTAGTAGCCCAACAGCCAATGAATATTCTTGTGATACGCTGAAAAATAAGTCTTATTGGGGTTTAGTGAATTGGTGGTAGTAGGACTGATATTTCCATTTCGGTTTGTAGTGTATAGACATGGTCTTCTGTATACAGTTATTTACAATATAACCAAGCAAAGTAATTTTGCGGAAGTGTTAAAAAAGTTAATATTTAAAAGATACCAGGGCCTAAAACGTATCGGTTTTGTGGCAATAAGTTAACAATCTCAAGCTTAAAAACATGAGGGTTTACTTAGAAGCGGAAAATACTACCGGCTTTGCAGATCTCTCACTTGAAATTGGCAATGGTGATTATTCGAACGTTTGTAGAAAGATAACTGTTCAAAGCAATTTATACACAGAGTTAACATCAAAAATTTATCCAGACATTCCTCAATTCCTCATGAAAAACATATGAAATTGTTGCGTGAATGTACCATACTTACTTCAAAAAGCGATTAAAACGGCAGCCATTAATGATATGCGTTAAAATCTTTCGAGGGGGAGGAATTGGTATACACTTCTACAGACACGGTGGGTTTTATGATTTCTCTGAAACCATCGGATTTACCGTGTCTTAGGTTCATTCTATGCGCGGATACCCCCGTGATGTAGTTGCGAAATTTAAACCCCTTAAATTATGAAATGGAAACAAGCTATTTAATAACTTTACATAGAAACCCCAAAAAAAGTCTCAAGTGTGTAAACACTCAAATATACTGGGATATATTTAAGAGAAAGCTGCTTCTCTCATTGCCAGTTCTACGTAACTTGCTCATGAGTAAGCCCAAAAGTACAGTGGTTTTGGCACCTGGATTAGAAGTTTTGTAGAGGTTTATTTTTTTTTATTTACTGTGTTCATTGTGTTGACATTTATTTATTCACTCAAATAGTAAATAGATAAAATTGTAAAGTCTGTAATTTCAAACTAAGAGCTTTTAACTCAATATCCATGAAAGTATACGGTATTTATATCCAACAATCTTTCGATTTTTCGTCTTGCTGTATGTTTGTACCGATTAATCTCTGGAACGTCTGGTACGACTTGGACATTGCTTTCACCGGCAGATACCTGATATTGTAAAGAGTAATGTAAATTACTTTTACAATAGAAAAAAAATGGATGACATGTAAATAAAATGAAGTGAATCAAATAAATACTTAACAATATTAGTAACGAGGGGCGCACATACACAATAAAATAACCTATATAGTCTATATCTGCATAATACATAAAACTGAGCAATAGTCTTGGTTGAATACTAAAACATATATACATTATTGTAACGTCTCCCTATTATACATAATCCCAGACGCCAGATGTAGATATCTACTGAGAGGATTATACCCGGATAATTGATTTTATTATACCTGTTTGTTCGATGGAAATTGTTTACATAGAACACACCAAAGTAATTGTTATGGCACGGAATATGGTTATTCCTTACCATAACAATTAAATGTTACTTAGTTTAGATAATTGAATATAGGATTTTATTAAAGTTTAAATAGAAAGCTGTTGTTTTCTAATGTTATGTTAACTTTGAAATTTGATGTAGATGAGAATATCTGTAATTTTAAATTTAATTACTAAAAATACAACTAAAAGATAACTAACCTAAAAAAAAATGTAATCTTGACTTATTTTTCCAGAGAAAATTATATTTTCGTTACGGTAAAAAAATGTGTGAAGTCTAGCGGTGTGTTGGATATTCATATCCGTATACGCAGATATCTGAGGGTAATATCCATATTAATAATTTTTTTTATGAGCGGAGCCTCCGGTGTTCTTACGCACTCGGAATAACAGCGCAAGCGCTGTTTCCCATCGGTTTTCTGTGACGTTGGGGTACCACTCCGCTCCAGCCGCCCCATTCGTGCCGAAGTATTGCTCTCCCACGGTAGAAGATGATAATAATATTAAAACAACTCTTTCTTTTTACATCGTTATCCAATAAAAATAATCTAAAAATGTAAGAAATTTCCCATTATTTAATGTATACACAATACATTAAATAATGTCTGTCTAAAAAAGTCTAAAAAAGTCTGTACTAAAGTAATATTTGAAACATTAGATAAAAGTGAAAAAATTAATAATTATTTTACGCTGACGTTTTATTACTCATCTACGTACTTGCATTACTATTACGCTTGGCGAAGCTGAAGTTAAAAATATATTTTAGATTCCCGTACACAATACCACCAACGTTTGGGGTAATAAAAAATAGAGCTTGCCTCGTTGAGCAGCTTGCCCCTACAAATTTGCTTTAAATTTATAGAAATTGATAAAGTACGGTAAATATGTATGGGCCTGCCAAAGTGACTCTACTCCGTTTGATGGCAAGCATGACCATAATCCAAGAGAGGTGGTCACCATACTTAATGCGACCATCCACACCATGGCGGTGGCGATGGTGACCAGTGATGCTTCTGCATCATTGGGCCTCCGATCTCACTCTCATAAATGAAACACGACATTACGAATGCATTTAGTTCAGGTTGATTGGACTTGCCCCGGTCGAGATGAGAAATCAAAGCGGCTCTACTACCTTTAATAAGATACATCAAAAATTTATAAAAACTACAACTTCAGCAAGAATAAATTAACCAAAATCAGAAATAATTCTCTTTTAGCAATGTAGGGATTACATTTCTAATAGATAATTATTTCTGAAATTATTAAATAATGCGTGGTCTCGTCCATAATGGCTAGCAACTCCCCTAGCATCGATTCCGCATTTAATTAGACAATCCTGGGGGAAGTCTGGGCTTCCCCCTGCCTATCAGCTCAATTATTATATGTTTGGCGGCCTGACCGCAGTTTTGCTACTAAGCCGCCCTATACCGCTGACCACATCAATTAATCTGCCAGTCCTCATTGTTAGGCAGTTGGCCTCCCTGTTGACGGCTGATATCGCTGTCGGCGCCTTCTACGCTCGGGATCGTTCCTCTCCTGATCTCTCGGTTTTATGGTGAGGCTATGAGGCTGTGGTATCACTCCAGTCGAGCCGGGCCCATGCCAAAGCGTGGCTTTCCCATGGTAGTTAAATGTTAATTGATTGCTTTTGAAATTTATAAAGTTGTTTTTCCTGACTTCCCCCGACTGTTCTAGTTTTCATAAAGTATGCAGCTGCGTCAATTTACTACCATTGTTAGTTTAGTAAGCAAATAAAAGGCGATTCCATTATACACGCGAACATTCGATCAAAAAATAGAATTTGTTTACACTGCTGATGAACTGCCCCATAATTCAGAAACTTTAGAAAAATAGTCTGTCTATGGAATATTAAGGTAAAACGGTTGAATTAGAAGCCGATCCAAATATAATAGCCTAGGAAGAAGAGAAGAGGAGCGTCTATGCTATTTGAATCTTGTAGCCCCTTTTGCGAAACAAAGCTAAGGCATTTTTATAAGTAGCCAAAGCAATTTGGATACAAGCGTACTTACCATTTGTAAAGCTTAGAAAAATTTTGGGCTAGCAACAGTTACATGGGTATTTTTTGTTAGCCTGTCTTGTCCAATAGCAGCTTGGACTAATCTGAAGTTATATTTCCTTTTTTTTACAGATTCTTAACCAACATTTCTCGATGATTCTTGTTAAAATTCCATAGCATCATATTTTAATATCCTTTTTTGTACAAGTCGTTATTAGAAATTATAAAGTGATTACTGTGCAATATAGAATACGGTTTCAACCTGAGTACCAAATCCCGCTGATAAATGATAACTGCTAACCACTGGGTGATAAGTTCATTTAGGTATTAAGTCTTAGTGATTTAGGTAACTAAAAAGTAAGTTAGTATGTATTGCCAAGAGTTATGCAATTTTTATTTAAATTTACGCCACTCTTGTTAGCGGAACGCTTCATTTTCGTAATTCTTTTCTGAAATATGACCAATAATTTGCAAAGAGACTTTTACGTTTATAAATGGCATAATCTTAATTTGTTGTAGCCTTTATTAGTACAGTAATAACTTGCAAATTGACTGTAAAAATTGTAATGTATTTACAAAATATTAGTCCGGTACTTTATTACGATGTAGCTATAGTAGTTTGGTTGGCTTAATTAATTTTGAGGTTACCCAACTTTTACGGTCAGATCCTTAATACTGGGAGAGATATATGAGTTTCCTGACCTTAGAAAAAAATATTGGATACAAACTGCGAGCAGGAATCTTGGTAAATATATAAACAGAAATATTGCGTTTTCTAGTGATTTGTACAGAGGTTTACGCGTAATAGAAAACATGTTGGTAAGTCTGGAAGTAATGACAAAAAACTTATGGTATTCTGGCAGCTTGATATACGACTATAGCTATTAAACATCAAAAATAATTAATGATCAATAACTATTTTTGTCCTTTTGTAGATTAGTTCAAAGTTAGGAGGTCACTATCAATACAGTTTTTAGAAGTTGTCTTAATTTGATACATAGTTTATCACTTTGTACATTAGAAATATATGAAATTAACGTTATCGGTTGTCATACCAGGTTATTCCCATATTATAATTATTAATGACTATACAATAACGAATCTGTAATAAAGGTACATGCACAAGTCTGTTCTAAAGTTAAATAGCAGTCCAAGAGCAATAAAGCTTCAAAAATATTAAAATTTGAAACTTATCAAAAACGATAAATTAAGTAAACACAACAATTTGGCCATAATAAGCCAGTCGTGAAGCTAGTTTTCTCATATTTCAGTGCGTAGATCTTTAAGAAAACGCGTCCAACAGTTACAAAACAACAACGCAATTTCCTATGCATTTTCTAACATCAACTTGTTATCTTCAAATTCATTTGATTTAAGAGAATCAATCATACTGACAGGTTATAGTGTGATTATTCCCATGTATGGAAGGAAGGAAAACTTAAAGATTTGTGGAATATTACAGGCAAGATTTTATTGTTTGTAAATATCCCTTACGATTTCTCTTTTCCTATTCCTATTCTTATTTTTCGCATCGCATATAAAAACCGTTAATATTCTAACAGCTCTCAACACCAATTTCTATGCAAATTTTGGAAATAAATAACTTATGGGACACAAATACTAAGTGCACGATTATGAGTAATTATTCACAGTGTTGGTAGAAAATATTTTTATGTAATGTTTAGTAAATAAGTCCTATTGCGGGTATGCAACACCCGCTGTGTCCTAACAAGCACAGTGTAGGACGTCCAAGGCTAGCTCGAACCGTTGCGTGGCTTACAGATCCTTAGTCGAAGATTCAATCAAGTGTCGTTGAGCGGTAAAACCATATTTGTAAGTAAAGTTTCTATAGACAGTGTATGAGTAATATTACATAGTGGCTTATAAGCTTTGAGTCAGTAACGAGCGGTTTACCCATTGATTAATTGCAGAACTCTGTTAACGTCACCGTCGATTGTAGCTTTTACGACTACTAAATAATATTGAATAGAATTAGACGTTCATTTATCGCAAGCTTTACGGTATAGTTTTAAGGCATTTCAATTAAATTCTTAAATACATATTCAATACATATGTACAGTAATAAAATATATATACATTGTGTTATATGGAAATAACAGGATATAAATGTATGTTATTTTGGTTATACAGCATTAAAATAAGTATAATATTGTGGAGGACAGGGTTTCATGTTCCTCTAACATAAAGGAAGGATCCTCCGACCAGGCGAGGTGATCATGCCAGGCGTGCCACTACCCAACGGTTGATGTTGGGATGTTGTATATATGATAATCAGCGCGAGAACTTATATTGCACGATGCAGGATTAGTAGCTTCTTCATACACTACGTTACTCCGTAGTTCAGTGTATATTTGGAAGATGGCATTGTAATATGTTTTTGTTGCCGCTGTATGTGGAAGTTGCCACAATACTTATAGTGCGCATACGCACAATCTTGATTTTAAGAATATTAACAAAACCCTTATCAGTAAAGTTGATTTATTAGCATATTTTCACACCCTATTTCAAGTAAGAAGTTGTCGTCACAAAGAGAAAAATCTAAATACATAGTAGCTTTTGCTTTAAAATCACTGCTGAAGTGTAGTCCCCGTCAAGGAACGCCAACTATCAGTACTTTAATGTGGTGTTAATTACGAAGTACATTGTCTAGATGTAAGAAAGGCTAACATTCAGATGAAAAAGCGTTTATCTTTCTGATTCAGAAGAAAAAATATTATTTTTTCCAAAAGATATCATTACAAAACTTCAGCAATAGCTTAGCCTATAAATTAGTGACACACATTTAGCAGTAAACTTTCATGTTTTATGTAGAATAAACGATTAATTGAGAAGGATGTCTTATTCAGACATAGCTATACGTTTATTGAACTTTTAAGTGCTTGTTTTCTGCTCAATTTCCCATATGGATATATTTTTTTAATTAATTGTTTGACTTAGATTTCGGAATTTTCGGTACCAGTCATTTGATACATCTATTATATACCCTTCTGAACTGCTCCAATTTCGATATACTACCAATCGCCTGTTGTAGGTCTAATGTGATTTATTGACGGCAATTTATTCTTTATGCCCGTTTCATGAATGTTTGTAAAGTTGCCCGCTACACAGGATAGATACATAAGGCAAGAGTTGTCTTATTAAAAAAAAACATGAACGTGGTCAAGAGGTATAGAGTCCAGAAATAGAATAATCCTAAATGGATCCTTTATGAGGATCCTAAATCTTAAAAACTAGATTACCCTATAAATCGACTCAAAAACTCTTATTAAAGGAAATAAGTAAATTTTTAATTGACTCATAAAAATGCCGTAAATAATAAATTGTTGGGTTCATTGCACTCCGTTCTGTAATTTGCAAGATTTTTACGACTATTTTCATCAGTATCTTGTTTCATACCAGGATCTTGATTAATTTGATCAAGCGTATACCAAACGGTTATGTCTGGCGTCGCAAGACGTTCTTCAAATATATTTATCAGATATATTTTTGCTTTAAATGATACTTTTAACCCAAATCTATATGTACCTATGTATCTGCCTATCCTAATAAAATTAAATTAAAGGGTTGTTTGGATAATGATTATGTTTATGATTCAAGTATAAACTTGAAAGACTCCAAAACTTATGTATAAGGTTCATATTTGGATTACGCAAATATGATCAGGTCTCCACCTATCGTAAACAGCTTAAGTGGTTACCCATCCGCCTTCACCGGAATGCTCATATTCTTTTACTTCTATATAACATTCTGTTCAATTCTTCTACCCCAATTTACCTTTAAATGCGGTTTACCTTTCTACGAGAGTCACACTCCAAATTATTAAGATCGTTAGAAAATCTGAAATTAAAAATGCCTGGACACTCTACCAAATTTTTCGATCAGTCCTTCTCTGTCCCAGCAGTACGATCGTGGACCTACCAGTCCCAATTAGACGTGCAAAGACTCAAACTGCCTTTAAGAGATTGGTAAAGGAACATTACCTGGGAGACAACAATAATCCATAATTAACGGTTATTGTGGTCAGTCGAGTTACAGCATTGAATTCCAAGGTGTATGTAATATCTATGAATCTCGCTTATTATGTATATATAACCTTATATCTATGTCACCAGTACTTAATATAATATTGTTATTAATATATGTTTATTGTTATTAATATTTTTTTGATCTTACGTATTACTCTTTAAGGCACCAGACACTACACGATACGTCTGCCAATACATTTATTTATTTCCATCCCACGGTTGCCTGGAGGAGATTGCCGTTGAGCAATAAGGCCGCCAAATGTACTACGACATACCTAGCCTTAAGTTATATACAATAAAGTGATTTATTATTATTATTTTTATTATTATAAACAAGAGAAATTCAAAAGTCACAAAGGACCTTGCTTCCGTTGAATGGGGGAAAGGGAGGGGTATCCGTAACCAAGGGGACTTCACTTAGAAAGAACAAAAAATGAAATGTAGCAAATAAGCTGGCAGGTGGCTTAAACACTTAGCACAACATATAATCTGACTATAGACTGTAAGTGTTATAAAGAGTATACAGTAATTTACTATTTTTTTAAATATTTTTATGTATAATTAATTTAATAAATACGGAGCTTTTAAAAAGATGTATTGACTTTTTTCACACCTACCCTCGAAAAAAGTTTTATAGAGTCAGAAGTTTTCTTTGTCTGAATAGGTAATCCCTTTTAGAATCTAAGAGCCTATATAGTGAACCAATCACTAACCAAAACAGCCCATAGTATAAAACCTAAAAGTCTTTAAGCAAAATAACGCATAAATGTGCCAACATTATCGATATTGATTACTTGAATGTGACAGTTATGTCCACAGAGTTATCGCTCGGCGAAATGGGTGGTCGACCTTGGCCGTCCTTGACGCACCATCAATTTCGGGATGGCTTGGATACTTCCGTACAGACTATCAATATAATCGAATAAGCCGAAGATATTTCAGATTATTTGTTGGGAGACAAAAACCACTTAACTGTGATTTATTTCTTTACGCTTTGTTATTGTATTGAAAATTACTTAATAAAATACCGACAATATTTATTATTGATAGAGCATAGGACTAAAGAAGTATATAAAACTTATAAATAAAATCTAAACCATAATCAAAATACAAAGCTTATGTGTATGGTGTCGAATAATCTAAAATTGATGTGTATGGGTCGAAAGCCCAGCGTAAAGCTTACAAAGCTTTCAGAACTCGATAACGTAATATAAGGAACCTTAATATTATATTCGAAAACCGAAATCACGTAAGACCCCTAATGGAATCGACTTTGATACCAAGAATATGATATTTTATGCTCCTCAGCATTATCTTAAAGAGAAAATGTGGGTCTGTAACCTTGGCCGTCCTTGACTCACAATCAATTTCCAAACGGCCTGGTTACGTCGCCAACAGGTTTTACGGCTCATTTTATTGCCAGGATTTGCCCCGGTCGTGGATATCCTCGAGTTTCCTAGTCACTACGACAAAAACAAGTTTTCAATAAATAAGAAGGTTAGTACTATGTTGATACGGTAAAATTGTCGTGTAATGTTAGTATCTTGGCTTTGGGTCCTCACGACTTTATAGTACTAATAAATCGAGGTACTGAAATTCAAAACGAGACTGCCCGTTATATACTGTCCATATAAATTAACTATTATAAAAGGAAGATTAATATTTTTAACGTGTTTCTTCTTCACAATCTGAATCGTTAAAGAGATACATGTGTAACTCTTACATATTCTCCATTTCTTTACCTTGTTGAGTAGGATATTTAACTAAAAAATTTAACAAAGATAGTCTTACGCCAAAAAACATGAAGCCTTCATCAACAACCCATAATGTTCCACTGCTGGGCTCGGGTCTCCTCTCAGGAGAGGGTTAGGGCCATGAAGGAACATGAAGCCTTATATTAGCTAAATTGTGACCTTGTTACTTTAAAACAACTCATTGACCCAGCAGTAACTTAACTCTGCAACAACATAATGTTGTGTCTTGAACTAAGAGAATTAATACAGTCTATATGTAATGTAAATCTACTATCCTCGTACATATATTCAGTGAAAATTCAATTATAAAACATAAGGCATGTAAGTAGGATTAAAAATAAGCCTATACAAACCTTTATCTAATAATCCTGACTGCCAAATTCAAACTGAGTGTAGGAGTAGGTAGGTACATGACAAACTAAGTCTATCCAATTCTAGTGTCGTTCTTGAAAGGTGACAGATACTTCATTACGCCAGCCTTACCCGAGACTAAATCAATTTAAGTTAGTTCAGGCCAGGGTAAACTAATTTATTTCACAACGATCCTGAAAAGATTGCGTAGTTTATTAAAAAAATTGTAATTAAATTTGGAATATCATGTTATTTACTTAGCGCAATATCCTATAGTATTATTCTAATAGTTTGATGATTTAATGTAGATTGCGGAAATATTCAGCAGCAAATTCACCATAGAGGGGCGGGAAAATGCGTTATAATTATAACAACAATGTCATTAAAACAAGGAAAAGTTTAAAAAACAATAATCTGACTACTTAAACAACTTTGATCAAGTTTATATATTTCAGTTTATGAAACTCGGGTCATTATTACGAATCTATTAATGCATCATTTTAGTAGTTTAGACACTAAGTGTACTACTATATACATCTAAACTAGCCATTACATGTATAAAGTAGGTAAGTGGTTAAGTTAATTTTAACTTAATTGTAACTAAATTTTAAGTAGTCGAGTGTTTACATGTTTTTAACTAAAATGTTATTTAGTTTGGTTACAGTGGACGATGTAAATCTGGAGTTTATTATGTATTTCGCTTAATTGTTGCGTTCACCCGCGAACTAAAAGCACATTTAGTAAAGGCCACGCCTACCAGGGAATGCACGCAGCGCGGGATAGGTGATTAGTTAGCCAAAAAATAGACTGGATTCTATTCTACTTATTCACTAAACGGTTTACTCACTACTTGTGACTAAATAGCTGTTAAGTGATTGTTTACACGCCTGAATCGAATTAAAATCAAGTTAAAATTTAGTAAATTACTTCGTCTTGATACATGTAAACGGCCCATTAGGCGGAAAGTACATAGACTGCCAAAATTATTATCCTTCCATTTGGCTTTGACGTAGTCGGGTAATTAATAAGGTAATAGGGGTAAGATTATTGTCACTAATCGGTCACTTTAGGAAGTAAATGGGAGTTTGCGAGTTTAGTATAAAGGAAAAGCAATGAAGAGACGAAGAAGATAATAAGAAAGGATTAATCATCACACTTACTTGCATTGTGGACTCAAATAGTACAAAGTCACAAACTCATTCGAAGAATAATCGTTTTGTTATAGAAAAATATAATTATAGTTATATTTTAGATAAATATAATAACAATAAAAATCGAGTTGCACATTTTTTTGTATTTTTGTGGGTATCTCATCAACTTTTTTATTACTAAAACGTTATACAAAGGTATATGATTTCAGACTTTCAACTGCATAATATATATATATAAAATTTGTTCCTTTCTTTTTTGCAATGGTAGTTAGACGTTCTTAGAAAAACATACTGCTTTCATTGTATCGTTCGACTGACTCTGTGGCGCAGTAGTAATGTCTGAGGGTTCGATTTCCGGGTGGAACCAATTTTTGTTTCGGAGTTTGGGTGTTCTTTATATATAAAATATAGGTATCCACAAAAAAAGTATATATACATTTATATCAGCTGTCTAATACCCATAACACAAGCTCTAGTTAGCTTGGGACTAAGTGCCATTGTGTGTAAGATTTCTGAATTATATTCATCGTTCATTTTTTTAAATTAGGTCTTAGTTGAACAACATGGGAGTTTTTGTTATTTAAATTACTTACCAGCTGACTCGGCAAACTTCTACCGTGATATCCATTTTCATGAAAACTTTTGAATAAAATCTCCGGTTTTCTTTTATTTATACTTTATGAACCTTGTCCTGACAATGACAAACCCATAGAAAAAGAATTATCTAATTTGGTGCAGTCCATCGAAAGTTATGCAAGTACATTAATTTTTGTAATTAAATTTTATTTATATAGAAGATGAGCCAATAAAAATGTATACACTACCTCCGTGTAGCACGCTGTAAAACAAAAAAAATAGATGGGTTTTCCTTATAAACTTCTAAATTCTGGAAAATAATATTCATTGTCTTTTTTAACTATTGCTTGTAGTTCATATAGAGCCACGCTGATTTCAGCACGAACAGGTTGATAATGCCCAAAGATCAACCTAAAATGACAGCATTCGCGCTGTCGTGTTTCGATGGTAAGTGCAAGACTGGAGGTCCAAAGATGCAAAAACATCTCAATAGTTTTTTTTGTTATGGAATGGTTAGGCAAACGAGCCCGCCGCCCATTGACACCCGTAACACCAAAGGCATCACAAGTGCGTTACCGGCCTTGGAGAATGGCGAGGGGGATGAGGGGAAGGGTTCGATTATGGGCCTCCAGGATTATGCATGCCAAAGCGTGGCTCTCCCACGGTTCACCATAGTATAGGTCATTATATTGCATTGTTTCCATTCGCATTCAGTATGGTGACCTCTTTAATACTGCTTAAGCTTTTCTTTAAGCAGAGTAGAGTGACCTGGACATGCACATATATTAAATAAAATTGTTTAAGCATATGTCTTTTGAAGTGTCAACCGACATGATATTGTGTAACTTCTAGACAAATTAACAACTAATATATACATAATGCATTAATACTATGTCAATGCCCGATATCACCAATTATATCAGAAAACTTAAACACATTATCTAACACAATTATGTAACATCGAATTAATTATTTGGGTATTAATATATTCCATCTTAATCAATCCATTTACATATTTAAAGCTTCTAAAGGACTTATATAACATAGCGTTTATATATATTATTTTTAATTAAGACCAGTCTAAAAATTAAAAGGAAGTAGTAATTCTATAAGAATATAGTATAAGTAATGTGAGCTTAAGAATAGATTCAATCAGTCAGCAATCAACAGCTTTTAACATTCTAATGCTGGACCTAGGCCTCTCTATACAAAGGAGCTGTTGGCTTACTATACCTTCCTGGCTACAAGTTGGTATAGGGTTTATTTAAAGTTCTTCTTCTATGTGCAGTGACAATATACTACATAGTTTGTACCCGTACTCGTTTCTTAAGACACCCATGGGAATATAAAGAGTGGTGACACTTAATATTCTCAATTCGTTATTACAGTTACAATAGATTATAAAACAGGCATAATTTATACACTGCCATGTCTATTGAATCGAATCATCGAATAACTGACTAAATGTACAGTAGATAATATTATAAGATAATAATGGATGGATAAATGATAAATAATATGTTAATAATGTAACCATCGATTTTTCTATTAATAAACTGTCAACAAAGAACGAAGGTCATCGACATAGCCCACAGATTTAACAAGCTGAAGTGGCAGTGGGCTATCCGCATTTGCCCTACAACCGATTATCGTTGGGCTAAACGGGTTCTTGAGTGGAAACCGTATCTTGGCAAACGTGGTGTAGAACGTCTATAGGCCAGGTGGAGCGATGATTGGCTCAAGACGGCTAGCAGCAGATGGATACGAGAAGCCAAGGATCGAACTAAGAGGTGTGCAGTTGGAGAGGCATATGTCCAGCAGTGGACTGCGATACACTGATGATGTGTATCTCAACAAAGTTTTATCTTCTGTTCTTATTGAGATGCTGAATGATCAGCTGAGAAGTTATTAGTCAATGTATACATAAATACAATCAAAGCATTCGAACATTTTGTCGGTTGCGTGAAAGCGAGTATAAAAGCGATACAAATTACAAATACTGGCATTATCCACTACCCTCTCGTGGAGTAAGGCGCACAACTCATCAGTTGCAGCAATGAAATACCATGTGCGTAACTGTGTGTATACCTCTGTGATACCTAGTTTCTTACTATTCATTTTATTCAGTGCATGGTAAAGTCCATAGTAGTCGATAATATCGCGGTTGGACTGTAGATGACGATACTTATCAGATTATTTATTTAATTTATCATAAATTCATAAAAGTATTTTAATTTGTAGAATTTTCTTTGAGTTATATAACTCTTTCTGAGATTACAAACTGGTTTGAGGACAGCAGGCTGATGCTTTAAATAGTTAATTATAGGTCAATATCTAATAATATTTAACTAGGCTTATTGATGACTACATAGAGTTACATAGATATTGATATCTAGTTTTGCTCACTACACAAAACTTGGTTATATATTTTGATTATTTTTTTTCTGCCAACAGATTTTCTTGGGATTCCTAGCCGTAGTTACGGCTTACCCAAGAATCATACACGATGAATCAGAGTTGGAGGGGAAACATGACTACGTACCTGTCAGCGTGTCCAGTCATCACCATCAAATCGAGCATGAGCACGCCAAATCACATCAGTCGATCAAATTTGAATACTTCGACCCTGTCCCTGTATACATCAAAAAAGGACACAGCCATTTGCTGAAATACACTCTAGAAAAAGGAAAGTCTGAGTCCAACTTGAAGCTATTCCATCCTGAAACTGAGCACAATCATGGTGGTGGTCTAGCCTCTGAAGACGGCAGGCAAACCACCAAATATTTTACCGCTCATCTGGAACATGGTGGTTTCAAAGAGCATCAACTTTCCAGCGGCTTCAAAGGTTACCATAGTGGTGAGGAATCAAAGGGTTATGCAGAGTTATCTTATGAACCCCAAGCTCAGGGACACACGTTATAAATTATAAATGTCAGAAACTTCCGACAGAAGTGTCAGAAAGTACTGTCTTCATGATACCCATGTTGATCGAGTCTTGTAAATGCTCTCGTATTAGTGACTATTGACTGGATCCCAGTGAAATTGTGATATTAAGTAATAAATGTTCGTTATTAAACCAACCACTTTTTTATTTAAAAGTTTTTGAAGCCATCATAGAGTGTCATAAATTTATAACTAGTCTGTCAAATGTTAAAATACCATTCGACCTTTTACAAACCTTTAAAATCTTAAGATTAATGTAACTTGGAACTTGAACTTTAATAAATCATAACTTTTAGAAGACTTTTACTTTAGAGTATCGATAAGTTTTAAGACATTAAATGAACACTTTCAATATAGATTTATAGATAATTAGGACGTAAATAGTCACAAATTTTACAATAACTCAACGTTTTGTTTGTTATTATATGTATACTAAAAATATTTAACGAACTGAATTTGTTTTTGACTTTGCATATAAACTATGACTATAAATATGATAAAAACCATTGCGACCTTTTTAATAACGTCGAACATTCATTAAAATCGGTCCAGTACTTTAGGCGCTACGGTAGAATAAAGTTTTTTCACTATTCCTTTCAGCTTTACCGTAGTAAATAAAAATCGATTTAGCAGGAAAATATTTGCCCTAAATATTTCAATAAAGTTGAAAGTATTTTCTTATGCTGGTTATCATNAAAAAATCATTTCGACGTTTGTAAACTTTGACAGTTCGTGTTTCACTAAAGCATACAGTTGTATTATTCATACCGCTTATGAAACCGCTTTCCTGAATTATAATTCAGGAAAGCGGTTACATAATAACTGATAACGGGTCTGTACAGTTTCAAAAATAGCTTCGACATAAAAGTTCAAAGACGTGTTTTGTTTTTCTTTTCAAAAAGGAAAGTAACTTATTCCTTTTCTTTTGTTTATACTAATGTGGATTTAGTATGTGGAAGAAAGGGTCACATATTCCTCCAACACAGAGGGAGGATCCTCCGACCAGGCGAGGTGATCATGCCTGGCGGGCCACTGCCCAACGGTTGAAGTTTGGAAATTGTATGTATGTTAATCGGTGCGAGAAATCCTATTGCGCGATTAAGGATTGGTAGTTTCTTAGTTTCCTTAGTTACTCCTTAGTTCGACGTATCTTCGGTAGGTGGCATTGTCATATGTTTATGTTACCGCTGTATGTGGAAGTCGCCACAAGTATATTTAAGCATACACGCCACGCTTCGGCACAAATGGGCCGGCCCGACCGGAATGATACCACGGCCTCACGGAAAACCGGAATAAAACAGCGCTTGCGCTGCGTTTCACCGAGTGCGTGAGGATGTCGGAGGCCCCTTTCCCATTCCAAAGGCCGGCAACGCACTTGTGACGCCTCTGGTATGTCCATGGGTGGCAGTAATCGTTTAACATCAGTCAATAAGTCTGCTCGTTTGCCCCCTATTCAATAAAATAAGCACTTAAGTGATGATAAATTTTATTTTTGAACAAAAAACATATACAATTTGAAACACATAACATATACATTTTGAAACGATGATAAAAATAGCAGTTGCGGTAACTGTAAACTATCTGTATGTTACTCGTGATTTATTTATTTTTACCAATGATATAGATATTTAAGTTTTACATCAGTGATTATTATTAACAGTAAAAAGTATTTCATTACTTTAACCTAAATGACTATAGTAAGTTTGTTGCAGATGTTTGTTCACAAATAGAGCATTACACATTATGCACGTTTCGACGATGGCATCAGCGTTCGCACGTCTTTTAACTAATCATATGTCATAATTAAATTCAAATATCTCGACGGGTTATTACATTCGATGATTTATCCAAATAAAATACGACGCATTCGGGCCGATTCGGTTAATTCTAAAAATACAGCGATGATATCCAGACAAAATAAAATTACAGTCGTTTGTTAAAATGGGGTCCGCCATTTTGGCTGGCAGCGACAATTTTTCACAAATGTATTTCTAGATGTCACAAAACAACGGATCAGTGCCGGTCAGTTATTACAAACTTTTTATCAAAAAATCGTTGACATGGTTCATAAGATGTTGTGTGAATATACACTAAAATTTAGTAATCGGAATATTATGTGCAGTAGATTATTAGCTTACTCCAATGTTCGTAGACTGTAGAATATCAATTTCTTAGTTCACAAGTTACATTTGGGCATTTCGCCCCAATGGCAATTAACTTACATGAATTTAGATTTTAAACCTAAATCCATGTCAATAATAATAAACCACTCAAATTGTCTTGATACAGGCGTCTATCCCTTTATTTTTTTTCTTCTTTCAGATTTTTATTTTCTCTATCAGACTTGGTCAACAATGAAGATTTGTGTAAATAAGTGTCAAACGGGCAGGGATCAGTGGCACCTGCGTGGATGGGAAAGTGAGTGATTTAAACCGAATTCAATTGAGGGTGTGAATTCAAACCCTACATGGAACAACAATTTGTGTGATCCATAAATTCTGCTTTTGAGACTGGGTGGTCTTCGGACCACTTTCATATATTTTTATAAACTTCCCTTTTTTCCGTGCGGAAATCCTCTAGGATACCACCTCTTGGTGGCATGTCGGACTCGAACCGACTAAAACCGTATGCCGTCATGAGTACTGGGGAACTAGGTGCACCCTTGGCAGGTAGACCCTGGAACCCCGACGTCACCTCGGTGACCTCGGGCCACCTACGGTTTCTAGATGGTCCTCTCCTGTGTGGAAGCCCCGATGTTTCCGTTGCTGCCCCCATTGGAGTTTGTTTCTGCTAGGGTGACTGATGGCGTTCCAAGCGCTCTCGCTCCGCCTCAAAAGAAATCATTGGGTACCTTTTCATCCTGATGGCCAGCTGCGTCGTCGCAATAGCACAACATTGCTGGCCCTCAGGGCCTCCACCCATACCGGGGGCCCTAAAAGGGCGTTGGATCGCACGACCCCACAGTAGAGTCATCAGGCCCCCCCATGTTGGGCAGCAACCGCGCCAATGCTTGCATTGCGTCAACCAACTTGGGGACCAGACTTCGGAAGTGATATCAAATATCCTATCGACCGTCGAGTACGAGCCCCAAATACCTCATAGAGGGCTGGATACTGATGCGATTGCCCCTACTATGAGGCTGAGTTGATCGTGTGGCTTATTCCGAGGCCTATGAAAGAACAAAACCTTGAATTAGTGCAGAGCCACCTAGAGACCCAGCTGCTAGATTCATTTGCCGGCTCGGGTTTTCCCGGCCGTGGCCCGCGCCTCACGGTGCGTCCTGCCACACGCCGTCACAAGCGTGTCATTCTCGTGACAGAGACACCGTCTAAGAATGCACCGCGAAGCTCCAGCCGTAGCCATTGTCCACAGGAGCAACCCTAAGGCCAAACCCTGCGGGACACCGCACGACATTTCACGTCTACCAAGACTGGTCCTACTTGTATAGATGACGGCTCTCTCTAACATATATGCCATTACGGCGGAGGTAGGGAGCTACTCGGTGATACACTAGTGCCTCGCTGATGCAACTCCAGGGCAAAGTGTTGAGGGCGATACCACTCTGGGAAACTGCTTCCTCCGCCAGAGCCCTCAGGCGCATGATCACATTCACCATGGAGCACCCAGATCCGGCCCTATGCTAAAGAGATGTTTGACAAGAAGCCATGCGATCATTTTGTCAAAGACCTTGCATACCTCGTGAAGCACACTATAGGCCGGATTGTGAGTCCTTTCGAATCAGAACCAGTTTATTCGTCTTCCACAATTTCTGAAACTGCGCTGATTATAAAGTTCCTCTTACTCAGGATATACTCTTAACGGACGTTATAAAAAATAAAAAAGTACAAAACTTAAAAACGCAAACATTAATTACCTAGTAACTTGTACCAAAGTTTATGTGAATATTTCGTTGCTAAATAAGTCAAAACAAGAAGCTAATGGAAGGAAATAAATCAATCTTATTGAAGTTCAAATCAATCATTATTTTATAAACAGCCTTTTGTATGAAAAATATTCCTTATGAAGTAATGTATAATGTCGTTTGTATTGACAACCAGTCTCGAAGACGGTGATTGATTAGTACAATTCAGACCAACAATTAAGAGGTTCTGGGCTATGTATATTCTAGGTGTAATATTTCTATTTCTTTTACTGTTACTGCTTTTTTTAATAGAATATGGGGCAAACGAGCAAACGTATCGCCTGATGGTAAGCAATTACTTCAGCCGGACACCCGCAAGATCACAGGCGCCTCAAGTGCGTTTGCGGCCTTTGGGGGATGGGGGGATGGGTTCGGTTTATGGGCTTCAGGTATCCTCAGCCACTCGGTCAAAACGGCCGTATAAACTTCTACAGTATAAAAGAATTGTAAAAGAAATAATGTAATATAGCAAGTTAAGATAAATATAAACTATGTCGTTTGTTATTTTCAACGGAACTACATTATATCCTTTTAAACACCCTGAGTCAATACAAAATTACAGTATGTTTATTTGTAAAACTACTCGAAATTTTCTAGCTCACGCCAAGCACATATTAAGTAGGTACTTAGTTTAAATTTTTAACCTAAAATAGGGACACAAACATTCTATTGGTGTTTCATTATTAAAAAATGGATGGTTAAAAACAGATTACATAGTTATAACATTTCCAACTATAGATAGAAAGATGCCAAAGATATATGCTTTATCAGTTTTCGAATTTTTATACAATCACCAACAATTGCTACTTAATGGTTCTCTAAATTAAATAAATAAATATTTTCGGACAATGACGAAAACGAAAACGAAAAACAGTTATTCAATCAAAATTAACAGAAAAAATATTTAGATGTGTTTTAAACGAGTGAAAGTAACTAACTCATTTTACGCCACATAAATATTGAGTATTGAATTAGTACAAACTGATAGAATTTGTGATTCGGAGGTCACGTTAAGCAGTCGGTTCCGGTTGTTTTCATAGGATAACAGTTGTGAAGCTTAGTTGGAGGCCTTTGGGTGGCTTAAAAACATTCAACGGCAAGATTACGTAGCCACAACGTTGTCTTGCCAGTCCCAAACCCGCACTTATCTAGCGTGGGGACGTATGGCCTTAACCCTCTCCTGAGAGGAGACCCGAGCCCAACAGTAGGACATTATGGGTTGTTGATCAATCGATGATGGAATTACACTAACATATCCATACTAATTTTAATTCTACATTTATTTGGTTTATTAACTCCTTATAATCATTCAAAACCAAACATGTAAACGCAGTGTAAAATGGTTTAAGTAAATCACTATGCAAGAAGATATTTTTGTTCAAACCAGAATTTATCTAAACTTGAACATGAATTTGCTCAAAATTCAGAATTAAATTCCAACAAAATAAGTGTATCGTATAAACTGTGTTAAGTAAGAACATAGGGGATATAATATCTGCATACTATCTAAGTAATCTAACCACTAATTGTTTGTTTTCAACCTACGTTGGAAACATCTAGATCGTTATGAGCTAATGGCAAATTTATTAACATTGCTAGTTAACGACCACTTTGACAATATTTATGACTTGACGCCCCCAAAAATGGTCGCCATCAAGACTCAAAACTTGAGAATAAATTACATTGTAATTTGATTTCTTTTGTGATATTTTTCAGGAAGTGGGAGAGTTAATTGAAGTTCTGTGTTTTTATGATCATCAGTATTTATAAGAGTCGCAGGACATGGTTCTGTTGCCACCAATGGAATAATTAACCAATTGATATAGGCCCCGGTCGATTTTCAAAACCCGTTTCGATTCTAAAGATTTTATCTACTCGTAGTTTTATTATTTAACTAGCTATATCTTTCTAAAGATCCTCTCCAACATAAAACTTAACTATAATTTGAAATATATATATTTCAACTTAAAAAATATACAAATAACATGCAAAAGATTTCTTAATTAATATCAATAATTTTGGCAATACCTTTCGCTAAGATTTTCTAATATGTTTTGAAGATATTGAGATAACAAGCTACCTATTTCTATAAATGTACTTATGGAAGCAGTGTGTACGTAATCTGCCTACTGTAGGCAATATCTACAAACTCTAAAAGTAACACATATTTACATAAAGAGCAAACTATGAATTTCAAAGGGTGAGATAACACGGAAAATTGTAAAACGTTCCCTTTTTTAGCAGTTGCAGTCAACTTTAAGTTTGTAATTATCGAGGACGGACAACAGACAAATGTTAAATAATGCAAACATATTCAAATGAAATGAACAACAATAGCTAGGTACAGTGAGCAGTAAATAAACATTCAGGTCAATTTAAGGCCCCATATGGCACTGATTCTGTAGAACACTGTCCATTATTTATAAAATACACATAATCCATCAAAATGGAATCTACCCTCAACACCTTACCACTCAATCATATTTTCGCAGCTATTAAATACTTCTATGGTGTACGTGTGTGTATTTATATTTGTCATTTTCATAGATATTTAATTAATCCCAAAAAAAATATCTAGTTTAATATATTACCTAATAAGTAAAATTCTCGTGTGCAGTGTTTGTTACCAAACTCCTCCGACAAGGCTGGATCGATTTTTTATGAAATTTTGGGTGCATATTATATGTATATACCCCTAGGTGATAGGGATGACTCACCCCTAAATATATTAATTTATTTTTATGGCAGTTTTTTATGTTAGTTTAGTTTGCCTTGACGGCTAATATCATATATTTTAAATACTATTTGCGTCAACTGTAGTTAAGAATAAATAAATATTTGCGTTAATCTAACACACAACGATGACGTCATCTGGCTTCAAATAAAGCAGAGCAGTTTTGACTTTCTATACTGTGACGGCTCGACATGTGTATATTGGTCGTTCGAAAATATTTGAGTGACTCGGTGGCGCAGCGGTAGCGTATGCGACTGTTGTTCTTGAGGTTTGGGGTTCAATTCCCGGGTTGGATCAAATGTTTGTATGATCTACAAATGTTTGTTTTGGAGTTTGGGTGTTTTATATGTATGACAAGCATGTACTTACAAAAAAAGTATGTATGTCTTTATATCAGTTGTCTTGTACCCATGGTACAAGCTCTGCTTAGTTTGGGACTAATCTATCTATCTAATGGCGTGTGGTAGATATCCGAAATATTTATTGATTATTATTTATTTACTAGAAGGTAGTGTACCACCAGAACTCCACCTATCCACAGGCTAGGTGGAGTGCTGATTTGCGCAAAACGGCGGGCAGGAGCTGGATGCGAGAAGCCATGGATCGAACTAAGTGGCGTGCAATTGGAGAGGCCTATGTCCAGCTGTGGACTGCGATAGGCTGATGATGATTTACTTACTATATTTATGTAATCATTTTCACAAGTTCAGTACACGTTTCAGTAAACTTCCTCCACTGATATTAAAATATATATTTTACTTAAACCTTGAGTATTCGATATATCACAATTTGAGTTTTCATAATTATCTAATACAGAGGCATAAATAGTTCTCTAACGTATTAATATACATAGAGCAAGTCTACGAGCCTTAAACATATTTCCCAAAAGCTACATTGACCCAAAATTCATGTTACACAATGCACCGCCGAATACAAAACATTAGCGTAAGTGTCCATCCTCCGTCTCGCATTACAAAAGTACACATTGAAGCACTTAATAACATACGCCCTTTACTTTTATCCATAATATTTGTTTATTGGACACCATCCAAAAGAAAAGACACGTCATTTACTCCTACCCAGTAAAAAAAGACCTCTCTTTTGCTCTTATCTTCTCAATCGTGACACGTTTGAATAATTTTGTATAGAAATACAAAGGTCATGATATAATGGAAGGATAAGGAAAACCCACAATGATATAAAATGAAAATATTTCAAACAACATACAAAAGGGGAGTTAACTGTTTGTCTGTCTGATTCTGCGATGTCATTTAGGGAATGCTGAAGTTACAAAATGAAATATTAACACTACAATCGCTTTACTAACATCTGAAAATGCTTAATATATTTTTGTTTTACTAGTGTACCGTATCTTTGTTTGTAACCAGCTGCTGAATTCCAAGTAATGAATCAGGAAGTGAATTTGAACTTTTTGTCGATGTGTTTGTAAATTTAAATTTATCTGACATATCATTATATTTCTAGGCAATTGTTTCATAATAATGACCAGTTTTATTAAATAAATGCAACTCAAATATTTCAAGATAGTTTATTAAGCTTGATAATTATTCTATCAAATTAATTTAAATATTAAGTTTAATTAATAATTTATTTATATAGGATGATAAATTCAAAAACGACTGCGACATCTGCCTCGGCTGCGAGTAATATGCATTGACGCTAGTGAAACATTTAATGTAATTATACTGAACTAATCATTATGGTAAATTTTGATATATTTATTGTAATTACATTACTATTAATATCTATATTGTTATTAAAAATTCGAAAGTAACTCTCTCCGTCTATCATGCTTTCACGACTAAACCTGTACCGAATTCATTTAAATATGGCGTTGAGATACTTTGATTCCTGAGGGAGGACACAGACAACTTCTTACCGCAATAACCGACATAAACGCAGATGGATCATAATCTAGAACTGGTTAAAAATATACTTTACTTTTAAATATGTTGCACTCGGTGATTGGAAACAGTCAGCGAGGGCAAGCAGCGACGGCGCGGTCAGTACCTGGATGGGTGACCGCTGGTGGCATGTTGCCGTGAGCATCTCCGTGATTCGGAGGTCACGTTAAGCAGTCGGTCCCGGTTGTTATCATAGGATAAGAGGAGACCCGAGCCCAGCAGTGGGACATTATGGGTTGTTAATTGATTGATTGATGTTAATATTTAGCGTGTCAATTTGCCATCAAAACTCAAAAGGATAATCTAAAAGTGGAATAAAGCACATACAGGTTGAATGTAAAAACGTTAATGGAAAGTCCAAATCTTGTCCATATTGATAACGTTATTTACCGGGTGGTTAGAAACCTGAAATCGAAGGACTGATACATAGACTCTCTGAAATGTTGCAATGGATAGAACCAAGTGTGGTTGCATCCACGGATTGCGAATGCATGAAAATTCAACTAGGCAAACATTCTAAATGTTGTGAATTATTCAATCATTGAGTTTGTGTTCAAACACATGTATTATTGTTCTTGTCATATGAGTTAGTGATTATATTTACATGGGATTGTGATGTTTGTTTATCTAAACATATTTTATTGCTAATTTTGTAAAGATTTTTTTTAAAAGAAAAAATATGAAATTATTGATCAGATTTCCTGTATTTTTGACTTAAATAAAAAGCCTCAGTTCGTTTTATCTGAGATTTACACCTTATGTATGTTGACATACGAATTCGATGATAAAATATACTCTTTAGCATAAAAACTTAATTACACCTGTAAGATAATGCATCTTTAACACAAAAGGTTGTCCCATATGAATTTCGAACCCACAGCACTTAGCCCAGTGAGATGCGGCTGGAAGACCGCTTAAATCACTACGTCATTTGTACAGCTAAGAAAGTTCAAAAATTCATAATTACACTTAAGAAACCATCCAAAAACATTTGTTACCTTGTCACGTTGAATACGACAGTGTAAGCACAAAGCGCATTTTCATCCTGTCTATTTTCGTACCACACTGACTTACTGATTCCGAGAAAACATTTATTTGCTTACCGTACAGTGATTAAAGCATTTTCCTTAACAACTTTTAATGTATTTTCCTCATTATCAGTTTTACGTTTATGAATCTTTTTAGGGTTTTGTACCTAAAAAGAAAAAATAAGAACCCTTATATGATCACTTTGTTGTGCGTCTGCCTGTCAATACCTTTTTTCACAGGAAATGAAATTCATGTCAAATGCTCAGGTCTACTGTCCCTTAGAGCTGTGGAAATATCTAAGTTCTTAGCCAACTCAGAACCTTGAAATTTGGAATGAAGCAACGTTTCATAGCATAGATAAAGGAAAAATTGCGAAAAGCATAAATAATTAGTTACATCATATAATAAACCAGACAGATTACAGATTGCCCGGCTCGCACTTGCCCGGTTTTATTTTGTTTCAGCTTTTATTGTTTGCGATAAAAACCGTTATTTAATAGTTTTCCTTTTTCTGTTTTATCATTAATCTTTTAATTTTTACATAAACTGTTGTATGAAGATTTGTTACAATTTTTCTATAATTTTTAATTAAATGCAAACAATTTTCAGAAACACCAATAGCTCTCATCTATAACTTTCTACTGAACATTTCAATTGAAAGTATTGAAACGAGTAACGCTTTACGGATCATGTGATGTATAGAGCAGGCCTTAATGAGAGGCTATAAAGCAATAATAGGCCTGTTTATGTTATTGCTTCTGTAGCGAGTTCAACCTCTTTTGGTTTTTTCCTAAGTTCAAGTAATTGGCTTCTCCCATTACTGTGTGCTCAATAAATATAATTCGGAACTTATTAGTATTAATGGAGTTCATTGAACCCCTTTATTTAAAATATACATGTAGTTTCTCCAAATTAACGTGATGATTCAGAAGCATCCCAAAAGACCGCCATAGTGCGGATCACCATGTTACATTGTCTGCATTTGCAATGAGTATGGTGTCCACTATTCTTGGATTGTCCTCATGCTTCCATCAGGTAGAGTAGATTCACTTTAGCCAGCTCATTATAATCAAAAATATAACAAAAAATACTTCAAGAAATGGACCAAATTTTAATGGTACCAGCACGACATGACATGACACTGGAAGCACCAGCTTTCAAATAAAGAAAGAATAACCGAAATAGGTTCACCTAGTTGAAAGTTCTGAGATAACAAACATAAAAAAATACCTAGAGTCGAATTAAGAACGTCCGTAGAAAGTAAAAAGTTGTGGTATTTACATGAGAGTTAATGCGATGACAATTAATGACTCAATAGGATCACCATCACAGTCATTAACGGACTTAAATAGTTAACTGCTGGATTAGGTTGTTCTTACAAAAACCTAGGTTTTATCCAATTATCCTATACTTGCCAGATAAGTTGGCATAGGATTGTTTCCAGGTTTTCCTTATATTTTTATTTTAGTCAGCTAAATAGACGTGTCACCATACTTACTATCACAATTGGGTCAGAAATAAAGAAACAAAAATATTTATTTTGACAACAATACAAAAGTTCTAAAAGTAATCGTACATAAAAAAGGAAACATACATCAATTTGACAAGGCCAAAAATGCACCCAATTCAGCATAGTGGCACACAAAACGTCTGACGCTGGTACATCAATTTTACAAGGCCAAAAATGCACCCAATTCAGCATAGTGGCACACAAAACGTCTGACGCTGGTACATCAATTTTACAAGGCCAAAAATGCACCCAATTCAGCATAGTGGCACACAAAACGTCTGACGCTGGTACATCAATTTTACAAGGCCAAAAATGCACCCAATTCGGCATAGTGGCACACAAAACGTCTGACGCTGGTTTTCAATTGGGCCCAGGTCACGCCGTGCATAAAGATATTTTACATATCCATGCCATAATACATAGAATAACAAAATAAAAAACATAAAATCCAATAATTACACACACGCACTATATTGCCCCATACACAACATATTTTATCATTGTTGGGACCGCGCGCTAGTATTTCGGAACTGAGAGTAAAGCGATGGATGTTGGTATCGGTCTACGCTATATAACAAATGTGTTTACATTCAGCATATTCAGTCTTCGCTATGCGTCTATTAGATACTGCCGCAATCTTGGGATCACATTCAAAGTAATCACTTAGTAATGACGTTGAAAATATACCTATATATATATGTATATATGAATTATTTTAAACTTTGTTGTCTATGGCTTTTAACAGCGTTATTTAAGAATTAAAATAAATTTAAGCGACACTTATTTTTTTAGTTAATTTGAAGATTTGCAAAAATAAAAGACCATTTTGATTACTTACTGATAAAGTCTCCGATAAAATAATACAAGTATCTGTAAAATAAATAGAGATTTCGGTTATAACAGGGTATAATAGCTTTATAACAGGGTAAATAACTATCTGAAACTTTGTCAAGTACCTACTGGTGAAATGGGCCCTAAATAACAGATTTAGAGAACTATTCTCGAAACACATACTAGATGAAACTCATTCGAAACAATGTTACTTAAAAATTTAATAACAGTATTTCTAAACCAAATAAATACTTACTAAATTTTGCGTGGCTTTAAGAGTATATACGTAAGTCATATATGGTTATTTTCTTAGTTTTTCCATGTAATGAAGCAGTAGTATTCAACTTTGGTATGTTAACAAAAAAAAGCAATGGTTATGGTTATTGGGGGTGATAAGTTTTTATGTAGACACACCATTACGGTCCTTTCTCTTGGCTGGCCTTGACTTCCCACCATGTAAAACTGAGTGCGTATATTATGAGAATGCCAAAGTTCAATGACTCATAGTACAAGATAGCGTACTACGAGTATTCATGCTTACAAATTACAGAATCAGTTTTGAGCTCTATACGCATTGGAAAGTTTTCACATTCGAATATTTACAATCTCATAAATGAATATCATATTTCCTTGACTATTTTCTAAAAGTACGGTTCAATAGCTATGGGGAAGGATTTTAATAATGTGGATTGAACTGCTTCCAGTTGAGAATCCAATTGTGTGCCTCTACTCTTGGCGTAGAGCCAGACCAATAAGAAAGCATTACGTAATAATTATAGGTATATTTGTTTTAGTACTACACAATATCTCTGAATTTCTTAGCTAACAAACACTAGTATTAATACATATAAAACTACTATTTATTTTGAGTACATTCTTAAACATATATTTTAAATCTGTTGTATACAAGCTAAAATTTAAAAACACCCTACACAATCACTTAATCCTTAAAAATCAACCCAAATATACGTTACATCATTTTGGAAAAAAAAAGATAATACTCTTACAATGCTGGACCGATATTGATCAAGCACAGTTAAGAACCACCGCTTTCGAATGAAAAAAAACGCATCAAAATCGGTATATCCGTTTGAGAACACAGACAGACACACATAGACATCGACGTCAAGTTTATAACAGCCTTCTTTTTGCGTCGGGGGTTAAAAATATACATCGGTTTGACCAAATTTGAACTACCGGGTTTTAGCCCTAAATTAAGAATGGTCATAGTAAGGTAGTACATACAATTTAAAACAAATTCGCAAAAAACATTATAAGCATTATTAACCTATTTAACAGAAAACTTTTAATGGCGTTAAAATAACAATGAAAAGGTTCTCTTAAGTCCAAAAAGTTACGAGTTTAAGCCAAGGTTATGGTTTTGTTTGTTTGATTGCGAGGTAAAGTCGTATGACATATTAAGTTACGTAACATCCATATAAAATAACATGAATCACTGTTTTTTTTCTATTTTTTTTCACTAAACAATATTTTCATTTAAACAGTATTTTCCATAGCACATGTTTAGTTTTCGGTGCAAATGATACATTCGACTTGGGGAAATTCATACATACTAACATTATATACATATTTCGAATCGACTCCACCAAATTGTTTAATTCTTCTTTTACGTATTTGCTATTGTCAGGTCAAAGAAAGAAAATTATAAATAAACTGAGAGCCTATTTTTTTTTAGTTCCACCTATTGTACTACCTATAGGAAGCTGAGACGGGCATAAATAAAAAAAACATGTTTTACGGCAATTTAGGAAATAATTAGGAATAAAAGACGGTACGGAAGTTCGGTGCTGATCCGCCAAACTTCGAACCGCTTTACATAAATTATTGACAATGCGTTATTGAGTAACTATGGGTGTCAATATTTAAAATCGCACATAAAAATCTTAGTTTTTTTCTTAATTGGCTTAAACTTATCTTTAAAATTATTTAAATATGCACACTATAGTAGAAAAAAAACAAAAATACTCGTTATAAAATGTCATTCTACTGATGTAAAACATATTTTCATTAAATACGTTTGTCTAATGAATGTATCTAATTATACTATTAAGAATATTTTAAATGAACCACGATGTTTTGAGATAAACTCCAGCTGAAACATCAAAGCTTCCAAAAAGTCAAATCTATCTTTGGAACCATCCAGAATACGTCACAACTTCAAATAAAACTAAGTGAGAACGCGGATCGACATGATCCCAATTTTATTACGTAGTACTATTGGTTGCCGACGACCAAATAATGCTTGGTAGACCGCCCTGTTTTAAGACATGGCCATAAACCAAAGTTCGTCTTGACAGACAATAGAATTTTTATTGCTAACGATTTTAAGTTTTACAGGTCCGTTGACCGAAAGTGGTTGAGCATTCTAAATGACTCGCAATAAATTGTTATTCATAAATTGAATAAGTTTGACAGTTGATTTGTTTTTCTGCTTTGTTATAAGTAAAACAATGCTTCAGATTCAAATTTTTGTATTGATGAATTTAGTTAAAATATAATCCTTCATTTCAATCAGCTTCTGTCTTCTTTTGTTTAAATCTTAAGCTTTTCAGACAAATAGTTTAAATTATTTCTCTAAAAATATTGAACAGAAATGACAAAGTTATTCCAAATAGGTGATGTTCTCAACAATAATAAATATATTCTTACACATTTTTTTTAATGATGAAATTTCTATAACAAAACAACCTAGATCAAACCGCCTTAAAAGACATATCATATTTTGTAAATTCTTCTCGAACTATTTTTAATATTTTTACGTTAGAAATTACAAAGAATCCAATTACCCATATACTCGTACATGTATAATATTTGATGTAACTAATTGAATATTCGGTTCATCGCATGGAGAATCTGGGACAATTATTACACAAAAACTGCTTATTCGAAATGTTTGGATTATGTGCTGTATTACGATCAAATAAATTTTAGGGTTACTGTTTAAAAGGTTCAGTTGTACGTTTTCTGTCAGTTTATTTGGGTGTGTTTGCGTCTATCACTTCCAGTAAAAACCCAGAGGGGTGGCGGACTTCCTTCTCGAAGCTTGACACCTGACCTGTGCCAGAATCCATGGACGTTCGATAGCTACGTACAACCTATTAGAAGAGGATATAATTACAGTATGCAAGAGAATAGATGGTATGACGTTACTGCCATGGAAGATGGGTAAGCCTTTGGTGTGGGACGCAACTTGCGTCGGCACCCTAGCGCCATCTCATCTTGCACTGCTGCTTCTGCGGAAAACCTCAAACAACGTAAGTACCAAAATATAATAGGTCATTATATTTTTTAACCGTTTGGGTCGAGATGCTAGGTTCATGGGCTCCGATTGCTCGTGCTATGTATGAATAACTAGCTAAGCAACTGATTGACACTTCTCGTGACCAGAAGGCTGGCCTTTTTTCTAGCGCAGAGAATTAGCATTGCCATTCAGCGTGGCGATGCTGCCAGTCTTTTGACTACGCTACTATGTAAATATTGATGTTTTCTTTAATTATTATTTCCTAGTATTATAATTAAGTTATTTTTTTATCATTAACAACTCTTAATGTCCCACTGCTGGACTTGGGTACCCACCCTGGTCAAGTGTGGGTTGGGTACTTGCAAACCTACGTTGTGGCTACTTAATCTTGTCGTTGAAAGTTTTCAAGCCGCCCAAAGGCCTCAAGCTAAGCTTTGCGACTGTTATACGATGATAAGAACCGGGACCGACTGCTTAACGTGACCTCCAAATCACAGAGACGCTCATGGTAACATACCACCAGGGCTCACCCATCCGGGTACTAACCATGCCGTCGTTGCTTGCACTCGGTAATTGTTTCTAATCACCGAGTGCAACTGGGATATTAGCGCCTCTTTAGTTAGTTCGTTCTAAGTTAAATTATTTGAAATTAATATATTAGAATATTAATTATTTACATACTCGATACCGTGATAGAGTTACCTGTGTGGTTAGCTTAGCGGTTTAGGCGTTAGTCACGCCGCTTTCTTATAAGCTAAGTGTTGTGGATTCAAACCCCACATTTATACAATACTTTGTTTTATGAGTCTGGAATTTCTTTATATACATTTCATTGTGTATTGTGTAATTATTCCATTTGTATATTTGCAAAGTCCCCCACGACACAGAATATATATTCTTAATGCAGGAGTTGTCTTTTGAAGAAATGAAGACCCTTTTATTTTGGCACTTATGGGTCGAATCGACTGGAGATATCCCACAGCTTACCAGGAGCAAGTTTGTGCTTGGGCACGCCGTTATTGAGGTGGTAAGACCCTTTATGGAAGATTGGCTCGAGAGGCGTCACGGGGCCCTCTCATATCGGCTGATACAGGTGATCACTGGAAAAGGATGCTTCGGAGGTCACTTGTGTCTGATCCGTAAGGAGTCAACGCTCGAGTGCCACCACTGCGATGGCCAGACCGTGGACACGGCAGTCCACTCTCTGGCAGAATTTCCGGCGTGGGGGGAGCCGAGGCGTGATCTCGTGGCGGCCATCAGGGCAGGGGTTCTCTCGCTCGGTAACATGATTGCGGCCATGCTGCGGTGCGAGAGCTTGTGGAACTTCGCCATTCCTTTCTGTGAGCAAGTTATGCTTGCCAAGCAGATGGCGGAGTGGGACCAGCAGAGGTTAAGAACTCTACCGGCCCGCCAGGCCCGGGAAAGGGCCAGGTACCACAGGTAACTCGGGTGCCGGGAATTTTAGAACGATCTTCATCCTCCATAAGCGCAAGCATGAGGGAGACAGATGAAGCCATCTGTCACCTTAGCTTAGAGGTGCAGACGCTGCGGATCGTGTGCGCCTAGGTGGATAGTAACGGAAACATCGGGGTTCCCACTCAGTACGGGAAGATGGCGCCCGAGGTACGTCGGGGTTCCAGGATTTTTCCTTGCAAGGGTGCACCTGGTTCCCCGATTTCCAGTACCTGAGACGGCATGTGGTTATAGTCGGTTTAAGTCCGATATGCCGGTGGTGTCCGAGGAGAATTCCGCACCAGAAAAAAAAAAGAGCAAATTGGTGCTAGGCAATTCTTGTCTCTCTAGAAACCACTAGAGTGAAGCAAATGAATGGCAGGAGCTAGAATTTCTTGATTGGTACCACAAAAACGTATTTCTATAAAATAATACTTTGAAAACAGAGCAAAAGTCTCTTACACTAGATCATGTTTAACTAACAACATTCAATAAGTAACATACGAAATTCCGAAAACATATCAAACTTTCTTCAACAGTCCCATAGAGAATTCTCCTAACATAATAAGAGAAACATACGTAGGTGTCACGTATATTCCACAGACATGATACCAGTGTATTTGGGTCCGTTTTCTAAACTAAATCACAAAAAGCTCTTACGGCTATCTTTCAGTAGAGTACAGGGAGATATCGGGCAAGTTCTAATCAGTGGGTATTTGCATATTAAATTGACTCAATTAGTTATATTTATTTGCTTACTAACATGACATGACAAACGTTGTTTTCCTATAAATAAAAAATGGGCAAAAAAAATATTTTGAGTCCCTCTTTTTATTTATGGATCTAAAATAGATGTTGGCCGATTCTCAGACCTACCCGATATGCACAAAAAATTTCATAAAAATTAGTCCAGACGTTTCGAAGAAGTTTGATAACAATCACCTCGAAACGAGAATTTTATATAGTAGACTAATTAAGCCCCGCGGTGCTACCCGCGGTACAACATTAACTCCGGGCAATGAGGTGGGGCGAAGCTAGTCTAAAAAGAGTAGCCTAAGTTAGTCATTATATAAGGAGAACTCTTTATCATCAGCTATCTGCCAGTGAAAGTCCCGTTCAAATCGGTCCAGTCGTTCCAGAACTTACCCGGTACAAACAGACAGATACAAAAAATAAAAAATATATTATTTTGTTAAGTGTGCCGTGTATATAAATATATGCATTTAGTAAAAAGCGGTTATTTTAATATTACAATCTTTTATGAAATCCATACTTCCATAATAATATTATAAATTCGAAAGTGATTCTGTCTGACTGTCTATCAGTCTGTCTCTGTTACACATTCATAGCTAAACCGCTGTACTGATTTCAATAAAACTTGTCATGGATCTACTTTGATTCTCAAGGAAGGACGCGGACGTGGGCGGATACGTAGGCAAAAGCTAGTATTCTAAATATTACAAACAACGAAATTCCTTCAGGGGAATATTTACTCCGGGATTATTTTGGTTTCAAAGGCCAAGGTCAGCCGCTTGACATTGATGATCATTAATTGCTTCCTGGACATAAATTGTTTCTGAAGTAAATAACAATATAAGCGACTGTTCATGATTAATTGTGTCCTTTAGGGCAGCGGTCAAGGCTCTTATTTTCCATTTGTATCGCTATTCCATTGGTTAATGAAGCATAGTTTCAATACTGAAATGATTGGAAGGTTTTATTCCATTGTTTCAGACATGAATAATATCTGACGGCCAGTCTTCGCTCTGCTTCTCTCAGCAAGAAACTACACCATTATTAACTAACCCAAACCTTACTTTTTATGGTAGTATAGATTTTTTAAGTGATATTGGGGTAAACAACAGTATTTAGCCATAGCTGTAACCCTTTAAACTGATAACATCCATTTATATGTAAGAGAACAAGTGAATGGGGGCTACGAACTCTTCACAGCATCGAATTAATGCAAGATGTGTGAGGTGGCGGCAGTTAACAGGAACTATTTGCGATCCCAAGTAGCTTTTAACGTTAAGTGATAAATATATACAAAGATCATCAGTCCTGCCATCCTGTATAGATCTGATTGTTGGTCAATAAAGAAAATAGATGAGAAACATCTGCATGTAGCTGAAATGCAAAAGTTGAGATGGACGAGCGTTGTGACTAGAATGAATAAGGTGAAGAATAACTATACTAGAGGGAGACTTAAAGCAGCACCAATATATAATAAGTTAAGAGCAACAGGTTATCCTGATAGTGGTACGTGATGCGTAGCGATAACCAAAATATAGTTAAGAAAGTTTTAAGTATGGAAGTCGACAGATATACGAGTAAAGGATGACCATAGAAAAAATGGATGGACTGCGTGAAAGAGGTTATAATCAGGACGGGAGTATGTATTAAACTGACGAGAGAGAGAGAGAGAGAGAGAGAGAGAGAGAGAGGAGAATAGAAAAAAAAATCGCACCGACCCCAAATAAAGTTGGGGCAAGGGTGTAGAGATAAATGATCATCATCAGCCCGTTACAGTCAGCCCAGTCTGTTTCTTTCTGCATCCAGTTACTGCTAGCTCTTTTACGTAAGTCATCCCGCCATCTGGCCAGAGCACGTCCTATGCTACGTCTGCCAAGACGTGGTCTCCAAAAGACGCTTACTCCAGCAGTGGAGATAAATGATGGACTTAAGCAACCGGATTTTTTATTCGATATGATTATATTATTTCTTCAATTTGTCACGAATTTAAACTCAATGACTTCATAGTTTTGTGTTTTCAATACCGCTTTTGTATAATATTCTATTCTTTATTGTTTATATCGACTTAAGACAAATTTAGCCATGGTGTCGAGCAGAGATGATTACCTTAAATTGATTTTTAAGTTCAGCGATAAAATCGCTTTTACGGCTTTCTCTGAAACCTGCTGTTTCTTAGCATAGTACTTTACGTGATGATAAAAAGCTGGTTATAAACACTTTATGAAGCATAATACGTGCCTAATACTCACAAAGTATGATTACATCGTGGTTTAAATTCTCGTAAGTATTTTTGTAAGTATGGGTCTGTGTTATCCTCCGGAGGGCGTAAAAAAGCGGTTCCCGGATCTCTCCTGTCTCAGGCGCAGAGTGGACACCGTGTGGTTTTAGACGGTTCGATTCCGACACACCGCCCCGCCGCAAACCCCGGTGGGGTGAAGGCCCGAGGGGATTTCCACACGTAAAAAAAAATGGTTCTGCGTTATCCTCACTCACTCGGTGAAACAGCGCTTGCGCTGTTTTACACCGGTTTTTGTAAGGCGGTGGTATCACTCCGGTCGAGCCGGCCCACATACGGCAATCAGATCCCAAACAGTCAAATTCCTGGTAAATTTACTCAAATATTTCATACACATTTCAGAGACACACCACAAAGAAAATGACAGTTGATACAGATCAAAATCATCACAGATCACACACCACTATATTAATAGGCACGTCATTAAAATAACCAATAACTAGTTAATAAGCCTGGACTGATTTTTATACATAATTAGCTGCCCCGACAGATTTCCTTCTGATAAAAGTTATAGGTCTGTCGCGGTTCAAAAGAAAAACAAGTGAGTGTTGTTTTTACTATTTTCCTCGCAATTTTCATATTTTATCTCTCCATAATAACCTATCCTGTGCTTTAACGAAATCTTAAAAAAAAACGATCTTGATAAATGTAAAAACAACAACCGAATTGGTAGAGTGGTTCTCGAGTTTTGCGCCTAGCAACATTTTGGCAGTTCATTTTTATTTATAGTATAACTGGATGACAGAGTTTTGCTCGATATTGTTCTTTGGTAAATTTACTAAAAATAAATCCTAGTTAGATCGATTTATCGCCCCCGAAAGCCCCTGTATTCTAAATATCATGAAAGTCGATGGAGCCGTTTCCGAGACTCAGATAATGTATATACAAGATTATATACATATCTGTTTAAAAGTATTAGATAGATTATATTTTGTATTTATATTTTTATTAAGGCATAGATCGAACTAAGTGGCGTGAAATTCGAGAGGCCTATGTCCAGCAGTGGACTGCGATAGGCTGATGATGATGATAGCATAGTCACATATTTTTTCAAATAAGCGATCACACGAAGCGAAGCGATTTCAAAGGTTTTGTAGCCTGACTCTAGTAGTACCATTTTAGTACCCATTTTTTATTTCATGACCGTTACGTACTGTTATAGTGTTATTTTTGCGTTTCATAGAAAAAGCTTATTTACTTCTTTGGGAAAATTACAAGTCACGTACAAGTAGAATGCTGTGTTTGATGTAATTGAACGCAATTAGACATATCTATGTTCAGTAATATTGAGGGAAAGAAAAATATAATTTTCATAAGATGAACCTTAACGCGGGGGTAATAAAGGCCAAAGTAAGTTATTAATTTTATTTCTGTAGGAAATTGTATCCCGCAGCCTGAAATATTAATACGATATACATTTCACTACTTTTATTACGTATCAGGTTGTATAACATACTTGTGTGAGAGTTGAAGCTGGAATTTAACACATTTTTACACTTCATCAGTAATAAACGTTTATGTCAAGAGCTGCTGAAGAGAATAAAGAATATATATTTTCTTATTACGTAAGAGTAATTAAATGTCTTGCAGAATCGGTAAAATTATTGTTCTGATTTCGAAAAAAGTTTATACTATTACAATACTCGTCTTTATTTTTTACTTAACTCGATGACGTTACGGCCGCGCCTCCTTACCTGATAAAGACCTCCGATAGTACAATAGATCTGGTAGAATTTATGCATCTCTGTTTCAATACTATTAACTAGTTTTTCACCATTTGTACCAACGACGATATACACATGAGAATACTAATCATTTGCGTATTGTAGTAAGTAGTGTGGTCAAAATTAATTATTTAATAATTATTAATTAATTAGCTCTACACTCACGGATTAGTAGTGTACTGCCACTAAGCAATATTTACAGCACAATCAGTGAAGGCACAGAAGGAGACAGACGGAGTGGAACCAGAATACAAAGAGAGATACGAGAATCGCAACGTACAAACGGACATGCG
Source organism: Hyphantria cunea (assembly GCA_003709505.1). NCBI lineage: Eukaryota > Metazoa > Arthropoda > Insecta > Lepidoptera > Erebidae > Hyphantria > Hyphantria cunea. The sequence continues at coordinate 475,882 of PKRV01000225.1, forward strand.
AATAGCGGGCAGCGTGTCCAGAGGTTGTGAGCCTACTAGATATAATTATGTTTACATTGATTTAGCTTGTAAGAATATAATAATAATATAAATTAAATAAAGCAATAAATATTTATATTGATATTGAATATTGATTGATATTATATACTACATACGTTATATTAATACTGACTCTCTACATGTATTTATGTTAACCACATTGCAAAAAGAAATATAGTAACATAATATACTATGCACAGGCTAACTAGTACATAATTATTTTTTTTTAAATACATCTTCCGCATTAGGATTACTCATCCTGTATCGCGGGGGACATTACAAATACACATGAAACGGACACAAAGTACACCCAGACTTATAACAACAATTTATGGATTACACAATGTGCTGTCCCAAATAGGATCTGAATCCACAACACTTGGCGCTGTAGGAAGCGTGTGGTGACCACTTAAACCACTAGGCCAAATATACAGTCGTAATTTAAGTACATACATTATATATTTATGTAAATAATTAATAATGTTTAAACTCATTTGCAGTGTTAGTGATATTTTATTTTAAATTATAAACTATTAGAAACTTGTTGTTTTACTGTAATAAATAGTAATAATAACACATAATAATAATGAGAACAAACACTACTTAAAAGATTTTTTTTGGTTTTATAAACATATTATTTATATAAATAAATATGAATTGCCGAAATGTTTGTAGGCGAATTTCGATCGTCAGCACCAAATCAGATTTTTTTTGTATGTATTTGTTATTGTTAGGACAAGGTTCATGTATGAGTAAATAAAAGAAAATCGGAGATGTTATATTTTCTTAGTCCGCTTATTCGTATACACTGCGGCCCTACGGTAAGTTGACACGGGCTTAATAAAGTAAGTTTTGCGGTTGTTTGGAAATTTTCTCGAAAATGAATATGGCGGTACAAAGTTCACCGGGTCAGCTAGTTCATGTATATTTATTTGTGATACATTATATTGATCAAGTAAAATATATTTCGTAAGGAACCTCAGATGTACACTTTGTTATCCAGTATATTTTAGCATATGAAATTCATTGGGTTTTATCTAATTTTGTATTTGATATCTAGAAACACATTTTCTTCGGTTAGAATCATTTTGATACTTGTTATATTCCATGTACATAAGCAGATACTAGTTTTTGGCTGTTCGCGGTGATTGTCCAAATGATACAACTTTTGTATTTATGAACCTATAGAAACGAAATAAACACTAAATATTAAGTGGAACAAACCGCAAATCGTTAGTGTTTTTTTTTTGTTTCTGAGATTAACATGTACAAACGTGCAGACAAATAGAAAAACAGACAAAATAAAAATAAAAATCATTGTTTTTGGTGTATTGCACTTATAAAGCTCCCCCGTGACCTTTTTCCTTATATATCTTCCATGTACAGATAGCGATCAGTTACGATTTTGCTATCTGCCAGTGAATTTGCATTTTGTAAAAAGCGCTTATTTTAATGTTGCAGACACTCCAATTTTATCTATTTCTAGAGATGTGTGTTGATAAAATACTGAACAATCAACATTGAAATCATAAACCAAAGTAACTAGAACAGCAGCTCAAATACAAGCAATATTATAAATTACAAACACGAACTAAATTTATAGGATGTAACATGATGCTATCATTACTGTCATTTATTAATTAATATGTTACAACGAAATTCGGAATACGAAGGCCAATAACCATCAAGAAAATCCTTTCAATATTCGATGTTATATTAACCAATAAATTTTCACGCACGTGTAGACCCGATATGTAAAGCATTGCCACAAAATTGTGCGAACGCGTCTTCGTTGTCTTCAGTTTTCAGGCGACTCTGAAACCGGCATTCGTGGCTAGCGCACGGCTGCGCCAACGAAAACGGCGTCGTTTTCCCCGAACACGAGTGAAAAACTTTTACAATGAATTTTATTAATAATATAGAAATATTGTATGAGTACTTAAAACTATACTTATATTAGTTGTGTGTGCAGCATTTAGATTTTACCTGTGTGTTTGTGAAGTGTTTAGTAGTAAAAACAATTTGTGTACGAAATAAATTGAAAAGTTAGAGATAATATTGTAAGTAATAATACCATCTTATACAAAATATATTTTACATTAGGTAAATCTTTTAGTTCATTTAAATTCAATTCCTTTACATAATTATGTACAGGGAACTGTTAACCTGTCAATAAATACAATTGTATTTATTGATAAGTTAACAGTTTGAATAAATTTCGATTTAATTATTAAAAAAAATATGAAGACTTTAAGTACGTAGTTATATAAAAATTTAAATAATAATGACAATCTCAAATAAATTGAAATATCGTAATATATATATAATATATCGATATTCGATGAGGATTTTACGAATTCTAATTTCATTAGAATCTTTTGACATTTAAAAAAAATGTTTTTAAATTATTACTGATAGTATTAACAGAAGGTACAGTATTTATAATATAAAATAGTTAAAATTTTCTTTAACTGTTATTTAAGCAGATTGTTTTTATTTATTACGTACAATTTCTGTAAACACAACACTTATGACGACATTTTTCTCGTGACTTAAACACACTCAGTTTCAGCTTTAGGTGGCAGTTAATACATTGCACAATTATATTAAACAAGTTATAATTTTTTTTTACACAAACTCAGAATAAAAGAAAACCAACATAAATTCTTTTTTATATAAAATGTACATTTAAACGGTATTTATCTAGGGTTTAAGCTTATAAAGCTTATAATTGAATATTAATATTACATGAATTCTTGTAACTTATATTGTACCATGACAGTTGCTATTTAGAATTTTAAATTGGTAATAGTAATAATGCCAAATGGCATTATTACTATTACCAATTTACCAAATACCTAAATGGTACACGTGAAATAAAGGTACCTTTAAATTTTGTTTATCATATAGGTGAATTATCTTTTTTCTTTTTCAATATCTTTTTTTAATTTATTTACTGTTAATAAATATTTTATTATACTATTGTGGCGTGCAATTGGAGATGCCTATTTCCAGCAGTGCACTGCCGTAGACTGAGGATGATGAATATGTTGTTAAACACCTTTTCATTATTTTATGTATGATGTGGTGTACCTCACTAGATCATAATTATATATAGTCACTACGAAAATTAATGCGATTTAATAATATTTCAATCCCATTACATCTCGTGTTTTCCTTGTAAGTACCGAATAAAAGCATCTTAATTCATACCAACAATTTTAATGGGAGTTCGTTTGTTAACCTTTCACACTTATGTCACTAAACTAGTTTTTAAAGTTTTTTCATCAATGGAAACGTACATTATCAGCGAATAACACAGAATAAGTTTTACTGCAATAACAGATTGACACGCGGACGGAATTACTGGCAAAAGGTCATTTAACATAAAACTTAAGTTGAAAAATGCAATTAAGAAAGAAATAAGATAAAAAAAGAAATTACCACTACGTCAAAGAACGGGCTTCAAGGTAGATAGCTACCATTAACGCGCTTGAGCCCCGTGTTGAAGGCATCCATGGGCAGTTTATTTACCTCATAAACCATTATCAAGTAACAATTTATAAAAACTATGACCCAACTATGTAAAGACTTTTGGTAAAATTTATAGGACCCTATTATAGTCTCTCGGACTATTATTACCAATCCCACTTTCTTTTTCCCAGATTAGTCCCAAAAAAAGACTGCCAAAACCTTTACCCTTTTTTTAATTTTAAAAGGAAAACAAAAACATCTAACTCCATAGTAACACTCTTGCGTGCTATATTGTGAAAGTGTATGGGCAGTGGCAGTCATTTTTTAAAACATCAGCTTGGTTAAATTGTGTATAACGAAAAAATCAGGCAGCCATACTTCACAATATATGCCTTTGTCAACCGCCCAAGCCTTCTATTCTAAACCTAGAAAATTTTTGTTCTCATATGCAACATAAAAGTCTATTTCCTTCATAAAAAAAACATATATTTACATAGTAAACACATAATTCCGCTTACAAGTATAGTTTGGCTCGGTAAATGCTCAAGAAAATTAGGCCATCAGCGAGTTTAGCATATTATGTAGGTAGTAGTTGTTGTTGAAATGAAAAATGGCGATGAAAAAGAAGTTGACAAGACGTTTTCCTACATGTAAAGAAAATCATGTTGTATGTTATAAAAATAAAGTAGACTTACGAAAATTTCATTATGATACCTTAAGGCATAAATTAAATCATTATAAATTACATTATTCGCTAATTAATCGCTAATTGGCATTCTTTTGCCTATGCTTATAAAGAGCTAAAGTTTGTAAAGTTGTAGAGGTAATGTCTATCTAATGAGCTGATTTTGAAATTTTTTACTCGACTGCGAAAGAAAGAGGGTTATATTTTTTGAGTGTATGTATATTTGTATACATGTATATTTCTTTGGCACGCCCTAGAGCCTAAACGACTTGTCGTATTTTAATGTGAGTGGTGTCAATAGATTCGTCTTAGTCGTGAGAGTCACACTGGGTATGTCAAAATTAAATTAAAACAAAGTTAAGGATTTTTGCAGCCAAAAATAAGTCTCAAAAAAAGTTTTAAAATACATTGAGGGTGGTATCAATTTTTTTTATATTTTAACGCTGATAACGAATATAATTGAAACGTTTTATTTGAAAACAAAACTGAAATTAATAAGTTGATAGATATTGACGCATTCGGGGTTTTTAAAATAATTTTACTTGTTTACTAGTATTAAATCACATTATTTGTTAGTGTCATATATACTAACCCGAAAAGGTATGGAAATTCGTCATCTTTGAAATCAGAAATAGGAAGAAAATTAAATAATCACACGAGAGTAGCTGCGCGAAATAGCAGGCATATTATTCAAAGTAATCCTCCATAACTTATTAATTTTTGAGTGATTAGTTTTATTCAAAATCCTATAGCTTCATAGATAACGATCACTTATTAATGATATCATGATATCATCATATTATAACAATCACTTGTTAGCTTGTGACTTATATAAACTTAAATTTATTAAAATATTCTAAATGTCAAATGGGTACAGTAAGGAGTTGGTCGCAGTTGTTATCATAGGATAACAGTCGTGAAGATTAGTTGGGGGCCTTTGGGCGGCTTAAAAACATCCAACGGCAAGATTACGTAGCCACAACGTAGTCCTGCCAGTCCCCAACACGCACTTGGCCAGCGTGAGGACATCGGGCCTTAACCCTCTCCTGAGAGGAGACCCAAGAACAGTAGTTGGACATTATGGGTTGTCGAAGTAGATGTCAAATAGTATGGAACCAAATCATAATTGGTTAGTAATAAATCTCGACTGCTGCTCAATACATAGATTCTAATAATGGTTTAAGAATTTTATAATTAATACATTAAATCTAACTTTAATATTTCTATACCTCTAACACTATTTTGTTGCAAATTTTCCTAAGATATAGATCAACATTCTTTATAAACTATACATACATTTTAATACGGCCTAATTAAAGAAAATCTTATATTTCAAAAAAATTTACTACCGTTACTGGCCATGACGAAAATCTTAAAAAATACTTTAAATATATTTCATTCTGCCTGTTTATTAACAGATTAATCAACGAGTCTCTTCAATTTTCTGAAGACTGTAGTCTGAATTACTGACGAAGGTATACTACCAATATTTGAAATGAACACATTTAGCCAATAGCGTTTAAATGAAGGTGATCCCTGGAAAGGTCGGCTGAGATATCCTATCAGAATCTCGCACTTTGTTAATGGGTCTTTTATGTAACGTTGTTATAGTTAGTAGCTAAGCCTTTTCAAAGAGTATTCATTGAATAGAGTAATAGCTATAGATACGAATAGTTCAATTGACCGATGTGTGTTGTGGAATGAAAGCACATCTTTTAGGTTAAATAAATCGTTAACATTGTATATATGTCTGGCCAGTTTTGTTTAGTAACCCAAAACCTAATTCCTTAAGAAAGTTACAGGTCTAGCATTAGTCTATTAAAGGCTAATAATGATTATGATTGTATATATTTTGTTTTATTACATTTTTAAGTGAAGTTACGAAGAAGTTAAGGGATCAATCCTACTTAAAAATAAGGTCCTGTCCAACCTTGGCAAACACCATTTTAGGGGGGTAGAAATACGTTCTCATACCAAACAGTACAGGTCTTTTTTTAACGTGTGTAAACCCACACGGTGTGCTACTCTGCGTATGACCCGAGAACTACTGTAATTAAAACATCCGGGCACACAGATTTTCCTTTCTGTGCGAACCAATCAAAGTCTGGGATACATTACCAGCACATGTGTTTTTTTCCTCCCTCTATGATCCCGGGTCCTTTAATCGAGGTGTGAAAAAGCATCTGATTAGGCCACCAAAGTGTGTGTCACCAAGCAGCATTGTAATAAGGATCCATATTTGTAATAAGGATGGTGACTACCACTTCTAGATTTTATTCATGCTTTACAAAAAAAGTGATTTGACTTACTATAACAGAATTTAAATTGTACCAATTCCACAAATAAAATGAATACTCCAGCTAATTCAAAATTACTTCAACTTTCCTCCGAAATAACTTAAGTAGTTTGACTACCTTATAATAAATTAATTACTTCGGGAATTAGCTTAACTTCGAGAATTTATTACTGTAATATGCTATTGAATTTGACCAAATTTGCAATCGAATCGAGTCGAGATTTCCGATCTGGCACCGTAAGTGCTACCTGCCTGAAGTAATTCGTTATTATTTAATGTTCGTACGCAACGTATTTTAGTAAAAATATTAATTAATGAAAAAAAGAAGTATAATCTTTTATCTAAAAACCGGGTCCCTTTCCGATTTATTCACATTTAGTCAAAAAAATAAGTCAAAGTGAAATATATGTACGTTCTAATTTAAAAATACAAATACCAAGTTAAATAAATCATGAACGACCAATTCTTTGGCTTTTTTCATTTTATACCCACACCTTAATTCTGTGATTATTGTTAATTGAAAAAGTAAAGGCAGCTGATACAATTAAACCTTTCAAGCTCTGTCATCAATCTTTGTCAAAACATTTGGTAGTTTATTTTCGTTACAGCATTGATTAGGGGGAAATTTGTTTTATTTTGTAATTGAGTAAATTAAGAATGGGCGCATTTGTCTTTAAGGTATATTCTGACTATTAGGATTTCAGCAGATGAAGTTGTAACTGATTTTTTCTTGCCATTACATAGGTATAAACTGTACAGTAATAACGAATAATCTTAAAAAATATTTTTAAGTTTTTCCTCTACGTATTCTTTTTTACATTTTTTTATAAATCTACAACTCGAGTACGCAAATACTTTTGATAAAATTTAATAGCGTATGTCACCCAGGCCATTATTGTGAACCTATTGACACTTCATTTGCTAAAACCGGATCAGTAATTTAGGCGTCACATATATATTTTACATGGAATATAAAAACATATATAGGCTGCCTATACATTACATTTCATATTGGCTTTGGCGTAGTCAGGTAAAAAAAGTATAAATCAGTCTACACGATAACACAATTAATCATTACTGATTAACTTAACTGTTACTGGTCATATCGTAAGATAGATACGAATAAAATACTGACTACCAGACGTCCTAATTGGATAAAGTTGAGTCCTGGAACTTAAAAGTAGAGTGAATAGATTTCTAATGAATAGGTGTATACCATATTCATCTTTCCTTGTATTTGAAATACGAACTTTTATTTATGTAATCTAATACACAAGCAATTTTTGTATATAATCAGAAACTCGTAAATTGCTCCAACGATTTTAATGAAGTTTAGTGCGCAGGGGGCTTGGAGGCGATAAATTGATTGAATTCATCTTTTGAAAATTTACCAAAAAAACTACCGAGCAAAGCTCGGTCATCCAGGTACTTATCCAAATTAAAGAAAAAATCGTCAATAATTTGATCAGTCTCCAGCGAGAGTATAAAGAAAATATATTAGGTTTAAACGCCTTAAAGACTACTTAGTATTAAAAGAAAAAGAAAATAGGTACTAATAGATTTTCCAAAAAGTCTCAAGAGCTTCGTAAGGAATGCTAAATTATATTCTAAAGGAATTTTATTCATTCAAATTAGTAATAAAACAAAATAAAAAAGTTTGTATTTAAGCTGGACTATTTGTTTAACGAGTTGAATTTGGTACTTAAAAGTACTTAAGTAAGGCTTCACTAAGTTTTATATTTCGCAGGTGTCTACGATAGATTTACTTTAATTCTTTTATAGGGGATAATAAAGAATATAAAAATCGAGTCTAAAAAATTACTGTCTGCAAATTCAACACTCCACATTTCAAACCTGATTTGTTAAAAGATATGTGCATATTATCTCAAACTGTTTAATATTGTTTGACTAGAACCAATAATGTATGAAGTTAATTAACTTCTTAGGAAACATCATACTTATAACATAACAAACTGTATTATGGTTGAATCTAACTCTATTATATATTCATACTTAAATAAACAGATCAATAATAATAATATATACAGTTGTTATATTTAACTCATAAATATATTTACATAAAATAACATATCCCAGAGGATTAGGTAGAGACAATTGATCTCCACTTACTACGGTTCCTATGGACCTGTCACACCTGTTTTGCTTCACATTCATCAATTGTAGAAATGTATGTTTATCAGAAGTCTGGTTTCCATAATACAGGCTCTGACTAGTTTAGGATCGGTCTGTTATTATATTATTATTAAGTCAATATTATGTTATTATAACGTTGTTTGAAGAGAAGATTAAGAAGTCTTTGACTTCTTAATCTCCTCTCGCTAAGTTTCTTATCACGCACAAAATTCAGTCTGAACGATATTTTTGTTTGTTTTAAAGTTAGACCCAGCTAATGTTGACAAGCCAGTTCAGGTGTTCTTATTTTTGGATCACCTATCAAGAGAACAACCTCTTACAAATAATAATATATAGTTGAGATGTCGTGTATATTATCGAGCATGGGCTTATTAATATTCGCTTTGCTAGCTATTTCACAAAGAGTAAAACAGCCGAATATCTTTTCGTCAAATTGAATCAAAGGTTTTATTTACATACATTATTACAACTCTAACAGTTTTTATTTTAAAAAGGTTTGAATATTCTCACAAGTTGTTTGCCTGATAGAAATCCCTACTCTCGTTCTACGCTCTCATCGTTTTCCACTCACAAATGTGGATGTCGATAACATGCCTTAAACAAGTCCACTTTGCTGTTCCAATTTTCATTTTATTTTCTTTTTGAATAGAAATCTGTCATTTTTCCTTAGCCTCGTTCGATTAAGTGTACTGATGTATATAATAGCTTTATGTTCGTTTCTGCAGACGGATTCCTACCTTTTAACTTTTAAGATTTAGATTTCAGTTAATCTATAGTATAATTTTACACATATGCTAAGTTCTTTTTCTTTTGAGCTGATTTTACGTTATGTGTATTTTTTTAGCTGTTAAGAATTTGGTTGGAAATTTTCAGAGTTTGGCGACGTTTCAACCAGATATTTGGTGCATTTGATTTCTGTTTGTGCACTTCGATAGCCCCTGTCAAGGATGTCGTGTATGTGGTCTTAAACAGAAAGTGGGTAATGTTTAAACCATTAAGAAATAATAAACTTAAACACACTATACCATAGCGATAAGCAAATGTATTACATAATCTTAAGAAAGTATTGAAGTAGTCGTCTTTGAACCTGCATACATGCAAAAAGCAAAAACCTGTTTTGTGTCATTGTATTTAAGCATAGTATTGGGTGTAAAGATGTATTTTTATAAAAGAAAAAGCTGTTTTAGATATAAATAGAGCTGTTCAATATGTCCTAGAAACTATCAGAATATCTCTTGAACTAGTCGTTTTAACTATAAAACTGGGTATCTGTGGCAACGCAGATTGACAAAGATTCTTTGTTGAAAACTTCAAATTATTTCAAGAACTAAAACGATCAATTCTCTTGTGGTCATAAAGTGAGTGTAACTTTTAAATGGACCATTATACTTCTATACAAGATAAATTACAACTATTACTGAGAATGGCAGGTATATTTATAGTTGTTACCGTACACAGAAGATAGTATTAGATATCTTCAGTCGGTGTGAGAGATATTCATTATTGAAGTGAAGGTGAAATTCGCCTCAAATACTCTTCTATATTTAGAATTTAGAACTCTTGTTTCTGTGTGCCTAGTCATTTGTGACAAAAAGCAACGACGACTTTATCAACTTTTTCAAGAGAAAAGTCCATACGCTTATATACATATATACAATATTATACATATAGTTATGCATATTATGTAGAAATTTGTGATGATTTTTGATGCGAATTGAGACATGATGTAACAATAATTGATTGATTTTTTTACAGATCACAACGAAATTATGTACGAAAACTTGAATAAATATATTTAATTGAATGATGAAAATGTACTTAATAATGATTCTTGTCTAACTTTTGGCTAATAGGAGACCAAACGGCATTAATTGAAGTATGTAAAAAGGTTACCCATTGTACATTTTTATTGTTCCAGAGCACAAAGCGTTGCGTGTTTAACAGAAATTGGGAACAATTTCAACCGCAATAATCGTGTGCTATAAATCATATTATTATATAATTCTGAATACAACATTATACATCTTGTTTCCTGTGGAAAGTCATTTGATTACAGATTAGAAGTTATAGGTAGACATTGAACTAATGCCAATAGTGTATAACATGAAAACAGATACAGAATACATGGTGTGTGAATTTCCGAAACATACCATAATTTTGAGTAATTGGAATAGGCAATAGGATATAATACGATCTTGTACATTTAACTGTATATAATTTATTACTATATAAACCCTGTCACACTTCGCTTAAGTACGTTGATGTTGCTTTATTATAAAAATAGTTAGGAACAAAAATGCCCCGCAAATAGATAACACAGTCCTTAAAATGGTATAAATATTCATTCCAAATTTAAGCTCAGTTAGTGTGGAACTTTTTAAATATTTAGCTTTACAAACCATCTTTATTTTTAATATCAATAAGCTTTTGGTGGCAGCGGTTTCATCTGCGTGTATGTTGGTTAACGTGGTAAATAGTAATCTATGTGTTATTCTGATATATAAGCTGTATTTTTAAAGTTTCATCTAAGTCCGCTTAGTAATTTTTTTGCGTGAAAGATTAAAAATATCCAAACGTACATCCTAAAAAATGTTCTAAATATAATTTTAGTAAAATAGGATGATAACATATAAATTTATTAGCCTATTGTCCAACTTTCAGACTTTGATTGGTGTTAAATAAAGGCCGTATATTTAAGCATATAAACTATAAAAAAACCTACTTTATTGGTGTCATTACAGTGACATTGTTACAAAAGTTACAATCGCATAAACTTTATTCTTTCTCATCTCATCTGGGGTAATGTTTGACTTAAATTAACATTACTGCCGCAAGAGCCTTGATATTCAATGAAGTCTGTTCAATCTATTCTCTCACTTTGCTATTTACTGAGTCTTATATACCACTTGATACATTTAATTTTCACTTACTATAGATTTTTCCCCTTTACATTATTTTTACATATATCGTTACCAATAAGTACTTCAGACATCTGACACAACGGCATTTAGTTTCAAACTAAGTAGAGCTTGTAATATGACATCTATATTGACTGATATAATACTTATATATTTTCTTTTTGTAAATATATACAGGCAACACAAAAAAAACACCCAAACCCCAGAACAAACACTTGCAAATTATGTTAACAATTGGCCCGACCCGGGAATCGCAGCCAAGACCTTAAGTACATCAATCACACGCGCTACCACTGTACCACCTTGGCAGTCATTTCAAGGATATTATATCAGTGAATTTAAAAAGTCCTAGCTACATCTTTTTTTACTCAACTGTAAAATGTTATCATTTCATATTAGTGGTCCTGTATAAAACCCTTATTTCAAAACCACCTATCAAACTTTAAAGATTTGATAAATAAGTTCTTGAGTTTTTTAAGTTTGGAATATTCTTACCAAATTATGAAAAAACCTTATCTAACGAAAACTTTAATGTAAAAACTGTCTGGAATTCACTGTCAAACAAACTCAAACAGTACACTGAAAAATAAAAATAAGTGTGCCAGTAATATATCAAAACAATCACATAGAAAAACAACCACGCTAACGGTTCATAAATCATGCACGTATACTTAATCTTCTGGAGATTTAACATATTTGTAGCCGGCAAAGCTTTACAAAACTTTGGAAACTTTATCCATGCATACTAAGTATACCTCTCGCATACGACTCATGTAAATACCTTTCATCTCGCCGTAAACACTTTTTAAACAAAGAACGATGACATTATATCGCAGATCTTATATTTCATATTTCTAACATTATAATCTGCTTTATGACTTTCAAATTAGGTACATAAAAGGAATGTGCCTCAGTCATTTGCATAGGTACGCCCGTCTTTCGGTGTCGTAACAAATCTTATTTAAATATTCCTGCAGCAGACTGAATGTAAACATAAAAAAGTTTCTCTCCTTGGGTGTCAAAGTGTAATCACCAACTTCGTTACATCATGTCATAAAACAATGTTTTTATGACATCAAACTCATTAAATTTCTTAACCCTGTTCTACAGCTGGAAATGAGATTGAGACGAATAAGCTGAAGAATTTATAATTAAAATTCTTATGATAAAAGGTTCTCGCCAATTATATTATGCTCTGCTCGATTGTTGACAGTATACCATTCAACTGAATGGTATAATTGGTAGCTGGTACTGCGTGGTTCGACAACTACATGAGATTCCAACATTTTGTGTCAATCAATCAATCAACAACCCGTAATGTCCCACTGCTGGGCTCGGGTCTCCTCTCAGGAGAGGGTTAAGGCCATACGTCCCCACGCTGGCCAACTGTGGGTTGGAGACTGGCAAAACAACGTTGTGGCTACGTAACCTTACCGTTGGATGTTTTTAAGCCGCCCGAAGGCCTCCAACTAAGCTTCAAGACTGTTATCCTACGATAACAACCGGGACCGACTGCTTAACGTGACCTCCGAATCACGGACATTTTGTGTGATTCACAATTATTGTCCTAAATCTGTGTGTTGTATGTATCCGTTTCATGAATTTTGTAAAGACCTTAGAGATACAAGATAGTATGACTAGCGCGAGAGTAGTTTTTATAGGAAAAATATGATTAATATTAATTCCAGTGTCTAACCATCACCGGAAATGGCTACAGAGTTTATTGTATTACATGAAAGTAGCCTTTAACTATTGATTCATGATTTAATCCATTAATTTATATTGATGAAAGTGGAAAATGTGAGGTAATTATCGTTCCATTAGTAAACGAACGTGATTGGTTTGGTAAATAGTACCATAATAGAAGGTCAGTGACAACAAACAAGTCACATTGGGACACCCACAACTTGCGTGTCTAAGCGTATTCATAGAGATTAGAGAAAATTGTTCTATTTTTATCCGTCTGCTACAAATTTTATTGAATGAAGTGTCAATAGATTTTTAATACGCCATGAGTGATATAGGCTTTATAAATTGTATCAAAGTTTTAGGTACCTAATTGGTTTTAAGCTTTTTCTTGTTTGTATTAACCTCACTAGAGATACGTATTAGAATTATACTCATTACGCGTCTTTATGTAAAGTGTTTAGCTTTATTTTGAATGAAAAGCAATTTTTTTGGCATCCACCACTTTAAAGTATGATTAATATTTAGTAGTATCTAATCTAATCTAATAGTATTTTTCTTTTGGATATAGTGACACGACCTCTTGTGTATACGCAACTGTGTATGGAGAGAACTAAAGGATAATAACTCAACCTCGAAAGTTCGCTGTTCACCAGAAAAGAAGAAAAACTATTTGCCAAGTCGTTTAATACTGCTACACACAAGATAAAGTATGTCCTGTAACGCTATCCTGTGGTTTTTCTTACGTCACTCTGGACAGTAATGACATTGGGGCTCAAAATGTTCATGCGCCCCAGTTTGTTTTCAGGACGCAGGGTGCAATGGATAGAAACATATGTTCTATAAAAAATATATAGTTGTAAATTTAGATATAGGACGTTATATCAATATAATATTAATAGTAGGTATTAGGATAAAAATTGGCGTGGGTGGTACTGATCATGTTATTTCTGTTTTACTTTTTGTAAAACTACAGCGAAGCCAAAAGCAACCGTAATAGTTTTGCTTTTGTTATATATGTTTGTGTAACTTTAACCGTAGCCATTGAACCGATATATTGTACTGATATAAAGTTCGATCTGGCGAATACTTATGTGTTTTAGAAACAAGTCAGCTCAATGAGCCACTGTTTCCTTCTGTTGTCACATTTAATTTTATCGCCAGCGGTTACTGGTTTTATCACAACGGAGTTGTCGTGTAGTTCTTATTAATCCCTGTTTTGTAATATAATAAAAAAATATACAAATGTTAAAATTTTGTTACACCATTCATATTGAATGCATCAATACTATGCAATGCGAAAATTGAATTAATATAATATAAAATCAAGTATTCAAAAAAAATCTAAAATTTTAATGTAAAATATTTTACTTATTATTCTTATTCTATATCAACTAGCGTCTATGATCCAGATAGCAAAAACACCATGTTTGATAAATCAAGACTAGCATAGGTTACAATAGATTTAATATTGTCAGCCTGAAAAATATAGGCTAGACGGTTTCCAGATCTTTCATGTTCGAAGTCTAGGAAACTTTGACGAAAATTAAGATATTAAGATTTATTTTATTTTTTATTAAGACGTTTAAATTCAATAAATGCCGTGATTATTATGAATATTCAATTGCATCGTGACTACGGCTAGTGACACATTGTCAGTGGCCGTAGTCAGTAAAAATTCAGGCTATTCAAATGTATGTAACTTTATACCTATCGAGAGCGAGTGGATTCCTTTTTAATTACCTCGGTGGCGTAGTGGTAGCGTATGCGACTGCTGTGCTTGAAGTCCCAGGTTCAATTCCTGGGTCGGACCAACTGTTTGTATGCTCTGCAATTATTTATTTTGAAGTTTGAATGTTTCTATGTATAATATGTAAGTATTTTCAAATATATATATATATATACATATATAGGTATACATATTTATATCAGTTGCCTAGTACCCATAACACAAGCTCTACTTAGATTGGGACAGATATCATTGTGTGATAGATGTCCGAATCCTTCTAAAAATTAAACAGCGTTAATCTACATACATATAATATTGATATAGATACTACTTGCTCTAAGTAATCAGGCTTGTTAGTTTTATTGACAAAGTTGATCAAAACTTTGTCAATAAAAACTGACCAATACTTTCTTGACAAGTTATTATTACAACATTATTTATTACGAAGACAAAATATAAGTTCCTTCTTAGTCATTAATTAAAACATGTCGAAGTAACATTGTTTTCATCCCCTTTTTTGTATTCAGAAAGTGTCTTTAAATTACTCTGAGAACCCAAAATTACCAAAGGCTCGAGGAAAAACACAAAAAAGATTGTTTCTATAGAATTCCTAATTATCTAAGGTTATAAACATCGTATCTCAAAACGGGTCATCTAAAAATTTAAGATGTTACATTAAAATAACGTAATTTACTATTCAACTAGATAATTAGAAGTTTTGTATTCGTTACATAATGAGCTTGTTTGTTTTGATTACTACCCCCAACGCAAAAAGGGGGTGTTATAAGTTTGACATCAATGTCTGTCTGTGTGCGTGTGCGTGTGCGTGTGTGAGTGTGTGTTTTTTCAGAGGTTAGTGTAAAATACATTTACGTATCGTCAGGCTTTGCCTGGATATGTCGGAGGGACTCCCGGGCAGGGCGGACATTCTGGGAAGACATCGTGCTTATATCGACATAGGTAAGCCAGGAAGCACCCATGTTCTGAGATCATCTGCGCCGGTAATAGTTCACCTCGCCGTGACTGCGATTCAGCCAGATTTCCATTTGTGGAATAAGTCGGTGCTTCCACCGGCCATTTGCTGATGTATCCCAACTTGCTTGCAAACGTCGTATACTATTGCGTCGTTCATCGCTCAGCACTGAAGACTCAAGAGGAGAGTTCTTGAGTTCCTTGGTGCTGAGCATAGTTGTTTCTTTTCTACGGTAAAGAGCTTATCGTTCTTCGGCTAATGCTCTAATAAATGCAATATTTCGTCTCGCTTCCTGTATATTAAGCGCATCAGCCCAGACAGGTATTCCATATGCTTTCTTTTCTTGAAAAATAATAACAATACTCCATCTATATTACTTTAGAATCATTTACCTTTTTTAATCAGTATAGAAAAAAAATACAAAAATAATACCAGTTGTCACTAAACAGAATAATTAGTAACGATTAGGAAAAACAAATTCCATTCTGGTAAGTCATGTACAAACAGATATCACTTTGGTCATAAAGATCTTCAGACATTGCTGACGGAATAAGCCATTACTTTCGTTTGTCAGGATCGTCAATAGGCGTCTACTATATTTGCCAACCTAATGATAGCAATTTACTGCCTTTCGTTCAAGCTTCTGGTACAAATAATTACATTATTATTTCTCAACCTTTAGTCGCAATACGAACTCAAAATAACTAAATTTTAGTTCGCTGTATATTCAAGAACGGATACGTGTTACAAGCTTAATCTCTGCAGATGTTGTCAACGCATATTCGTACCTATTCATACTTCATCTTTCGTTGTAATTGAATTTATATAATATAATTATATAAGATGTGTTACAGTACAATTTCCATCTCTAGAACTTCATTGTATAAAATTGAGAGGATGTGTTTCAATTTAGATCTAATTCGTTACAAATGGTTCTTCCTAAAAGGCTGACAATGCACTTGTGACGCCTCTGGTATTGCGGATGTCCATGGGCGGCGGTAATCGCTACCATTAGGCGATACGTCTGCTCGTTTGCCACCTATCATAAAAGAAACAAATATAAAATCTAGTAATATTGTTTACTAGACAACAAATTTATAAAATAATATGTTTGATAATAATGAAATTAATTAAAACATATTTAAATATAGTAAATCAGAATTCATAAGCTGTGAAATCCGAAAAGTGATTTGTTTTTCAGTTTAAATATAGTTTTCCAAACAAAATTTATACCATTTCCTACCAAAAAAGAACGTTAGACCAGAAAAATAAGCATTTTTTTCTTTGCTTTCTATGCGGGTGAAGTCTTGGTAACTGCTATCTGCACCTGAAGATCAATATCCACATATCCCTTAAACAACTATGTAATCCTCTTTGATAAGAATTTATACTTGAAACGGTTAACCAGCCATTGTGTACTTCGTAGTTAAACCTTTATATACTCTGAGATATACTTTTATTCGCATTGCAATTGCAAAAAGTGTATACAAGTATGTAACTAATAAATAGAACGAGAACCATACAATACCTCACTTGGTAATCTAATTATTTTGTGAAATGTAGTAAAAATATTCAAGTACATTTAACGACGGACGGACCATAGATCCCATAGGCTTAAAGAAGACCAGTGGTATGCAATTATTTCGCTGATATTCGCCAAATAAGTGGGGTGACCAGAATCCAAAATCTTTGTTCCCCCTTATTCTGGGGAGAGAATCTAAAGAATGCAATAGTTAATCACCAACAAGAAACCCACCTACACACCATAAAAATAAAGAAAAGAAACTACTACAAAGAAAAGAACAGTAAGTACTAAAAGTATTAGAAGTCAAAATACTAGTAGAGAACAATGTACTAAAAGGGAAACACAGTTCTTCCAGATTCTAACAAAGCATACCCCGTTATAGTTTATTTTTGATATAAAATATATACATAAACATATATCAAGCATGAGAACACTCAGACCAATGCAAACAGACATAATCACACAGATAAACATTTTTCCTCCCCATTCTTGCCGTCGAATTGTCTAACGCCGCGCGTCAAATACATTTGAATGTGTTTGCAAAAGCTTTTTATATAAATTTGAGTTTTAATCGGTTAAAACATTCTATGTTAACAAATACAGCAGAAATCTTCTGCTACATTTCAAATTATGCTTTGAATAACCAAAAATTTTATACATTAATAAAATAATGTGTAAATGTGGTGATACATTCATTAATCTTTTTTTTTTATGTGAGGGCCTCCTAAAGTGCCTAATGAAAAGCATAAGCACTATCCAAAAGTGGTAGTCACCATATCCATTGCCAATGTACAAAATGCAAGAGTGCAGCATGGGAAACTATACCATGACGGCCTAGTCAGATACTTCTGCAACATTGGGCCTCAGGTCTTGCACACACCAACAAAACACGACAGCATGAACGCTGTCATTTTATTTTGATCTTCTGTGCATGGGTAGTGCCACCCCGATCGAGCCAGCCCGTTCTTGCTGCAATCACTGTGCTTATCCCACGCCACTATTACGGCAATATCGTTAATCAAGGATCAAAGAATACCCATGCTAAATTTCATTGAAATCAGTGCAGTGGTTTACCCATTATAGAGTAATAGACAGACAGTTACTTTCAAATTTATAATATTAGTATTTATTGTATAGAAATTCAGTAATAACTTAATTTTGTTTGTTCATACCTAAAAGTTTAATTATAGATGTTCCTTATTTCAACTTGACATTGGAGGCCCTAATTTTGAGCCGTTAAGGAACTCGAACCGTATATGATATTACTGAATATACGGATTAAGCAATAATGTATTCATAAGCTGCAGAGACAGGCACATATTAAGCAGCTTATTCAAATAAGGCTTCCATAATTAGATTCTCCGAGTTCTATTCAATGGTGTTTATAATATAGCGATATTTTGTCATTGTTCTGAACTCCTATAAACCTGATATAAGAACACATTGCTCAAGAATATTATTAGTATTTGCAACTACTTACTTTGGTTTTTGTAGCAGCGTTAACGGGGTTTTGATATTATATAACCCACTTCACTTTAACAAACAGTATGAAGATGAAACCTACATTAATGTTTATGGCTACTATCTAATATATGAGCATACATTTTGTCAGCGAGTATTAACTACCGCAAGATACATTCAGTGATTTACTGAAAACGTGGTTAGTAATAATATAAGTTCTAAATCACTGCAGGTTTTCAAGAAGAAAGTCACAGATTACTACTTGAGAATTGTAATGGTTGGTGGGAGAATATTAGTCATCGGTAGTGTGTACGTAGTGTGTGTACGCAATATGCGTACTAATGACATTTATGTATGTACACATATATATGTTAATATGTTTTTTTTGTATTCACTCATATGTATTGGTGTGTTTATTATAGATACATGTATGAGATATATATATTATTAATTACTTAGTGGGAGAGCCACGCTTCGGCATGCATGGGCCGGCTCGATCGAAGTGATACCACGGTCTCACAGAAAACCGGTGTGAAACAGCGCCTGCGCTGTGTTTCACCGAGTGAGTGAAGATACCGAAGGCCCATCATCCAACCCTTGCCCTCATCCTCCCTCCCATCCCCCAAGGCCGATGTGTACTCAGATTTTTTTAATAAGAAGTGAAATGCCTGTAGGGTCCCCTGTTGATAAGAGACCACCTGCTTAGAGAGGCCACCTACAGACACCTGCAATTCAAGAATCTCAAGTTCATGCAAAGAAACTTGTGAACACCGTTTTTTATAAGAACAGGTAGCCCAAATATCCCTGAAAAGAAGTAGCATAGCTCCAGCTTGAAATATACACAAAATTCGTGGTCTCAGACTGAATCAACCCAATAACTATTAAATACAGATGTGATCGTGTTCATTCCCAAACGTGTACAGTTATTGATCATGAAATGCGAGAGTTCCCTAGTTAAAATGGGTCATAGTATTCATCGTAACCAATACTTAGGTATCTTGAAGTAGAACAACTAAACCACTCTCTGCTCTCAACTGCAATTCTCTAACTGACTTATTCAGTTTTATATGCCTTAGGAAAAATCCAAGTAAAACTCTTTACTAGATTTTAATTCAAATAAGTTTAAGAGTGTAGATATAGCAATAGGCCTAAAAATGTACGGTTATTGTAACATATTCAGTATTCTTTTTGCAAAAAAAGCCTTTATATAAGGTATTTACTGCTAAATCTCGCTTACAAAGCACTAGACTAAAGGTACGTTTTTCTCCAAGTCAGGTAAACACGCCGTAGATCATTCCTTTACCTTATATACCGTATTATTCACCGCTTTTACATGCATGCATCACCGCATACAGAGATTTTTTATTTTTGTTTGAAAAAAACATTAGATAAGACCATTAAGTGTAATACCAACATTAAGTCTGACTGATATTTTTATTCTTAAACGTTTTTCTTTTGTTTTTAGAATCTTTCGAATTTAGATATATTTATAGATATTAGATATTAGATTATGTTTTTAACGTATTTCGGGAATTATTAATGTTGTCTTTATCATACTTATTTTGACACCACGAGTGGTATAGCCCGTTTGAAATGTCGGGAAATAGAAGGTGTCGCTTTTTAAATAACTTTATAGCTTCACACAGCAAAAACCAGTTTTATTTGTCTTAAATTATATTACTAAAACATCAATATCTAATTTCGTAACATTCAAAATCTATATAAATAAAAATGGATCAAAGAAATGTATGTACGCGCATAACTTCACCAAGTTGGATAATTTCATTTTATGTATTCGCTATTGTTTGGACAAGGCTTGTATAAAAAAATTAAAGGATAACCTCAAAAGTAACTTTTCACAACCTTTATAAAACTGAAGCGAGTATAATTAATAAAACAAGTATTCCAGAAATTTAGAAAATATTTAGGAAAAAAAATATAGCAGCTAGTTAATTATGAAAAACAACATATTAACATCATCCTCTGAGAAATAAAATATCGAATGCTGAAATCAATAATTATTTTAGAATAAAATTTAAAAAGAGTTTCAAACAAACAAACAAACTAAATCAAAGTTTTCTTGCTACTTTCATCATTTCTCATATACCATCTGGTACTTGCAATGTTTTATTACATCCAAAGACATACAAATGTATTACTAGCGTAACAGTTTTCATTTGTAACAGATATCAAAGTATGAATGTACTACTAAGTCTTCTAATGAACACGAGAAACACAAACGGGTTAGTAGGTTTAACTACAAGTAGCTTAGTTGGAGCCCTTCGGGCGGTTTAAAAACATCAAACGGCAAGATTATGAGGCTACAAACGTAGTCTTGTCAGTCCCCAACCCGCACTCGGTCAGGGTGGGGACCCAAGTCCAGCAGTGGGTCATTAAGGGTCGTTAGTGATAAAAAAAATAACTTTATTATAATACTAGGAAATAATAATTAAAGAAAACATCAATATTTACACACAAGCGTCAAAAAACTCCTCCGCATCATCGCCTACTGGTAGCGTAGTCAAGAGACTGGCAGCATTGTCATGTTGAATGTCAATGCTAATTCTCTGCACTAGAAAAACAGCCGGTCTTCTGGTCACGAGAAGTGTCAATCGGTTGTTTAGCTAGTTGTTCAAACATCAAACAAGCCAGCGTGGGGGCATATGGCCTTAACCCTCTCCTGAGAGGAGACCCGAGCCCAGCAGTGGGACATTATGGGTTTGTGGTGATGACAAGTAAAATGAAAATATAACAAGTTATATAATAAAGTTATCCTGATCTTTTTGCCTGTGAGCCGCCGTTAGTGAGCGATAAAGGGATACTTTTATTTAGAATAATGAATTTGGGGAATATTACAAAGTCTTGTACTTTGTAATATTCCCCAAATTCACAGATTATATACACATACTCATATGTTTATATCATCTATGCTATAATATTTAGTACCTAATTTTTTACACTTAGTACTTTGTATTTTAAAACATTTTTAGTCCTTAATATTTGTTTAAATTGGTGTTGCAAACCCGTCCATGGGTGGCGGTAACCATTCCCTTTAGGCGATGCGTTTGCTTGTTTGCCCCCTAAATTTATTAGAAAGTGTTTCAAAAGCTACAAAAAACATGTTAATGTACTTTGTAATGATTTTATTTATTATTTAATTGATATTGGTTTGTCTTCTTCGTCTTACGGTTCAGCCTTTCAGCTTTATCTGCTAGCTAAGCTAACTAATAAGCACAAATGGATGTTACGAATGCTTATAAAAACTAAGATTGAAATTCGTCGGTATAAGGTGTCTAGCAATGATTGATGTAACTTTTAATATCATCTTGAAGATACTCGTAGATTAATAAACATGTGGCAAATTATAATTAAAAATATTATAATAATAAAGTTTATTATACAAAAATATACAGATTTATATATTATTGAACATACATTGAAAAGAAAGTCTACCAATATTTGATGTAACTTTTCATATCATCCTAGAGATACTTATTAATAAATAGATACGTGACGTACTTTAATAATAATAAAAATAAAGAATATTATTTAAAAAAAACAGATTTATATATTATTGCACATGCATCGAAACGAAAATTATCATACTCAAAGGCTAAGAAATAATGAAAAAAAGTTGTTTTAAAATATTATTTTCTCTAACTAGGGTGGCATATATTTTAATAGACAGTGCTCGGCTAGGATGTTTTTGACTCAACCTATATTTTTGTACCAGTAGCTAGTACTAACGTGAAAGCCACGATAATGCAAATTTAACAATCGACACTCGTTCCTACCTAGGTTAGGTAGGTAGGTACGTAGGTAGGCAGGTTAGGTACACGAACAAAAAAAATTTACAGCTTTCGCAAAGTTATGAAGGATCTTTGACGGTTTTTTGACGGCTCGTGGAACTGGGTTACCTACCTAACTGAGTATTGAATATTTACGTATATTTACATAGTAAGTGATATGAAGAAAATATTTTATCCAGACCGCACCAACAAACCCACATTTGTAATAGTCAAGCACGTGGCTAGAAAAAGCTTTCAATAGGTCAGACGTTATTGCCCTATCCCTTATTATAAAGATAAATGAAGTATATTTTCTACTCCTACGTAAAAATATATATTGTGTTTCAGTAGTTTACTAACAAAAACCCGGTCTATGAATTCGAAGATGTGAGAAATAGGTAGTTTCTGGCTCACGGAGTTTGAAAGTTAGGCCATGAATTAACTTGTAGGAGGGACACAATAGATACCCAAGGCGACCGTCAATAAATATACTAAGGGAAGTGTTTGTTACTAAATGAGACGATTATCATAATAAATGCGTTCAACCTACTTATACCGCTGTTTAATTTATGCGAGCGCCTTTGACGAAAACGGCGAGTTTAACCTATTTAGATAAACACATAAGAAAATTATTCACTTAAACAGAATAAATTTGTATCTATTTTACTTACACGGGAAAATGCTTCTCAAAGCAATTTGATCAATCCTGGCAAAAGGATTTCAGCTGTTAATTACAGCAATTCCGGGATTCCCCCCTTCTCAGGCGCAGACTGACACGCCGAGTGGTTTTTGTCGGCCTAGTTCCGACCCATCGCCCCGCCGCAAAATCTGGTGGGGTGGCGGTTCGCGGGGTAACCACACGTAAAAAAATAGTTCCAGCTCTCCTACAACAGTGACTTGCAACAGAATACCGTATGACTTCAGTCCTACGAGTATTACCTTTGATTTCGATTAGGTGATGATTCGTGATGGTTTCCAACTAATAATCGTTTTACATCTCATAGCTTATCATCAGCATAGCTTTAAATACAACCAGTATTTCAACGCAGACCTATGTTCAAACATGTCAGATATAAAAGGATTTTATTTTAATGGAAATTATAGAAAATTATACGTAGTGAAGCTAGTCTAGAGTTATTCCAATACATCATCTACGTTTTTGATTCTCTACAATATTCTGAAAATTTGAATTTTAGATTTTCATATGAACTAACACTGAATGTAGCAACCAAATTTTCGTCTTATTTTTATATACGAGAACTTAATATATTTTTTACCATTTTCTCCGAAACTTAATTAGATTTTTTATCTTCTTTAAGATAACAGAATAACCATAAGAAACCTGTAGTCTGATTTTAAAATACAATAAAAAAATACAAAAGTTCGTATAAACTTAATTTTACAGTGTGAATGTATCGGTTCGATTATCAGGTGCACATGTAATATACTCCGAAAGTATGCACTCTTCAAGTGTAATCTTAAGTTTATTCTTGGTATTAATAGAGATGGAATGTCATCCATCGAAACTATTTCCATGCTAATTCAGAGTCAATTTTCCCGATTTCTACATGTCTCGTTAATTTCACAACACATTTTTATACATAATTTCTATATTCCTACTCCATAAACCTCCAAAACACTTTGCAAATTGACTTCGAATAATATATGGTTGGTGGTTTCAAGCCAAATTGTCGCCTTTGCTCGAAAAGAGGTGTAAACACGCAGTAAAATGGTCCCGCGTGCTTTCACTTGAGATTTACTGTTTACACTCGTAAAGGTTCATAAATCACTGGCAAACGTAAAATAAAACACTCCTTTATGTATTAGACGTGCTGAGAACTTTTCTTGTGTACAAATACATGAGGTGTAATTTTGTTAAATGATGTACATATCGAAGTAGTTGAAGTTCGTGATTGTTATTGTACTTTTCACACGGACACACTACGTTTTTCAGGATAAAACAAGCCTATGTGCTAATCCAGATTATTATCTATCGCTGTGTCAAATGTCATTCAGATTCGCTTAGTAGTTTCCGCCTGAAAGAGTGACAAAACATCCATAGATACGATTGCGTTGATAATATTAATGTAATATAATCACTTATGTTAGTGATTTAAAAGGAGGAAATGTATATTAAATAGGTAAATGCTAAATATACGGCTAGAGTAGACTTACTAGTTCTACGTAAAGATTCTACAAAATTTAAAAACTAATAAAAATAAAATGTACATAATAGAATTGACTACCGTGACCTGTAGGTATCAGACGATGTATTGAACAAAGGGTGAATTAAGCTAAAAACAAGCGGCATAGAAGCGGATCAAGTGGCGGATAAAAGCTAATATATATACCAATACCCTACCATGACCTTCTGTCGCTCTCCGTCTATGTGTCGATCACTCTGAATCTCACCTTTTCCAAAAATATAGACGTTACATTGAGAATAAAACATTTTATCTAATCCTGACTTGGGTGTTGTATGATTTACTGTTCATAGAATTTTGTTTACTTTCTCCAGGTTTAATAAAAATTATGTATGACAGTTGTGAACAGAAATCTGATCACATTTTGTATATCAATTTTTGTTTGACAGCTTGATGATACAGATCGGCCTCTATAACAGACGTCGTTGCGGGGTAGATAATTCTGGCACATATTTATGCTCTTCTGTTAGTTTTTTTACTCTTCCTTCATTCTTACATCATAGCTACAGTAAAAATATCATTTAAAATTATGTCGAAAGAACAAGAACAATGATCGGCCCCACATGATTGTGCATAAGCTATATTTTATAGATAAGCTTTAGATGGACCAAAAAGATGTGGAATGCTTTCGTCGAATAAATCCAATACCTAAAGCAAATGCGAAATTTTTACAAGCTTTATGTAGCTTCATCTATCCCGTTGTTTGACTGTAATCAAAACCTGCAAGTTAAATTTTAACCACTTTTTGATTACCGATTGAGCTGAAATTCGTAATGTCCCTTTAGCCACTATATAAAATTTATATTATTATTAATCCAAAATGGCCGCCGTAACAAAATGGCGGCTTGCGAATTTCTGAACAACCCCCCCAATACCTTTTTTATTGACAAGTAATAAAAAAAATAATAATAAATCACTTGTTTCTAAATCATCACTATAGTAATAAAATACAGTATTACTTAAAAATAATATTGTGAAGATAGCTTTTACTCACATAATAAAATGAATTACTTAATTCCTCTGGAGGAGAATTAGAAAGTAAAACAATAATATAAAACAAGCAAATTTATCAAGTGTTTCTACAATAAATTACGGTGATAAGATAACGTAAGTCTGCTTTTACAATAAAGCCAGATTTATTTAACAAAATCTGATTTATAAAGTCAAAAAATTTACAATTCCCCTGGGAAGAAGAAAAAATATGCAAATATTTTTTTCAGCTTTAAATATCATCGAAAATTTTATCGCGCGGACGCTTTAATGAAAACACAAGAGATTACTCAGCTTAAGAAATTGTATCACACCTTTTTTCTTCAGTTATATTATAATCAACAAGCTTAGATTAATTAATTTAATTTATATTATATTCTTAACCCAAACTTGGTATTTTTATGTGATGATAAATTCAGAATACGGAATCTCGCCACCCCTAATCATTTTGTAGGTTTGTAAATGTTAACCAAGGGAGTAAATTTTCCAGAACTGGGCAATTTTAAATGAAAAGTTAAAGGATGACTTAAAACAAACCTATAGAGTCGTTCGATCAACGTGTCAATAGACTAAAACCCCCTAAATCTAGCAGTGGACTTTTAAAAACGGTTGACGATGATGATTAGAGAAACCTATATATATACTAGCTAGCTATTTTCTTTCGTAGATTTTTTCTAAATTTCTGAAAAACTTGTTGTAGGAATTGAACTCGATTATTTCCTACGGGCAGTGTATAGCCATGGACAAAAAAATAGTTTTCTGATTATCTTTCACTTCTTTTAACGATATAATAAAAAAAGCTTTGTCCAATTTAGTACGTTCGATAGGAAGTTAGGCGCATACATATTATACATATATAAGTATTGTCTAGGCAAAAGCGAACAAGTATAATTTTACAAAATATTCTATTAATGCCAAAAAGTGTATACTATAAGCCCACACTATGATCTCAACGGCTACAAGAATCCTGGCATTTTGCCAAAAAAGTTTAAAAGTAAAGAAAGGTGTAATCCTATCGGCGATTAGGGTTATTCAAGTTTCTTGAGACAATTGTAATAGGCTACCATTACGCAGTCCTAACTTTTAAAATTATTGTAGACTAGCTTTGCCTGCGGATCTCTCAGCGTGTATTTAAGTTATCGTGATAAAAAGTAACCTAGGTCCTTCCTCAAGAATCTAAATATTCCACTCTCGAATTTCATTGAAATCGGTGCAGTTGTTCAGCCGTAAAAAAGTATAAACAGTGAGAGTTTCTTTCGAATTTATAACATTAGTATGGATTTAGTCTAAACATTACGCTATATACTAAGACTTTTAATAAACATACCAAATGTTTATAACCTGTAGGTAACATTGAACTAAAAGCCCTTAAAAATTATTGACAACCTATTATATGTTAAGCAGATGCATTCTAGATAAACCATTACATATTATTATAAAACAAAGTCCTATGATGCGTCAGTCTGTCTGTTTGCGATAAACTCAAAAGCCACGGCACGGATTTCGATGCTGTTTTTACCAAAAGATAGAGTGATTTTTAAGAAAGGTTTTCGTATATAATTTGTCAATTTTTTAAGTATATAGGCTGAAATATGATGATATTTACTGAAGACGCCGGAAAAAATTAAGCCGCACATCTTATCCGGATATCATACGCTATTTTATATTTTCCGTGAAGAGACCGTACGAAGCCGGGATAGGTTGCTAGTGATTTATATTTAGAACATAAAATAAGAGTATATCTTCCTCTAAGGGTGTCACTGCACAACATTTACAAATAATAGTGCTAATTTATACTTACTTCCTAGTCCGACACTCTTGACAGAGTGATTGTAATGATTGGTGGGCGGGGTTCAATGTCAGGGCTACGCATGTCTTGCGATGTCCCTCCATCAAAGGTAAGTGACCTCACCTCACTTGCCTATAGATAACTTATCTCAAAATATTGCAAATCCAAGTAACAACTAACATAATTCTTACATGTGTCAATATGAGCGACTATACATATCATCCTTTAAGTGACGTAAGATAATGGGGGTTTTACAACACAAACAAGCGGATGAGCGTTGATTACTTCATAATTAAGGTATAAACATAGAAATAAGCTTTGGCACCTCTAGTTATCTCTATAAGCGATGCAGTGACATTTATGAATAATCTATTGCTAAGCGAAATTATTAAGATACGTCAACAACTTAGATATTGTGTAAAATGTAGGTAGCAAAGAAAGAAAGAATTGTTTGTTTGTATATATTACAAAAGATGTTATCACATTTTAATGCGATCCTTATATGCTATCATTTCTGGTGTACAAATTTTAAATCTTATGAACAAATCTTAGGTCTAGACAATAGCATTATAAATATATTTATTTTAGGTCTAGACAGTAGCATTTAATTATATTTCTTTGTCATTGGAAAATTCGTTAGTATTATAGTAACATTTGCTTCGAAAGAAGTCGAATAATTTACGTTTAAACTGGTTTAAGATAAGACAATTAAGGCTGTTTGGTAACATATTAAAGAAAGAGTTTTGATTGTACACAGGAGTGTTTTGTTTGGGAATCTTTAAGGTATTGGCTGATCTTCTGTATATTTTTGTAACTTAAATTTTTTTGAACAGTGTTGCATTTTTATATACAAACATATACATTTCCTGGATGTAAATGCATGGGAGTGTTAATGCTTTAAAATTCTTAAATAATGGTATGCAGCGGTCTGTGTAGTCGGCATCACTCATCATTCTCCCTTACACATTTTTTGGGCTCTGAATACACTCACTATATTTACAGAATTTCCCCATATGATTATCCGTAACGTAGAACGGAGGAGACGTAACCGTGATATGCCCACAAGACAGCGTCTGATGTAGCTTCTCGTCTTATTTTATTTAAATCAAATACGTAGCGACTTGCCTTAAAATTTTTCAGTTTTCATATTAAGTTTTAATTGCATAATAACTAACAACTCAACCATGCTTCGCTTTGACACTTGTTATATTGATGAGAAATAAAAAGTAAAAAAAATGTAGTACGAAAAATTAAAAATACTCATCTTTGGAAAATATTGTGAATCGTGAAAACAAGTTTGATCAGAGTAATTTTTTTTGAGTTTTTAGAAGCATCAATAAAACTTAACTAAGCGAATACAATGAGTACAGTTCTAGACTCTACATACATACATAGATGGCATACATGGGTCGACTCGATCGGATTAACACAACGGCCTCACAGAAAACCGGTGTGAAACGGCACTTGCGCTGTGTATCACCGAATGAGTGAGGATATCGGAGATCCATACTACAACCCGTCCCGTCATTCCTCTTTCCATCCCCCAAAGAACGACAACACACGGGTGTCCATTGGTGGTGGTGATCGCTAACCATTAAGCAAAAAGTATGCTCGTTTTCCCCATATTAGATAAAAAAAATATAACATAATTTATTCTAAGACAATACCCATACATTAATTAATACTAATACATAAAATACATTTAAGCCAGTTGAACAAATATTTACTTACACAGATTCAAATCGGTAAAAATATTTACAAACCAAGTACCTGAACTTAAACAATAAACTGATATATAGATATATATATTTTACGTTGATATGACGTTGCATATATTTATTTTACGTTGATCTTCAATGTTTACTTAACTCGACTTTTTAAAGATTTTTATCTGATTATATCATGCAACTATTTCTATGTACCTATAGCGCCAACAAAATTTGCAGTTCCACTCGTGAAAAACATATTTTGTCAAACCCCCGGGAGTAGTATTTTTGTAAACACAACGAAATGTAGACCCTACAAGTATACAAGCAAAATAGCATAGTAAATAATCTTATTTTTGCACTTAAAATAATGGGTACTGACATATTAAATTGGCGTTTTGTAGGAGAGCAATATAAAGGCATTTGTGTTGTGCTGCAGAATCGGTGTCATTCATCACAGCTTTCTAAAATCTGAACAAACGATTACTTAAGATATATATTGTCAGCAACTACAATATCTGATGGAAGAACTAACTGCTAAACAGCCGATCCTGGTCTATATCTTTCTAGGCCACTGCGGCTTCAGGACATCGCTAGATCACTCATTGCACTACTGAAGGCCGCTAAACTAGAGGAGCTGTAATTGAAATATCTGCGACATCCACCCTGAAGCTTGCTTCAACAGATTACCATTTTTTAAGGAACTTGGATAACTTCTTACAAGGATTTTTTTAATCTTCGTTGTGGCAGTCCAAACGGCTTCATAGAGTTTATTGAATCTCGCCTCCATGTTGTTTTTCGTAAAGGGGTCAATGACCTACGAGATGGCAAAAGTGCATAGATAACAATGGTACATACTGCAATAGATTAAATATAATTTAAAAAAATACGACTTTATATTCCTCTCATATGAAACGCCAATTTCATATGTAAGCACTTGGTATATAATGCTTTTATTTATCTTCCAATCAATCAACAATTTATCTCTTCACTACCTACTCTACTAAATGAGGACATTCTATCATAAAATTGTCATAAAAATTTTCTATTTAAAAAAAAATTTAACGGGACACTGGAACCATTAAACTTTTATATCTTCATATCATAAACTTTTATATATGATGACCCAATTTTGTGTAATTTGTCATATTTATTTTAAACGATTACTACTCTAGTTTCCATTTCATGTGTAGATTTAAAATCTTAATATGTTACCGTCCAAAGCCATTTCTTGATACTTCAATATATTGTTTCTTTTATTACATTATAAAATTGTTTTAATACTATAACAAAATAACACTTTTGAACTGTGTAAAAAATAAACTATCGGTTACAACATTTTCGACAACGAAAATGGCATTGCCTGATTCCTTTTTTTAGATAGATACAGAAACATAACTGAACATGGAAAATATAGTTGTCAAAATTACAAAAAATATAGATAACTTGATAGAATATACATTAAAATTATTATACAAATACTAGTAATAATTAAAAAAATAACTGAATAAAAATAAAGTGGGACGTATGGCCTTAACCCTCTCCTGAGAGGAGACCCGAGCCGAGCAGTTGGACATTATGGGTTGTTGATGAAAAATAAAGTCATGGTTTGTGACATTTGAATGTTTCAAGTATCATTTTATTAAAACTACAAACTGACCCACGCAACTTCTTCTAAATCTCTTTTAAATCATTCTCGACTCTGATTAGTGATGAAGTGTGATGTTAACTATCTTAGGCAAGCCAACAAAGACACATATTTAAGAAAACGTGAATATCGGTTAGACAGTTTCAGAGTTCATCGTGGACACGAGAATTACATATACTTTTCACCACTGCACCATATTTTAAAGAAATTCTACTCCCATCATTTCAATCAAACGACATATACTACTTGACATAGATGTTCATCAGGGCTACGTACAACATGAAAAGAAATTCACTAGCAAAATGAGAAATTAATTAAATTTTTTACAATTTTGTACAAATATTTCAGAGCATTGTATAAGATAACAAATAGGAAGTTGTACTGCACTTTATTTTGTCATTAGAAGCAACAAGTAGGTAAAATAGTTTGAAAAGCTTCATACGAAGCGTACAATATGGCAGACCATATTACATAATATATAAAAGCTAAGCTTGTTAAAAGTCTGTCAACGCCCTTAATTGTAACTAAAATGTAAGTGAGAAAATGATTTGATTAAGAACGATAGTGAAATAAAATGAGATCTACTCTCTCTCTCTCTTTGGACATTTGGGAAATGTGGGTAGAAAAAAATAGTGTTTCTTTTACCGCCGCCTTTTTTAAATTTAAAACATATTATTGTAGAATATAATCATGCTTTTTATTGGAGATGTCTTATTTTATAGCTAACATAAAATAATAGCGTTCAAGTATAGCCACAAAATTAAACTTAAAACCATGTGATATTTTTTAAAACAGTACATTTTTATTACTGATAAAAATCTTGGCAGTTTTACTTTTAATATCTTCTTTAAATTCAATGTGATACACTAACGATCATGATATGATTCGACTAGCTTTATGTACTTGCTACTAACTACCTTAATTACAGTTGTTTATCGAAAATGTTATTAATTCACTGTTTTGAATCACATTGTAAAAAAACTGATATCATTTAAAGAAATACCTATTACAATTAGTACATGCTTTATGGGCCATATTAACCGCTTAAATAGTACAACATGTCTTTGCCCTCTCTAATAAAGATTAGCCAATGTCCTTCCTCAAGAATCAAAGTACATCCAGCTGAAGTACAGCTGTTTAGCAGTGTGTGCATAACAGACAGATGCCCTGTCATTTTAGAATTTTATTTATAATATTAGTATGGGTGATTATAATCTCAATATTTCAATTATCGTAATTACTAGTGATCTTTTAAAACGTTAACATTTATTTCGATAACATCAGTATGAAAAGAAGATTATGATCATCTTAGTTCAAACCTCCTATATGTGATCATCCTTTAAACCTATTTCTTCATGCAATCGTTTAATATTCTACGAGTCACTTGTGCTGTCGTTGTCTAACATACAAAGGAATTTATAGTAGTTGAAAAATCCAATTTGTCGTTTCATATCTAAGATGAGAACTTATGGAATATTTTAAAGGAGAGGTGTTAGTCGTGAAACTTTGAATGGGCAGTTTATTTGAGTTAGTTGTATTTTGAATGTGCAAAAATTGTTCTGTATTTTTATTTTCAAGTTGAAATGTGTTTTATTTCAACATAAAACAGTTTAAATGCATTCGTTTGTTGGAACCAAAGCGTTGAGCGATAAAGTCGTTGACATATTTATTTCTTATTACTTGTTTGTTACCCTACAAAGTTGTGATAACTCATGTGTTTAGATTGGATTGTTTTTCTCATCGTTCTCAGATCAATACGTTATTAGTAGGCTAGTTCGGCGAGTCTGATACACATATTTAGAGTTCTATTCATATCGAATACGTCGAGCTTTATTAGATACTGGAACAAAATCGAAGCAAATTGGATATTAACAGACCTATTTTTTGCTAGATTACTGGCAAGTTTTATAACATTATGGAGTACAGTTCATTGTAATATCTCTTTTAAACGTCTCGAAGCAACAATAGTATAATGTAGTGTTTTTAAAACTTACTTAATAACTTAGTAGGCATTAACAAACATTAAAACATAGAAACTTTGTCTTTCGTGGTCAGAAAATAAATAATTGACAACTATCGTAATTCAAAAATGTTTTTTATTAAACTTAGGTGCTTTTGCTTTTTATTAGGTAAAGACACTTCGCCCTGGTAAACAATACAGTTTCTAAAGTAATTATGCTATTGTCACTAGTATTATCTAGCGTAATGTGTAATAAATAGGCCAAGAAATAGTACAATAAGAATAATGATATTCAGTCTAATTTAATACCTTGTGTATTAATTTCCATTGCCGTTAAAAACAAAAAATAAACTGAGTTGATGTTATGATATACTTAATGTTATAATAATAATAATATTTTGGACATCTTTTACACACAACGCCATCTAGTCCCAAACTAAGCAGAGCTTGTATTATGGGTAATAGAGAACTGATATGAATACATAAATACATTTTTTTTGTAAATACATACGTATTTATACATAGAAAACACCCAAACTCCGAAACAACTATTTGCAGATCATACAAAACATTTGGTCCGACCTATGATTCGAACCCGAGACCTCATGGACAGCAGTTGCATACGCTACCACTGCGCCACCGAGGCAGCACTTATGTTAACGGCTTATCGTTTTTTGTTAACTTTGTGTAGAATTAGAAGTAAATTATACTGGACCTTAGAGTATCATACTAAAAAGGGTATTTACCTGGCTGGGCTCTATTGGGCGATGGCATATAGTACCAGATGGCATATATGGGGTATAACCGGGCTGGCATTGCACCTGATCCGGATTTTATAAATGTTGAATTAAAATGTAGAAGCACAGTATTTTTTAATTCCTAAAAATACTGTTTTTTTGTACTCTGTGGATCGCTCTATTGATAGTATGGATGCATTTTTAAACCCCAACTAACTGACAATGGAAATCCACACACGGTGTTCGTTAGCGGGATTACATAAAATGTTACGTGCACTTTAGAAAACTCTTATCGGATTATGAGAGTGAAGGAACAGAGAGTGCACATGCGTGCTTGGCTGGTATTGTAAAAAAAACTATCATAATCAAAGCAAGGTCATCTGACCTACATTTTTTCTATAATTACACTCTATACAAATAAATAAGCTTGAAGTATCTGTTTATAAATTTAAATTAACAGCTTTTTATCAAATGCATATAAAAGAATATACGGTACTTATGTAAAAAACCCAATTTTTTCCATCTGTCTTTCTATTTTTCCGGCTAATCTGGAACCTCCGGACCAATTTTGACGGGAGTTTTACTAACAGTTAGCCTATGAACAAAAAAGTAACTTAGGCTACGTTTTATAAACTAGCTTAGCTCCGTGTCGTTACCCGCGGTTGTCATTGTAACGGTAAAACAGCCGCGGATAACACCGCGGGGCTCAGCTAGTTCAAACAATTTATTGTCATAACAATAACTTACGTACGGAATTAAAAACCGTTTATTTACTAAAACTTCAAAGAATCGTCAAGGTTCTTCGGAAAAACTTCGGTCCGAAATTCTCGACTAGAATAACAATTGCGGGCTTTTGCGCTAAACGCACGGTTCTGTTCCAATTTTGAATGTGCCATCCACATCGGAGATATGGTATCTTGAGCCGGAACATATCTAAAATCTCTCGTCCTAGCTATTTAGATGTGTATTTGACACGAAGTGTTAATCTTAAATATGACTTATAATTTGTAACATTATGTTGTAGAAAGAACCGCCAGATCAGAAATGAGCTACGTTTAGCTAAGTTGGAAATAATCTATGAAGTATGACTCTCACATCACGTTGCTGCTCACGAATCCCGAAACCATTTAATCGAAACTATTTGATTTGGCTTGGCCAAATTGGCACCTTCACCTTATGCGAAACCGGTCAGGTGTAAAATTAATTAAAATAGAGGAATAACTACAAGTGATTTTCAATCTAGAATGCATCATAATTATTTTTGGCTAAATTTTATTTAACATTTAAAAAATTAATACAAAAACAAAGAAAAAATGAAAACTGTTTTCTTTCTACTACTTCATTTAATACATATATTACATATAGTATATGTATACTATATTATATTTTTATTTATTTATTTATACAGTTTTGTTGAACACCACTAAGTAAATAACCAGATTAAAAAACTTCATTTGGTATAACAATAGACAATATTATACTTATATAACACTATATATATACTACAAATTAAATAATTTGTGTTATTTAAAAAATAGGTCAAAACAGATTATGTTTTAATAAAAAACAATATCTGTTTTGACATTTTTTACGCAACATTTTTTGTAACTCGTAAGTGTTTTGTTGTGTGTTTTTATCGATACATATTGTTACCTAACTTAACTATAAAACACGATAGCAAAATTATTTTCTTAATAAACAAACATACAGCAAGAGCAGGCATGTTTTAAATATATTTGACAATTTTAAATTTGTAGAATATGGATCTCAACGACTTAACCTTACATAAGACATTTATCCACATCATTATGTACAAACAAACGAAAAAAAACACAATAACAATTAAAATGGATCTCGCAAACGGTGGCTTTAACTAAAAGATTTTGTCCGTACTAAAGCCGCTATATAAACCGACATAAATGGAACTTATAAAGAATTTCATTAAAGTTTATACCAAACCTAAAATTTTTAGGGAAATTCTAAGAGGTTAGTGCACGACATGTCTAAAACTACTTGTATATATTCATGTAGAAACAGAAATGAGGCTTAGCGTGACCTACCGCCCTAGGGATATTACTACTACCAAAATATTTCTCACAAAATTGGTGGGCTTTGCTTCAACATCCACTTAACATAATCTTTACAACTTGTACGGTTATATTTACGTACATATTTGTATGTATCAAAGAACTATATGTACTTACTATTGTTTTTGATGATGTTTTATTCTAAACAATGAAACTTAATGTTCCAATTCTTTGAGGCCAGATGAACCCATTTTTTAGTGACGGGTCGAAACCAGCGTCGTCGGAAGTCCGGAGTATGTGGTGTTTCTACTGAAAGTATAATCACCCTAAGTATATCAGCGATGTTCATAAGAATTGATGAGTAAAATATTACATATATAAATATTCCGGACATTTAACCGACTAAAACCACACGGTGTCCCACTCTGCGCCTGAGACGGGAGAGATCTGGGAACCGCTTTCTTACGCCATCCGGACCCCTCCCAGCTGTGACCACGGCCAGTGCAATCTAGTCGAAACTTTAGGCACATCAGACGCATTTAATACCTTTAAATAAGTGATCGCGTTAATTACCGTGAAAATAATTGTTATATCATGATATGCGGAAGTTTAAAAATTGATATCTATCAATTTGTAGTTAGAATATATATAAAATATAAATACATAGAAAAGTTAGTATAATTTGTAGTTGTTTAAGAGAATCAGTAATAATTTGAATACTTTTGTTTTGCAGGTAATTAAAATCATAGAATGCATTTGATTTTTCTTTGATATGAAAACAGGATTAAAATTGAAAAAAAATTATACACTCACCTAGAATTCTTTAAGTAAGCGTGTAAATAAATAAAGATATTACATTTAAACATTCAATCCTTTACGTTTATTAACCAAGCTTTATTCCATCAAATAATTCAACACTAAGTTCCTTTTAAAAACTTTCTTAAGTTCGGACAAAAAATGTGGAGCGAGGGGATGGATTCTACCCAAAAAACAATTACTTTTTCTCTCCCTTCTGTACTTATCTTACAAAGAAACTGGTTATGTCATTGATGGATACACTTTCAAGGATACAAATAATGTGCCTACTAGAATGTTGTTTTGTTTTGTTTTGCTGAATAATAACGCAATATAGCAGATCAACATCAACAAACAGCCTCAGGTACTTCATTACCGGACATAGGCCTCTCATCTGAAAGACTTTTGAATTACTTTACAGATAGTAGTAGTGTACGCAGTCGTTGTCCTGCTTTTTACTGAGTTGGGCATTATGGGTTCAACCCCACACGAGCCTACATTTTGTTTCATCCACATATTGTTGTTTTGAGAAATTCTTTGTTTTCATTTCATGAATGCATAAAAAGTGGGGATTTTTGAATATTTAACATAACAGCGACACAAAATATTTCTGGGAGAGTTGTTTTAAAAACACTTGATAGATTAGATTCATATAACACTTTACTGACAAAAAATGGCTTCGTCTCATCTGAGTAACTCGCTGTTCACATTACATTTATAAAGTTTCTCCGAAAATCAACTTCACAGTTCGTTTAGTATTTATATTGCTAATAATACGAAGCCTGTATGAAATAAGTAAGTAAACTTGATTGTATTCCGTAGCTTCATTAGCAATAAATTTGTATTACTTCGCTTCTATAGACCGTAACGCAATGTTGTATTTTTGGTAACCATCTTAAGATGCCTCGATAAAAAATTATTTTAACATCTAAAAATTGCGCACTCTTTTAAATGCTTGTCATATACATATATGCATATTTTCATTACGTAGCATCTTTGCTGAAGTCACGGTAAGCTCTCCTAATATTCATAATCATATTACTGTTAATGAGTTCGTAATTGAGGCGAAGTGATCTACGCTTCTTGAAAATAGTTTCAAATTGAATTAATATTACATTAAACCTAAAAATAGACAATTTAATATAGAACCATATAATATAGGTCAATAAAATATAAATCGAATTTCGTTTACTACTATATGATTGATTGCGCTTGAACATATTTGATGATAAAAAAATATTTATTTCACTACTTCATTTTTTAAGTTCAATTTAATGGTTCAAGTTTATCCACTCCTTAAAAAGCATTAGGTATGATTGTGCAAAAAATTAATAGAAACAAAAATTCCTTACCGTCTTTTATAGCTTGCAGAGACAGGAAACGTTATTTTTTCAACTCAATAGTATAATAAAGACTCTAAACGACTATAAACTTGATAAATGCCACAGTAATTGTTAAACTTTTGATCAAAGTTTATTCTGTTAGCTTGTTTTAAGTAGAATATATTTTAAGGCCGCCTTGCACATCAAACCCCAATTAAAGTGCGACTTCGTACCAACTACCCACTAAAAGAACAAAAATAACACACCTAACCTTTTTGTTCCTGCCTTTTTCACCCTAAATACATTTAGAAGGCGTTTTACGGCATCACACTTTAACTGGTCCTACGCAAGAACGTACCGTATATCTTAATTAAACAAATGCCCAACTCCAAGGTTCTCAAGACTTCTTACTGCGCTCCGTAAAAGAGCTTACACAAATTGAATTTGTTGGAAGAAATCCCGACCAAGTGCGATGAATAAAGGACAATACTTGTCGAGGAAAAATACGAGTACAGAGTAGTGTTCAAGATAAAGTACATTGGAGTGGAGTCGTGATAAGTCGACCTTCATTGCGCGCTCTGATGTTTGGTGGCATATTTCGGGAATAATCTTTATGAAGTATTCCTTCCAATGATTTTTGTGTGTAGAACTTTAAACTATTTTTAGATAATCAACAATAAGATGACAGTTTGGTGATCACAGCTAAAGCTCTGCTAAGTTTAAACAGACAGTCGTGTGAAAGGTATCTAAAAACAGATTGTTTCGTACAATGTTGTTTTCTTGACATTTATATTTAAAATAGCGTTTTCAACTACTTGGCATGATGTTATCCAACAGTGATGTTACTTGTAATTGATTAAAGGCAAATTATATAGCTCAGCATACAATTTCATTTTAACCGATTTTGTTTGTGCATTTCAGCCAAACATTTTTAATGAGAAAAATTCGACAAACAATAATATACTAATTTCGTAGAATCAGAATAGGTTTCATTCATAGAAAAGCCATTGAAACTATCTTAATCCGTTCTTTATTTGACATTATAAATACTGAATCAGTAATGAAGACGACAGGATTATATTACATCTTATTTTATGAGAATAAAATTGCTTTTCAGAGACTAGTAAGCGCCTACTTTAATTTGGATGAAAATTGTAAATTAATCGGATAGTATAAACTTTATTTAATAAAGAGATTGTAATCAATCGTTTTGCTTTTGGTTTAAAAGTTTCCTTACTTAAATGGTGACGTCAATAAAGCTTTGAAAAGACGAGATTACGATAGTGTATTTCTATAATTATAAGCGACTAGATTTGAAACTAAATTATTTGTTTGATTTTTAACCTCCTGTATACGGGGAGTCTACGTACAGCTGACGAATCGAAAACGAGTCAACTGATACTAATTGACTTCCACAGCTGGTGAATTTACACTCGAAACTAACTTATCTGTTTACAAATTGAGTTTTCCCTATCTAAACACACTTGGGTTATTATATTACAACCATAATATCAATGTTATTGTTCAATTCTATACCGTTTTCAGTCAATTTGGAAACGAGGTCGGTAGATCAAAGAAAATACCATAAATAAATGTGTAATTCCATCAGAGCCTACACAGGCAATTATAATGTACTAACTACCAAAATATGAGAAAAGCTGAGTAACAAATCAAGCATTATATCCTTCAGACGATACTTCAAACGGGAAATCTCATGAGCATAATTGGAAAAATATACCTATTCATTTACTGTATTGGTAACACTTACGTATTTATTACTTCAACTTTATTAAATATTAAATGTTTGCTTGAAATACGATAGAATAGAAATTAGATTGTTTTTCAGGAATCAAATATAGTATTTTTTACTAATTTTAATTTTCAAAGTTTCAATAGTTTCAAGTGCGTTAATTATTTATTATAGCACTTGCTATATAACTAGCATAGTTTGTTATACAGTGAAACTGGTAAGATAATATGCGGCGTAAGTCAATAGCGAGAGATCCTGTCAGATAGCTACAGCGAGAAGTTTGACATTGCCATGCGAAGGGAAAATTGGTTTATTACCAGGACTTGTCTCATAACAGTCCTATTACAATTCAGATTTCTGGTTTGTTAAGACTGATCAGGCTGCAGCTAAGTTATATTGAGATTTTGATTGTGTCGTTGGTGTAGACTCGGGGTCATCGACATAGCCCACAGGATTAGCAAACTGAAGTGGCTGGCCACATTTACCGAAGAATCGATAACCCCAAGGTAAACGAGTTCTTGAGTGGAGACTGCGTCTCGGCAAACGTAGTGTAGGACGTCCACAGGCCAGGTGGAGCGATGATTTGCGCAGGACGGCTGGCGGGAGCTGGATGCGAGAAGCCATAGATCGAACTAAGTGGCGTGAAATTGGAGAGGCCTATGTCCAGCAATGGACTGCGATAGGCTGATGATGATGATGATGATGTTGGCGTAGTGGTAGCGTATGCGACTGCTGTGCTTGAGGTCTCAGGCTCGATTCTCGAGTCGGACCAAATCTTTGAACTACAAAAATTGTTTCTGAGTTTGGTTGTTTTCTATGTCTGTATAATATGTATGTTTTTACAAAAAAAAAAGAATATATGTATTTATACCAGTTGCCTAGTACCCATAACACAAGCTCTGCTTATCTTGGGACTAGATGGCGTTGTGTGTTGTTGTCCGAAATAATAATTATTATTAATATTATCTTTTTTAAGTGAACAAATATTTGGACTGTCTGCAGTCAGGTGAATATTACTTTCTTTGCTTATGTGCTTCACGATAACATTGACTAACACAGAAGTAACGTTGGTTAAAGAGTATTGTTGTCAAAGTCCCTCTTTGCTAAGTCATTAACAGCTTCGTTCATCGGTATCCTTATCATAGTTAGTGATTCATTATATTTAACAAGTAAACACAAATTAAAACTCCTATCCTATCCTTTTTACTGTAATAGTTTAAACCTCAAGTAATCACAGTTGGTAAGAATTACTTTCTTCTTTGGTTTTCAATTAACAGCAAATCTTTTAGAATTTAATTTGTCGAGCCAAGCGCTGATCCAATCTAGGATAGAGCTAAAAATAGTTGCACTACAGAACAATAGAAACTATTTACAAGATTCACAAATAATTTGTAAACAAGTGAAATTTAAATATAAAGATAGTCTATTTTGTTAATTTAACCCTGTCCTGAGAGGAGACCCGAGCCCAGCAGTGGGACATTATTATGTTGATGATGAAACTAATAATATATATAATCATAATAATTAATTCTCTTAATATTCTAGTTGTCTTTGTAAAAACCGTAGTCGGTAAAAAAACATTATATCATTTATGATACGCCATTATTTAGATTACTTATTTTTGAAATTTTAGTAATAGTGTTATTTTCAGCTCTGGTGCTTACATGCAATAATTACACGAAAATACTATTTGTTGAGTGGGCCTCCGGTATACTCCCTCACTCGGTGAAACACAACGCGAGCGCTGTTTCACATCGGTTTTCTGTGAGGCTGTGGTGTCACTCCGGTGGAGCGAGCCCATTCATACTGAAGCGAGGCCCTCCCACGGTGACTGTACCGAGTCTGATTGTTCTTTAAGTCTAGTGTATACTTGTAAGGACACGGGCACAAGAAATAACCCTAAAGCGGGAGAAGTTTTTTTCTACAAAATAAAAATAAGAAATAAATAAGAGATATGATGGAAGATGATAGAGGTAAATAACTCAGTGGGTCGGTTCTTCAACCAGTATTTTGCTGTGACTCTTAATAATAAAATAGATTATATTGAATTTCTATTTAGTAGTATTTATGCTCGTAGGAATATTTCGTCTTATGAAAATAGTGTTATCAAATAACAAGATAAGGTATATTCTTGTCTACATTTTTAGATAAGGTACAATTTATTTCTTTGTTGTTGTTACATACATGATATCATTATAGAATATCTCTTGTCTCTGCTACTAATTCTAGAAATATCTTTCTTGACATAATTTATCTTGTTTAACGAAATACTTCGGCTGTCTCAAAAAGATATATTTATATCAATGAACTGGTATTCTATCAGTTTAATAGAATAAATAAATAGTTGAATAGAAAAAACCTATACATACAGAATTCTGTGCTATTATTTCACAGAAAGTATATGACAGATGAATTCTAAATTTAATTTGTAATAGTATTAAATACATTCTTACTTAGTGTTATTAGGTAAGGTTTTATACATATGCTTGCGAAACTATACTTCCGCAAAATGCTAAAAGATGAATTACCAATACAATTAGAAGATTGGGTATAGTTCTGGACTCTAAACTGCAGTGGGGCCCACATATTGATGGATTGTCGAGTAGGCTCAGCTCTGCAGCATACGTGGCTTATAAAATTGGTCAGTTAACCGATGTAGAAACAGCTAGATTAGCGTATTTTAGTTATTTTCATAGTGTAATGCAATAGTATTTTGTTCTGAAGAAATGCTGCTGTTATTCAAAGTATTTTTGTGTTGCTGAAGAGGGCTATTCATGCAGTTTAAGGTACAGGTATTCACTGTGGGATTGGTATCATGTGTCATAAATAACGATTCCAACCTCGTGTAAAATATTAAATCATAACCTTATAATTTAATAATAAAGTAAATAGTTAATTCATATTAAATAATATCAATATCTTGGCGCCTTTTACTTGTCCGCTTCCGGCGCTACTTACAAACATTGTTAATGATGTCTTTACTCTTTTTATACAATGGTACTTCCATGTGTTCCACAATCCTGTATTATCAAATAATAATTGTATGTTAATAATCATTAGAATAATTATGATAAGCAATGTTTAATATTATCTGCTGAGTTTGGGAATTAATATTGAATATGATCAAGCCTGCCAGATGTTATAAAATGTCGTCCGTTGGAGTAATGGGGACATTCATATTCGCCGTTCTACTTGATGTGTATTAAAGAATATGATAAGTTTGTGCTAATATAATGTGTTGCTGTGCTGCAATCTTGACTACGCGCGCTACACATTATATTTATCACTTAAGAACAAAGTATTTGTATGCCAAAATTCATTATAATTGGTACAGTGGTTTAGCCGAGTAAGCATAACAGATACACAGATTTACTTTCGAAATTGTGATATAAGTATGATTTTTTT
Organism: Hyphantria cunea; assembly: GCA_003709505.1. Taxonomy (NCBI): domain Eukaryota; kingdom Metazoa; phylum Arthropoda; class Insecta; order Lepidoptera; family Erebidae; genus Hyphantria; species Hyphantria cunea. The sequence goes on from PKRV01000225.1 coordinate 518,943, forward strand.
GATAAGAAGCTACTTTGTGAAGTGTATGATACCAATAACGCAGAAGAAACTATAATACCTTAAATAGATTACAGAAAATAAAAGTCACTATATTATCTACGATACCTTGGAATGAACAAAGCTAAAATAATAAATAACGAAAAGAAAATTGTTGAATGTAGTGAATTTCAAGTTTTATCATAGCTAGCTAGACCGAACTCGGTCTTATATACAACATGTAATTTTGCTTCCGACTGACCGAGTTTGTTGGAACTTAGGATATAAACAATTCCTTATGGTTTTTTTATAAAATTAAACACAGGTGAAGACGATTCCTAGAAAATTGTTTTTTTTTGCAATAGATCTCGTTCTTATGTTAAATTAGAATTTCGGCTTCATTTACGTTGAAATTGTGACATTTAAACCTGAGCACTTGAATACAACTCAATTACAAGATGTCGTTAAAAAGTTTCGTTCCGTCGTCGTCCCAAGTCACCACTGAGGCGGCATGAGATTTAATGATACTCTATAATGGAAATGCTCTAAATGTCGGGAAGACAAAGTACCATACATCGTAAGCCTAAAGGTATAAAACAATTGATGTTGGTTTTTCTAATGATCCATTTGATTTGAAACTGTTCACTGCAGAGATGTGACAGGCCACAGGCTAGGTGGAGCAATGATTTCTAAAAGATGTCAAACAAGAGCTGGATGCGAGAAGCTGAGAATCGAATCCGGTGGAGTGCCATTTTAAAGATCTATGTTCAGTAGTAGACTGCGATAGGCTAATAATGAGACATACTTCGGCACATAGAGCTGGCTCAACGGAAGTTCACAGTCTGAAAAACAGTGTTAAGTTATTCTATGATCATTTTTTTAATGGCAGTAATGTACTTGTGCCTCACAAGTTGCAAGTATCTATGGGCCGCAGGTACTACCGGATTACCATTGGCCAGTAAAAAAATAGAAAGTGTTGTTTTCGTAGTAGTGGGAGTTAAAAGTTTGGTCATGAAAAGCGCACAGTGGTAAAATGTCAATTATCTCCTTGATGGAAATGAAAATGTTGTCGCGTCCAACGATGCATAGAAAGTTACGGCATGTATAAGTCTGAAGAATCCCTGGGAACGATTTTCATATAACAAGCAATAGAGAATGCAGAGAGATTAATTTCGGGCTTCATTCATCAGAAAAAAAAGAAGGGTTAATTGTACCAGTAATGATCTACCTATATTATTATAGTATTTTCTACAAAGCCTCTATATAAATACGATGCATTTCAACAATTTTGAAAATAAAGGCAGCCTGCCTGGTGCTCAAATTGACACACAAATATAATGATGGATAAGACGTATTTGTAGTCTATTAACTTAGTCTCTCCTACTGTTCTTCCCTTTCCTAATGGTTCATGTTTGTTTTCCTATTCTGTTTGTATAAGGACAGGTAACTGGGTCATTTGTGATGTAAGGGATGGATGGGCTTTGCTTAAGGTTTTGTTTGCATTTGCAACAAATCAATTAGGATTTTGTTTGCTCTTTTTGTTAACTTTATCACACTCCGATGGCATAAGATTTTGGAACATCAATCTAAAGTCTTATTTCTAAGTAAGGAAATTTTCTGTAGATGAACTTAGTAATTCATTTCAAAATAAGACTTACAGTCTAATAAATAAACCAGATACACTAATATTTTAGTGAATATTGTAGGTAATGACCTCCTCCCATGAATGAATGATGATGTTTTGATCTAATAAGTATTCTTTGATTTTCAAACACATTTTTTATTAATGAAAGACATGAGTTAAAATCAATGTATATTAATTTTTCTGAACCGTTTTGTATCATGAAATTTTTATCTAAATAAAAATATATAACCGAAATGTATGTACGCGCATTACTTCCGATCGTCTGCACCATGTTGGATGATTCTTTTCATAAATGTTTGTTACTATTAGGACAAGGTTTGTATAGAAGAAAATTATAAGGAAAGCGGAAGCGTCACATTTTCTTAGTTCGCGCCTGTACACTTCCTATTTTGTACGTGTGGGAACCCCCTCGGACCTTCACCCCACCGCAGTTTGCGGTGGAGCGGTGTGTCGGAATCGAACCGACTAAAGCCACACGGTGTGCCGCTCTGCGCCTGAGACGGGAGGGATTCGGGAACCGCTTTCTTAAGCCATCCGGACCCCTCCCAGCGCCTGCCCGCACTGAAGCGGGCACCGTCTGCTTTTAACACCTCTTAGTTAGGCAACGTACGGCACACGCGTAACGTCGCCCCCTCGCGGCTGGCCTGTAAGGCGGATGGAGGGGAAAACCCGTCCCGCCCATCTGCGGCCACACTCAGGGCGGCGTGAGGCGCTGGTAGGCGCGCCTCCGCTGCCCGGTTCGCCGGCGGCGGATCGGATCCGAGTGGAGATCGTCCTCCCGGGCTTTCTCTGCCGCCTCCTTCTGTGAGATGACTTCTTCGCAGAAGGTCGCGACCGCGGCAGAACTGCTCTCGCCACCGGCCATGGAGCTTACGAAGGCCGGCAGCGAGAGATCTCCCCTGATGACTGCAGTGAGGGCCCGGCGCTGCGGCGCCCAAGCGGGGCACACCGCCAGCATGTGCTGGGCCGAGTCCTCACTGCAGTCGCAGTGGTGGCAGGTGGGACTCAATTCCCTCCGCGCGACCGAGTGCAGGTACTTCCCAAAGCAACCGTGCCCGGAAAGCACCTGCGTCAGTCGGAAGGAAAGGGTCCCGTGCTGCCACCCTGCTCACTCGAGAATGTCCGGCTGGAGTGCCTTCACGGTGGCGAAACCAGCACGTGGAGCCTCCAGCCGCGACGACCACCGAACCATTGTGGCTCGACGGGCGGCTTCACGCACTCGCGTACCTCTTCGGGCAGAGGGCGCATGCCACTGTCCGCCCGGAATTCAGTCACCCGTCGATAAACTTCAGCGAGCACTTCTGCCTCCAAATCCCACGAGGGTGTTCAGGCCAAGGCGCACGCCGCCTCGGTCAACACCGTGCGGTATCCGCGTATGACTCTGACCGGCCTGTACACTTCCTGTGGTAACCTGAGGCATAGACAAATATTAAAACAATTTTTCCGAAATTTAGGTACGAAGTTTGCTGGGTCAGCTAGTTCTATATATTTATTGTCAAAAATATAATAATGAACATACGTACCTTACATGCTCGAACTTACATTCTTCTTTCACGTGGAAGCAATGATAAATAAGTAAAATTAAAAAAATAATCAACTTTCAAACACATTTGTTCGCCAGTAATCTATGAGTTAATAATTTATTATTCGAATTTTCAACCCTAAATCGCACCTGCGCCGCCACAAAACGTATTAATTTAAAACTCTGTGAATAAATTTTGATAAATTAGATCACTTTCTCAAATACCAATTGAATCGCCGTCCGATTGATGGATTGCCTGCCAACTTATTTCTATATCAAACAATACTGCACCTTTACCTTACATAATAAAGATACATTTTGAATGGATACAGATGGTAGTGAGACACCTGTGTTTTGATATAGGGTTTGCTTATAAGTTGTTTCAGAGTCACTGTGTCATAATGTTAGGTAAAGTTAAGAAGTTCATTTTTGTAAGTTACATAGATTTGTTTGAATTTAAGATAAGATAAGTAAGATTTTATTTTTATGTGTGTATTATGTAATTATGCAATTACATATGTGTATCATTGCTTTTGGTTTGGGTGTCTATACAACCATTATGGTATAATATTATCCTAAAACCTGATTTTAGTTTTGAACTTACGTTGTAGAATCAAATTAACAAAAATCTAAGCAATTTCAAGTTTTAATTAAAATCGACCATTTATATATCATCATATCAAATCTAAATCAATCTACAATCCATGATGTCCCACTGCTAGGCTCGGGTCTCCTCTCAGGAGAGGGTTAAGGCCATACGTCCCCACGCTGGCCAAGTGCGGTTTGGGGACTGGCATAACTACGTTGTGGCTACGTAAATCTTGCCGTTGGATGTTCTTAAGCCGCCCAAAGGCCTCCAACTAATCTTTACGACTGTTATCCTATGATAACAACCGGGACCGAGTGCTTAACATGACCTTCGAATCACGGAGACGCTCATGGTACCATACCACCAGTGGTCACCTATCCAGGTACTGACCCTGCCGTCGTTGCTTACCCTCGGTTATTGTTTCTAATCTTTTTATACTTTTTATACTCTTATTCTAAAATATTGTTTGTGTATTTTATGATTGAGGCCAAGAGCTGATGAGAAAAGGATGTTATAATATTTAGTATTAAAATGTGTAACAAAGAGTTGCGCTTTGCAATTGCTGCTAGTACACTTCATTCCGTGTCAGTGACCCTTTCCGCCTCTTGTCTACCTCATCCTTTACATAGTATACATAGCCCCTACAAATTCCTTGCTTGTTCCTTTTATAATTAAGGTCAAAACTATTTAATCCATCAAGTTAGTTATGTAGTCCCTATGAAGGTCTAAAGCTACAAGCTACATTTTCATTTTGTAACATTTCACGAATATTCTAAAGGCTATGGAAGTTATATCACACACGATCGTTTATCGCTCATATTTTAAATACCATTATTTCACACTACCGGCCTTTTACTAACTTGGTTTGAACATTAAGCTAATATTATTACTATTCATGTTTTACTATTTTTTTATAAATTCACTTTCACTTTAATCTATAAACGAGCTAGTTCGGTTTTCTTTATTCAATGTATTTATTCACTGTAAAATTTATTCGTTCATTTATAGTTTTTAGAAGTCTACTGCTAGATATAATATTTCAAGGAGAGGCTTATAATATATATATAAGCCTCTCCTTGAAAAGTGAGTTTGGTCTACTATTCTTCTTAATATCACTCATGTATCTTTACCTTAACTCACAAATAGTATTTTTAAAAAGTAGACTCGTAACAATATTTTAAGTTACTGGAACTTATGAATAAATCAATTATTTTTAATTTCATTGAGACTTTATTATTGTAATCGTAACAAAAATACAATTATCACTATTCACTTAGGCGTAATATTATTCCAGTTGCAAAATTACGAACAAGAATTTTGTACAAAACTTATTACACATTTTAAGCAAGAAAAGCAGAAGATAAACCTAACAACTTAAAAGCTTGTGCAAATTTAATACGGACCTGGAAATTAATTTCCAGTAACTAAGAAACAGAACTTAATATAGCCTAAACTGAAATCAACAATGGTAATTTCTGAAAATTCCAGTTCAATTCTTTTGATCCGAAATAACTGTTCTTTATTTGGTCTGCATTAGTATTCTTTTCCCCAACGAAACGTGACGAATAAACGTTATGTATGAACGATTCAAGACGATTCTAGAGCCTAGCTTTTTTTATTCTAGAGGAAAATAATACGAACCTCCTTAAATCTAAAAAAGAATTGTAAGGACACGTTTTAGTCATAAAATAACTTGTGCCAGGTCCTAAAGACGGAATATTGGTCCGTCTTAAAAAGTTTATTAACTTTTTACTATTTTCGAAGACCCTAATTTTATTAAATAATTTTCAGTTTTTAACAAAATGAAAGATAACTAAATAGGCTTGCAGTTATTTTTTTAAAAACTACAATATTTTTACCATTTATGAATCGATTGGAATTTTTACCAATTATGAATCGGTTGTACTGGACTTTATTCCCGTTTCATAGGATAAACATTTTGGAGCTAAAAAATAGAAATTATTCCAGGATAATGTCATGTAGGTGTTTTGGAAGTTATAAATATTGTTTACTACTATTAATTATAATGGCGTCACCCCTCAGAGAAGTATGTTTCATAGTTTTCAAGGTAGTTTCAATACCCATAAATTAACTTGAGTTAGGGCAATAAATTTGAAGATGTATCTTTTGTGTCCTGTAGTTACACGCATGTTAAACAATGTAGTAACTTTCATGTTTCTTCATAGGCAATTATTTCAATGACAATGTTTACAATGACGTCACATTACCTTTAAAACTATAATTAATAACAGTAATGGTATCTAGTTCAGTGAGTTTATATACCAAATGTAAGTAACGAATCTTAATAAATAATAAGTATCTAATCTAATAATAATTGGCAGACAAGATGACACTGATGTTCAATTTAATTACTCCTCTTTCAGATTCACATGAAATTTACATAAGCATGTATGTTTATGCTTGTTCAAAATTTTTATGGGATATGGGACAAAAGAGATAAGTGTGTTTATAGCACGACAATATGAATTTGATTCATTACCATATTTAAATAGTAATATATCTTAGATTAGATTCAATAAATTCTCGTATCGTATTTATTGAACCTAATTTCTCCTAAACTTAAATTTCATTACAATTTCCAAATGAGTTGACCTCCAACCTTTATTTGCTTTAATACCATAACAACGTTTATAGGTTTTATTAAGTGCTATAACAATTTTAGCTAATGGCTGTAATAATATTAAATGTAAATGGAGTCATAACAGTCATTATCTCATTATTTATCTGGGATGGTATGAATAAACAAGATTTAGATTGATATCGTTTCTTTTGTACGATACATTGTTGTATTGTACTTAGTCAATGTTTGTGTTTAAATGGATGGAAGTTGAGTATGGTAATTGTAATATTTTTTTCATGGTTATGATAATAGTCTTATTGGTGATTTCAGAGAAATATGATAATATTTATCGTCTTTATATATCCGAGGTGCTCATAGCCCAATTGCACGCGATTAGGAACAATCAGGATCGGCGATTAGAAGCGTGCAGTGCCTGGATGGGTGACCGCTGGTGGCATGTTACCATGAGCGGCTCCATGATTCGGAGTTTACGTTAAGCAGTCGGTCCCGGTTGCTATCATACGATAACAGTCGTGAAGCTTACTTGAAAGCCTTCGAGCGGCTTAAAAACATCCAACGGCAAGATACGTAAACAACGTATCCTTGCCAGTTCCCAACCCGCACTTGGCCAGCGTGGGGACGTATGGACTTAACCCTCTCCTGAGAGGAGACCCAAGCCCAGTAGTGGGATATTATGGTTTGTTGATGATTATTTAATCCTACTGTAGTCATAATTACTAATAAACAGTTTAAGTATATTAATCGTACTTTAATATATTACTTTATTAATTTGAAGATAATTTCTAAACACTAAGATAATGGAGTTTATAAGTATAACTGAAATTTATAAATGATGCAATGAATAATCTTACCTTAAATCTTTTAATTTTAAAATAACAAATAAGCAACTTTTAATTCTGGCTCCTACCGCATGTATGCGATTATCTTGTATAATTATTATATATCCTTCCTCTACAATAAAAATATTTTGTACCAAAATTTTATTAAATCGATGCAACCAATATATATACATATTAAAGAATTACAAACAGATAGAGCTACTTTCGTAACTATAATATTCGTATGAAGGTGACGTCTTTTGTTATCATACAACCCAAGCACAATACATTCTATTGACCGCATTCTATTTCGTAGGTGTTGATTAATATTGCATGTTGAAAAGAGCGTAGGTGATATTATAATTCCTAATAGATACATATATATTTTTTGGAACAAGGCGACCCGTATCTAACTGATAAGTAACGAGTTTTTAACTACAAATAGTTGACTATGTTATACCAACCTAGTTTAAATATTGTTTTTTTTAAATAAATAATTGCTTATTTTGCTCTCGCAATCGATTGTCATTTAATAATCTAGTAAGTTGTGGTATCAGCACTGTTCTAAGATAAATTAACTTCGCAAAACTAAGCGAAGATAAGCACAGTGATACGTATCTTATATATAATACTTAACTAATACTTATCCGTTTAATACTGAATAACACGGTGCTTTTTCTCTGCATTTCTTAATCATTTTCAGCCTTTAGCAATCCTCTCCCAAGAAAGAAAACAAGCCAGCCTGTTGCTTTCTGAATCCAGCCACTGAAAGCCCTCTTACGTAAGTCACACTACATTTGTCAAGACGCGGTCTCCACTCTAAAACACGTACTATTGATAATCAAATTTAGTTCATAAATTTAAATAAAAATAATAATAATATTTCACGCTGATTATGTATCCAGGTAAAAGTGAAATAAGAAATTCAACTTACCTGGATATATTCTTAGTAAAAATTGTAAAGACTTGTTTAACCAGTATTTTTTTGACCTTTCACAGGTACTTTTAAAGCAAAATGTGAAACCGCACGTCATGGAGGAAGAATATTGTTATAACTGCAGCCTTTTCGCTCAGATCAACGACACAATATTTAAGAACATCACAAAAAATGAGACCATCAATAAGTTTTATTTTTATCAGGTAAATATATTGTACATATCAATATCATTAACAGTCTTTATCAGTCCACTGTTGAATATCAGTCTCTCCTGAGAAGAAAAACAACAGTTATATCATGTTATAGTTCAATTTACTGCCTCGGTGGCGCCGTGGTAGCGTACGCGACTGCTGTCCATGAGGTCTCGGGTTCGAATCCTGGGTCGGACCAAATGTTCGTATGATCTGCAAATATTTGTTTCGGAGTTTGGGTGTTTTCTATGTATAATATGTATGTATTTACAAAAAAAAATGCGTATATATGTAATAATATCAGTTGTCTAGTACCCATAGTACAAGCTCTGCTTAGTTTGGGACTAGATGGCGTTGTGTGTTAAAATGTCCAAAAATATTTATTTATTTATTTAATCCATACTCTAAGTTTTTTCTATTCAGGTACATACCTGACCTTCACAAAAAAGATAGATTTTATGCATTAGAAAATATATGTAATTACCTGTTAAATAGTCGACCTCGGTCAAAGATGGTCTAACAATTCAATGTTATACGTCAACAAGCTACATTTACAGGTTACTTGTTTTTACGTAAGGTCAAGAGACCTTATAGCTAGCTGGTTATAAATATAAAGGGCAGTCCTTCATAAGAATGAAGGACTACCCTTTATATTTATAACCAGCTATTCTTATACTATTCGTTCAATCATCCGTATATATTTAATTATTATTTTTTTGCTTTTTTTGGCCGTTTCCAATAAAAACCCAACGCATTGAACAACGACAACTTACGTTCAAAGAATAACGCAATCACGACGCGCATATGCCTCTTTTGACCATTGTCATAGTAAAAATTTTAACTTCTTGAAAAATTGGTCTATCAGAAGCAAGATTTTTTTTAAGTATTGTAAACCGGCTTTTAGATGTATTTTATACTTATTGACCGTTCCATCAAAAAAATCTTTGATTTAAGGGTTTTTTTATGTATGGGTCTACCAAAGGGTCTCTACTCTGTTATGGAAAGCATAAGCAGAACCCAAGAGTGGTGGTCACCAGTATGGTGATTGTGAGTGCAGACAATGCAACAATAGAGCATGGTGACCCACACCATGCCTCAATATGGATATTATTGTGTTAATCACTGAATACTGTTTATTGTTCAATACATACTGAAAGAATCTCAATAAATGTTGTTAATGAGTTTTCTCATTATTTTTCGCGTCATAAAACTGAATAGCCTGTCAAACTTTCTCAGAAAAATAATCAAAATGACAAGTCACTGATGTTTGTGATGTTAATTGCGTGAAAGAATCGGCTAAATATTAGTCTAGACAACGAGAACGCTGAGGTATTCTGAATAATTTCGTTTCAAACTTTAAAATTCGCGTGGAAGTTGAAGCTTTTTAGTATTCCAAAGTTTCAAATTGAAATACTTCTAAATAATGATTAATGGTCTTTCACAATTTTATTTCTAAAGTATTATCGCCTTAAATTTAACATTGAGAACACTCTATTAGCAAGCTAATGAGCTATTATGATTATAAAAGCTTCGTGTTGTTATCGAAAATATTTTGTGTATAAATATATTTTATTATATTTATTTATTGAGGTTTTTATTATATCTCTGCTGCCTAAACCCTCTTCTCTAGAACCCGTGTATACAATATGAATGTTTACCTTTCTCTTAACTTATTTATTTGCAGACACCAACCTCAATATCAAATATGAGCTGAGATAGCATTATTACGTTTTTTTTTAGTTATAGATAGGAAGAAATTCGAATACCTCAATTTAATTACTTCTAGAGAATATACTGCCAAGAAAACTTTTCAATTTACATTTTCTCGATACCTAATACCCATCGTACTATTTTACACTTCTAATTATAAAATTACTTAACTATGAGATTCGGTGTAGAAGGTCCAGGATTAATTGTGAAGGATCTTCAAACTGAAGTATGGGTCTAGACACGCTCTCAGTATTCTAATCTTGTTTTATACGCCAACTTAATCTGGGATCTTTCTAGACTGCAGTTTTATTCGGTCTTAGTCGTCCAAAATACAATTTACGACTTGTACTTGAGGTTTTAATAGCTAGTTATACTCGCCATAGCAGTAGATAAATTGATGACCAGGCTTGGACAAAGAAAATTATAACATGGTTGACTGATGATATGATTGAAAAGCTAATGAATTGGTCTGTATGAGTTTACTTTTTCTAATTTCTTTCGGATGCAGTTTTTTTACCAAGACTCTTTTCTGCTTCAACCAGACCACGCGGTACCACCAGCAGTCAGACCAGCGTACTAGTTTAATGTAGCGTTGTAGTTAGTTTAAAATACATAAACAACCAGATTGCCTCGCATCCAAAAACGTTAACAAAAATGGTTTATTCAAAGCTCATTGACATATGATTTTTAGTTTCATACATATTGTTAAAAACTTTAAAATATTTTTGAATTTTCATTTTTGAAACTTCATCTATAGCATTAGCAGAATTGCCAAATAGAGAATCAATGTAAAAATAAATTAAAGAATAAACTACATGATAATAACTTAATCATAATAAAAAACAGATCGAAACGACAAGGAAACTTTATATTTCATTCTCTTTACAAAATTTAATCCACGTCTTAATCCAAATATTTAAATTCGAGATTCGTGATTTAATATTAGAGTACTTTCATAACTTTATAAATTTTGAATTCTTAGTAAATTATGATAACAAAATATGGTAACAACGTTAAAAATGATTCGTTAAATAAACTGGTAATGGTTTCGATGAGAAAATATCATAAATAGAATTCTGAGTTTGACAACCAAATAAAAAAAATAAAACAATAAAAGTATTACCAGAAAAAAATATATGCCGTCAAATGGCACATGGCGGAATGGATTCCATGAAGCGTATAATACAAACGATGTCATAGGCTCATCTGATATAATGAAGCTAAAGATTTTATTTTTTGCTTGAACGCGCTAATATCAAGAATAGATTGGAAAGGCAGTTGAATTTAAAAACCTTTTTTCATTTCATTTCTCAATTCCGAAAGGAGATTAAAGACAGAGAAAGAAAATTACGAAATATGAAAGACAAAATTTAGTAAAACGTTGGCATTTTAGGCTATTTTATGTCCTTTAGATTGATGCATTTTCAGTCATTAAGGCGGAAAACGATAAATGTATCCGTATACTATTCTCAAATTTCTTTTAAATCTTTACTTGGATGGCAAGTAAGCAAATTATAATAATAATAATATTTATTGATCCATACAAAGTGTTAACAAATTGTCAATTTTTATAAAATCTTAAAAATGCATGATCACAATGTACCAATTGTGTCTTATTAGCCTCCGGAAATGATCACACTGTCCTTTTTTATGTTTGTGTGTTCTTTGGTTTACTATTTAACTTTAAACAGGATAGGATAAATGTGACTAAATTAATACCAAGCAAGGAAATTGTATTTCTTTCTTTATAAATTTATTACTTATTGTACTTATTATCTCTTTGTATTGTATTAACGACAAAATTTTTGTAAAAAGAATATATATTGTAATATTGATATTTTTGTACTGGTTCTATAAACAGGTGTTTTTACACCTCGATAGAATTCTTTACCAGATAAATAAATAAATAAAATTCTTGCATATTCCTTTATTGAATTGCTCTAAAGTTTTTTTCTATTTTCAGTCGGCGCAGTTAGCAATTCTCTGGATACTTCTTGTAACAATTGTGGCTGGTAACGCAACTGTGGTACTGGCATTGCTACTCACAAAATCACGAAAAAGCAGAATGAACTTCTTTATTATGCAGTTAGCTATCGCCGGTTAGTACAAACACCAATTTAATGAACTAATTTGATTTTAAAAAGGTTTATTTAATGAGAGTTCAGAATTGAAAAGTAACCAATACTTGAAAATGTCCATTTAAACAAGATCTCGTATTTTTTTCAAGTCTCCATTGTCCATCATGGCTGGTTTATTAAAGTTATAATTATTCTTACAGATCTATTAGTAGGTCTAATCAGTGTATTACCAGACTTAATACAAAGGATTACAATCACCTGGCTTGCTGGTTCCATCACTTGCAAGATGATGAAATATTTACAGGTACTTTTCAAGAAGTAATAATAACATATAATATATATAATTATTGTCTAAGGTGAAAATATTTGACTTGAAATTTGAATTTGAAGCATTTGATTCCATTTTATGATATTTACTAATTAATAAACAGAATTAATTTTCTTAATAGGTGTTTTAATAAAACAATACGCCAAATTCGTTTTCAATCAATCAATCAGCATGTAACTTAAATATCGCAAATATTATTGATATTTGACGACACAATTGAACTTTAATACAATGTTTACTTCCATATCGTAACTTAACTTTCTATTGGAAGTACAAATTCAGAAATTTATTTATTTTCAGGGTGTCGTCACATATTCGTCTACATATGTGTTGGTTGCTCTGAGCGTAGACCGCTGTGATGCTATCACTCATCCAATGAATTTTACAGGAAGTTGTAAGTATTACGTTCTTTAATTTTTACTTACCTAACTGTTGAATAAATATGATATAAACAAGAGGCGCTCATAGCCCAGTTGCATTCAGTGATTAGAAACAATCACCGAGGGTACGCAACGACGATGGGTGACCGCTGGTAGCATGTTGCCATGAGCGTCTCCGTGATTCGGAGGTCACGTTAAGCAGTCGCTCCCGGTTGTTATCACACGATAACAGTCGTGAAGCTTAGTTGGAGACCTTCAGGCAGCTTAAAAACGTTCAACGGCAAGAAGATGTAGCCACAACGTTGTCTTGCCAGTCCCCAACCCGCACTTTGCCAGCGTGGGGACGTATGGCCTTAACTCTCTCCTGAGAGGAGACCCGAGCCCAGCAGTGGGACATTATGGGTTGTTGAAGAGTAAATATTCCTTTATTTATTTTCATGACATAGTTGAGATATGCTCAGACGTGACTGAGTTCCCACATTTTCTTTAAAGGCAACTCCCGTTTTAGCAGTATACATCCTATGTCACGGAGGACTTTACAAAAATACATAAAACGGACACAAAGTACATCCAGACTTAGACCAACAATTTATGGATCATATATAGTGTTATCCTATGTAGGATTTGAACCCACAACACTTGAAGCAGTAAGAAGCGGTGTGGCGACCACTTAAACCACTAGGCCAACCGTTAAATTAAGGTTACTGATTATATTTACCAGATTTTTAAAGTAATGAAGCGATCTCCCCGTATCTAATTTTCCGGAATGGAAACATTAAAGCTAGAAAAATTCCAAAGTTTTACCAAAAAGATCTTTTGTCACATCCAGAATTAACTTGAAACATTTCATGACTTTTAGAACAAGAAATAAGAATGTCGTGTCGTCATACTATTTAGAAAATATAACAAAACACGTTTAAAATAATTCGTGTAATATATATTTTTAGGTTTTTTATGACATATCATTAATCTGTACAGGGCGTCGAGCTCGAGCTCTTATCCTGGGAGCCTGGCTTCTTAGCTTTCTCTTCTGTGTTCCAATGATGTTTTTGTTCGACGAAGCGAACGTTGAAGGTAAGTCTTTGTATTTTTATGTATTATTTATGTATGGATGACTATTTTTACTGTGGATGATTATTTTAACGTCAATCTTTTTAAATAATTTTGATTACTAACAGATTATTATTTATTATAAACTAGTTGACCCGACAAACTTCGTACTGACATACGTTTCTTTCGTAAATATTTTCTAAATTTCTAAAAAAAAAGGATTTTCGTACATTCTAGAAACAAACGGCATTATCACTGCCATAAGGCCATAAGGCAAAACCGGTCAGGTGTAAACTCAATTAAAATAGTGGAATAAGTACAACTGAGTTTGATTCTAGAACTTAACTCACTTGTACTTACTCCACTGTGATAATGTCGTTTGATTCTAGAATGTACTAAAATATTTTTGTCAAAAATTTTGAAAATATTTACGAAAGAAACATATGGCAGTAAGAAGTTTATCGGGTCAACTAGCTTATAATATTGCAAAAAATTCCATCAAGTGCCAACAATCGAGAGTATAAAATACTTATTTTAGTAATTATGCCCGCTTCAATCTCGTACAGTTATTTAAAAAAATACTTTTAAGGTTACCTTTAAATTTTCTTCTACACAAACCTTGTACTAACAATAACGAACACATAGAAAAAAGAATTATCCAACTTGGTGCAGCCGATTGGAAGTTATGCTCGTACATAAATTATGGTGATTCATTTTTATTTATATAGAAGATTAAGCACGTTCTTTGTAAAATTGTACGTACTTATTTTTACTACCTTTTTTGACTTTTAATGTTTATCTTACTTTCATTTTCTTGATTGATACATTCATTTGTATTGATAAAATCTTTGTCCGTAATGTCTCAATAACTATTTCACAAAATTTATCTAAATATTACACGTAAGTTATTTTTAGAACATAAATTTTTCAAGTCCAATTTTTGTAACAGACTTTTACCAAAACTTAAAAAATAGAATACACAAATATAAGTTTACATTTAGTTTCAAGTAAGTCGAAAGATGATACAATAGGTAGATTAATTTACAAAAAATACAAGAAAGCAAAGAGGAAAATTAAGAGATAAACGACGATATTCCTATAGGTTATCGTTTGATTTTGCTTTGAGCAAATTTTATTTTAAATAAGCATACAAAATTAAGTACCCTCTCAAACTTAACTGGATTTATACTAAATTTTACAATCCAGATAGAGAGCGTGAGTGTGAAATCAGACGGTATCTATATCTGGTTTTTAATAACACTGTCAGCTGTTAAAACAGAAATCGAGTTTATTTTACGGCGGGGAAAACTTATTTATTACTGCGATAGACATCTATGTATAAAGGAATTCTCCATTTTAAGAGCATTTAAACAGACCCAAAGAGAGAAAGCTGAGTGTGTAATAAGAGTCTTATAATAAGAGAAAAAGTTGGCGAAGCATACTCTATTATGTCTAAATGATGTTGTAATAAGCATATTGGAGATAATTTATTACAGACTTAGAGAAACAATAGTATGTATAAAGATATTACGATTGTTTACGGCTATTGTATGATTACTTCCATGTTTTTTTTTGCTTATTTAGATTAGGCTTATTAAATATTTGTTTCAATCTCCCGTTTAGTATACCTAGCTTTATAACCTAATAAAACATGCGAAAATCCAGCGACGCTCCTCTGACTCAGTTGCATGTGTCCTTTTTACCATTTACGATTATATAACCCATCCTTATTGGCCTTTGTCGGCCGATGGATATTATTGAAAACAGTCTGATCTTACCTTGACAAGTTTTAGTAAAAGTAAAAATACTCTCTATTTGTTTTTTCTAATAAAACTTCTCAATAAAAAATTTATCCTGCATATCAATAAAAATATTGAATCAATCACATGGAAAAAAAATATAAAAACTATATCCAGTTTTAACTAGAGACAGTTTATTAAAAATGGCCTTAAATCATAGGAAAAATGCTATTTATACTTAATCTATCCATAAATACTGGTACAATTAAAAATAAACCAAATATAACTTTTGAATTTGGAATATGTCATTTTATTACGATTGTTCGTTGTGTTTTATTTTTTTAGCACCACCATATTGTTAAGTATTTCGTGTATTTAAAAATTAAGATGTTGTTTTATAAAACACCTAAGTAACTTACTTTAAAATTAAATAATTTAATACTAGGAAAATTAAAAAGATACAAAGAAAATTTTATTTTATTAAAATAAAATAATAGCAATATATTTTTTTCAATAATAAAGATTAAGTAACCAAATGTTTTAAATCTCAGGATGACCTTAATTTACAACAACAACATTGATTTAAGTTGAAAACAACTATAGTCTCCTTTTAATTATTCTGGCGCGAAAGAAACTGGAGTCCTAATATCTTTAGATCAAGTTGTTCTGCAAGACTTGTTTACATCTAACATTTATATTATGTTATTATGTATTATTGTTATCAACAGTGTTCCTTTATATAATAGATTAGCATCAAACGTAATCATTTAACTATTCAGTTGTTTCACTATGATTTTATTAATTATAATATATAATACCAATTTTCACTTTAATTTTATGTTTATAGCGAGGACAAAGATGCTGAAAACAAAGAAAGAAGAATATAGCCATCATCGCGTAATTTTGACATTATCTAAAAACATAGTATTCAAGTCCAACTTCATTGCAGGTATTTACCAATGCTGGTCAGGAATAAGCAAACTGCAATGGAGGATATGGATGACAAGCGTGTTCGTTTCACTGTTCGTGGCCCCAGCTCTAACAATATCAGCTTGCTACGGTGTCATCGTGGTAACAATACGTCAAAAGAGCAATCGTGTACTTGGCAGACGAGCTACTGCAACAAGACAATGTGAGTAAGCAACATTTCTATTGTCTAACACTTTTGGACGAGCAATTCCTTTTAATTAATAAAATTTGAATCTTGGAAACAGCAACGATTTTCACGAAAATTGGTATGCAGGTTTTTGGGGCGATAAATCGATTTAACTAAGTTTCAAATTTTGAAAACTTACCAAAAAAAGTAGAATAGGATAAAAGTTTATTGATTTCAGTACTATACATTTGCACAAACACACACAAACACGATAATACTAAACGCAAAACGTCTAAGCCTCAGCTAATGCTTGGAATACAGGTTGAAGTTACAAGTTAGTACAATGTAACTATATACCTAAATATACATATGTATATCTAGGATAAATCGGACGCTATTGACGAGGCAGAACGATAATGATGTAAGCCTGAATCCCGAGTTTATTACCAATAATATACTGAGAAAAGAACAATTTAATAGCTTCAGATCACATTAAAGCTTATTGCCAAGTGAATTGTGACTAACCTACTTACTATGTAAAACCTAGACACATAGTAGTTGGTCGAAAACTAATAAGATTGGACATAAAATGGTCATAAAGTAAATATCTGAGCCATACTTTATATTAGTTTCTGTTTGACACTCTTAATTAATTATCAGGAGTAATATGCTACTGTTTTTGCTGCTAAGTTTTTGAAGAGATGTCTTATGATGAAATGATTAATAGTGATGTTATAAGAATTCTTAACAATGTTTACGGTAAAAAACATAAATTTTATTAAAAGTTTTTACGTACTTGTTTTTTTTATCTTAATTGGCTATCACTCATTAAGTGCCAACAACAAAATTTTACAAGTCCTTTGACAAGCCTTTTAATCCCTAGAAAGGGGAGCGGGTTAGTCCTATGGTAACTCTGCTTAGCAATTTCTGTGAAGCCATAGTATGACTCCAGGGTACCAACTCATTTGTGTTTAGCACTGATCACATCAGCTACTTTAAATCAAGGGTTTCTGATCATCTTATTTCTTACCATTACATTTGTTTTCTAAATAAGGTCGGTATATTTCATTTATAATATATCACACTTTAACTTCTGACTTATCTATATACCGACTTAATACATTCAACAAGTTTACGGCTGATAACATAAAATTACTGAAACTTGGGTACTTGGGAAACACATTAAAACACATTATAAAACGATGTCATGAATTTTTGATGTTAGAAACTACTTTAAATACCATACATTATAACAACAACAACAACAACCCATAATGTCCCACTGCTGGGCTCGGGTCTCCTCTCAGGAGAGGGTTAAGGCCATACGTCCCCACGCTGGCCAAGTGCGGGTTGGAGACTGGCAAGAATACGTTGTGGCTACGCAAATCTTGCCGTAGGATGTTTTTAAGCCGCCCGAAGGCCTCCAACTAAGCTTCACGACTGTTATCGTATGATAACAACCGGGACCGACTGGTTAACGTGACCTCCGAATCACGGAGACGCTCATGGTAACATGCCACCAGCGGTCTCCCATCCAGGTACTGACCGCGCCATTGTTGCTTACCGGCCCGGCCCAGAATAGACTGAGCTATCAGGAACGGAAGCAACTTTATATCTAATATATAAAATTCTCGTGTCGCGGTGTTTGTTATTAAACTCTAAAATGAAATCTTGTGTGCATATCGGGTAGATCTAAGGACAACATCTATTTTTTATCTCCCTAAATGTTAAGGGTAGTCCACTTTTTTTTATAGCAGAACAACGTTTGCTTGTCAGCTAGTAATACTATATAAATATAAAAGTACTATAAACTATTTATTTTCTTGAAAACTAAACGCTTAATGTTGTCTTAATTACTTTAATCAGTATTACAAAGTTGGAAGTTTTTCATCGTATTGAATAATTAAATCTACTTTAAAAAGATTGTCCTAGCCGATTACGTTGGCCAGTCTCAATGAAAACCAGCTAACTACGCAAGAGATATTAAAGTGCACAAGAGTGTGCGTAAACTCAGTTGCACTCTCTGTTCCCTCTCTCTGTTAATCCGATGGGACGGTTAACCGACACGGTCAGGGATAAATCAGACGCAGGACCGATAAAGAAACTCAATAACACTTTTGGCCCGACCCGGGATTAAAACCCGAGACTTCTTGATCATTGCATCGGCAGTCGCATACTTGAAGTATGCGACTGCCGATGCTGTACCAGATCAACGAGGCCGGTAAATTAAATTTAAAAGTTTGAGAGTTGATAACGAATTTTTTTAATGTATGTAATAGCATAAAATGAATTGCAAAAGTTTAAAATATTTCTCATTATAGTTCTTTTTACTTGACATAACAAATACCCTATACTATAAATACGATCTCTTTGAAAGTTCCGATTTCGGGCTTATTCCCTTTATGAAAGTTCCGATTTCGGGTTTATTCCCTTTTTGAAATTTCCGATTTAGGGTTTATTCACTTAGATTAATTGTACACGTCCAACGAGGGGCACTGTTATTTTATTATCGCACTAAACTTATTACAACTATATTATAGTTACTGCTATCTTTAACAATTTGATATAATACATGATTTACGTCATCTAAAGCTCAACAAAGACGTAGAGAATACAATTTTAGCTTCACGGTCAGTTATATAGACAAAAAAAACACGGACCCTGTAAGGATTTAGTTGTATATGCGACGTACGAAATCTCTTGAATGTACGAAAAGGTAAGGATAAAATTGCCTACAAAGATGAAAATGATGAAGTATCGTTGCTAAATTAAGCAGAACGTGCCTGAACTGTTAAAATATCGCGGTCAAAGAAATATAGACTCAACCACTTCGGATTTATGTTCACAAATAAAATCTTATCGTTACTTATTGAATAAACTGCGGCTAAGAATACAGAACGATAAAGTGAGTTACGATCTTGAATAAACCTAAGGTTTATTAAATTGTTAAATAAATATTTCGACGAAATAACCGCGTACGTGATTTGAAGTGAAATACCTTGGAACGATGTGTGTTGTGTGCGGGTTTATTTGTATATTATTTTGATTAGTTAAGGCGACACAACAACTCCACGTTATAATATATATGACAAACTTTGTACGAAGGCATAGGAAGTAAATACTACTGATACAGATTATTGATACTTTGACAATAATCTCTTGCAGTATTATTTTTAACACTGTAAAAAACTGTACGGTTGGCCAAGTAGTTTAAAAAGCCGACACTCCGGTTCCTACTACATAAAGTGTTGTGGGTTCAAATCCAAAATGGGAAAACACTTTGTTTTGTGTGAATCACAAAGACATGTTACTATATATGTTATTGCTTAGAAACTCTAAATCAAAATTTTGCCTCACTATTCCACAAACATGACAAATATGAAAAATTCTTATAATAATCCATCCAGAAAAATTTCAGCGAAAACATGTGTTTTGTTAAATAAGTTGTTTGTTGCAAACAATTTGCTAATACAATTGGGAAACTTCTGTACTTGAAATAGATGTACCTGGTGTACAAGTTTTATTTCAAAATAAATATTTTAATCATAAAAATATATGATACGAATTATAAAATTTTAGGTCTGCAATCAGCGATCTTACTTTTTATTAATTAATTAAAATTAATGTTAATGGCGAAGCTGGATGCAAAAATTCAAAACCAGTCAAAGTATTGTGCAATGGGAGAGGCCTATGTCCAGCAGTGGACTGCAATAGGCTGATGATGATATTGAAACTTAAAACGTTTCTAGTTTTCTCAAAATTCTCAGTTTAAACAATCTTCGTTTTTTATGCATTAGATAATATAGGTATTTATCAGTTGATCTCTAAATAAGGATGTGTAACATTAGAGTAAGGGCCTGGACATTTCGCACTACTACACATTTAGGTTAATTCAATCGGAGCGATGCCACAGCATCACAGCTAAGCGGTGCTAATAATTTGGCTCGTTCTTTTTCATTGATTAGCACTCAAAACGGAATAGCTAGTACATTATATACCTATATACGTACGTTGCAATATATCCTACAGTGTTTTGGCCTATTTTATACATTTTTAATGGTCTGATACAATTAACCGACTTCAAATAGGAGGAGATTATATGTTCTACTTACTGTGTGTATTGTTTTTTAGTATGTCAATTTCATTATAAGTATTCCAATATTAAAATAAAAAAATAAAAAATATAAATCATTTATTTCTTTTTCGCTCACACAAAATTACAAAAATCTGTTAAATCAAAATATACACAGAAAATTCCAGAAAACAAAAGATCTGTCTGAGAGACTGGTTTCTTACTAGGTAGAACATGTTTGACAGAATAACCAGCCTCTCCTAACTCCAGATAAGTAGGTAAAGAGGGTGTAATAAGTTTAATGGTTTCCGTACATGCGAGATGAATAAAACGAAAAAGTCTGTGTGAATATAAATTTGAGTAAATATTGTGTGTTTGTGTGTGTATGTGTGTGCGTGTGGGTGGTGTATATATGTATGTATGTATCTTTGTGTGTACGAATGTGTGTAAGAATCCTGATACCAAGCCAACTCATCCACCAATAAGATTTGAATGCTGAGCCAATGTGTTCACATGTCTCATTCAATCAAGAAGGCACATATAGCAGCTTCTCAGTATCCTCATAGTTCAATGATTTGAGCCAGTGTGAAAAAAGCTATCATTATTTTATATTCCATAACTTCTATATTTGAACAATTTATAGATACTCTGTTTTTATTACAGACAGCGATGACTTGGACAGCAGACGTGCAAGCAGCAGAGGCATCATACCAAAGGCCAAGATTAAAACTGTCAAAATGACATTCGTCATTGTCTTTGGTGAGTTGTTTTTTCTTTTATATAAAAATTGATGCCATCGTCCATTATCCATTAAGTCAAACAGAAAGATGGTATGTGAGACTCTAGTCAAAATCGGTAGGACCGGTTCAAACAACAAAGTCTGCCATTGGGTTTCATTGTCGGAGCCTCCGGAAAAGGAAATCCCCGTGAATCCCAACACTTGATGAGTGGTATACAATGTTCCGATTGTGGCTCTTAGTTTAGTTATAATGATTCCGTGAATATATGAATATTGTTAATAATATTTAGTTTGGATAAGGAACACTAGTTGTTGGTCTACGTTGAGAAAATAAAAGTTTTAACATTTCTTCAAAAAAATCTTCTAAGAATGTTATAGTTACTATTGCTATGATTATAATTATTTTTTCCAGATTGTCAAATTATAGTTTTTTTTCTAAATTTATTTTTTTTACAAGCTTTTTTTTTGTTTCACGTATCCCTATGTTTGTCTGTAATCACATCTTGCAAGTTAGATTTGAACAACCTCCTGATTTACGGCTGAGCTGAATTTGAAATATGCCTTTTTGATGATGGTGCAATAATTTATAATCGGTATTATTATTAATCCAAAATGGCTGCCTTAACAAAATGGCGGTGAACGTATTTCTAAACAACCTACCCAATATTGGTATTAAACGAAAGGGCTTAAAGGTTTTTTAACAACAAGTAACAAAAGGTTATTTAAAAAAAAATACATTTTAAATTAGTCACTTCTTTAATTTGATGTAAACAGAATATAGGTTACAAATGTAATGTATATTTCTATTATTTAGATTGCTTGAGACCAAACAAAAAGTATTACAAAGTATTTTTGTCAAATTTTCATATTATTACGTTACTAAAACTTCTCAACTGTTGATAAAATAAATATACGATGACAGTTGAAACAACATCAACACCTTTAGATGGAGAAACATTTCCTTAAACAGTCGTTCTGAGCTATACTAAGTTTTGTAACTTATTATTTCCATTTTTGAGAAAATTAATTTATATACAGTGTTAATGGTAAAAAAGTTTTCTTTTGTCAATTCGTTTGTTTTAGCACAGTTACACTAGAATAATCTAATATATAAAATTATCGAGTTACGGTGTTTGTTACCGAACTCCTTAAAATGGTGGGACCGGCTTTTATGAAATTTTGTGTGCATAGAGTAGATCTGAGAATCGGCCAACATCTATTTTTCATACTTCTAAATGTTAAGGATTTCTTATTGCAAATCAACTTTTGCTGGGTCAGCTAGTATACAATATTATACACTACGAATAGCTTCTACCAATTGTATTTTTCTTCTACTTTTAGAGTATTTTAACACATCTGAAAAAGAGTTTTTGCATTTCTACAATAAATTATATAAAAATATACAAAACTTAGGTTCGGTTTCATGTTAGAAGCGAATCTGCATGTTGTGATATTATTTTAATTATTGAAATTTTTCAGACTTTTTTCATTTTTTGTTCAGAATATTTCTAAATAATCTGAACATAATGTCAACATTGTAATTAAATAACGATAGTTTAATTCACATCCACAGTACTCTCCCGTATTTTTTTGGTTCATCAATTGTTTTTTTTATTGTCTTAGATTACTAACCTTCGTACATAATCGTACAATATGAGCAAATATTAATGTAGCCTATAGCAGCCTATATAGTAGGCAAATAAGTATTTGCCGCCACGAAGGGTGCCAACTTAACAAGCAGGCTTGTTCATTTTCTCAAACGATTCTCCGGAACATAAATCTTCACCCTGGCGGTGGCAGAACACCTATGGCGAGACACGATCTTTTTGAAGGTCTTCACCGTAGGCGGTTTTACGTAAAGAGTACCACACAAATAAAGTGCTTTCAAACATATTAATAATAAATAAATATCATTATTATTGTTTTTTAAATAGTACAAATGAGTTTTTTACAGCCAAGACGTTGATTTTCTTACTTAATTCATATAAATTGAATTAGTAATTAATGAAATTTTATACAAAATAAATTGAAAAACCAAAATATGTACCGAATCTTTTTAAATAGTAATTAACTGTAGGTGTATATTACAGAATTAATAGATTTAACTTAGCATTGTACACTTCTTCTTATATGTAATATATTTATACATAGTCACATATAGAAATGAAGTGATGCCGTGTGCGATGTCGTTTAAAAAGAGATAGAAATATTTATTTCTTTCTTTTCTATTATTACATAGATTTATTATTCACTAAAACAATTCCTTAATGTCATAAGTAATGTAAAAGTAGGCAATTACATAGCAGATTTAAGCGAAATCATACAATATTTACTGGCCAAAAAAGTTGATAATTAAATTTTCAACTGCACACAATTATCCACGCGTATAAACCGATTGTAATTATTTATGCTTCGTAGGGTATCTTGTAGGCGTAACTTTAATAGCATACCCTTGTACACACACTTAATTATATACATCTAAATACGCGTATCTGTGACAAGTTTCCCATTAATTTTCCGTTTGTTTCCACAATTATATGTGCCAGCACATTTAAATGCTTGAATAAATTATCTAAAAATGAATTCGCTCCCCGTTCCTGTGCGAATAGGTGTTTCAAACTACGCGACGCATTTAATGAGAATTTTTAGTCTGAGTAAATCAACGAAGGTTTACGTATACATCCATGTATAGATTGCTTCTATGGCGCAGTGGTAGCGTATGCAACTGCTGTGCTTGAGGTCTGGAGTTCGATTCCCGGGTCAGATCAAATGTTTGTATGGCCTGCAAATATTTTTTTCGGAGTTTGGGTGTATTTACAAAAAAAATATAAATGTATTCATAACAGTTGTCTAGTACCCATAACACAAGCTTTGCTTAGCTTGGGACTAGATGGCGTTGTGTGTAAAATGTCCGAAATATATAAAAATACTATATATAAAAAAATAGTAGAGAAAGTCGGCAAATTCCAAAGATTTTCGCTAGTTTGAGAGCACGCGGTTATAGTGTAGATACTATCTTGTAAATTTGAGCTATGTTTCTTTTTTCGTTATGATACGAGTGAGCTGACCTCTTAGCCAAGATTCAGGTGTTTTGCGTTGTTTCTCGTTCTGCATTCGCTAACGCCTCTATTCTCTTAAATTATAGGCTATTGATATATATGCGCTGCGCACGTACATACGCTACGTAATCTATGTCAATATTATTGCTTTTTTTTCGGCCACTGTTCTTTTGGCGCCAATGACGTTCACGGGTTTATAATTTTAACTTAAATAGAGGGACATTTCGTATTAACGAGATAGTAATATTGCTTTATTTACTTTAGTACATGCTCTTATTTATTTTTATTCCAAAAAACGAGGTGTCTGGTGTTTTAACAATAATTATGTTTATTTATTCTGGTTACAGTACATTGGTTGCCCTAAGAACGGGCCCCTATGTAGGTTAGGCAAATATTCCCGTGTATTTAAAAGCATTTGGTTGTCATCGGACATATTTTATTTTACACGATGTCACCGTAACCTAACATCTCATTAGTAGACATTTGCTTTACAAAATATAATAGAACTATGATACTGATGACTGATGTCGTGACTGCATTTTGTAATTAAAATAATAACAGGGTTTGGTTGACACAGTAATAATATTTTTTTTAATCGAAGTGGTACTGGTGAAATTTCCTTTAAAAAACCACTTTACTAGTTGTTTTCAATACGCTATAGTGCACACCATACGATTTTATGTAAGTTTATGACTAAATGAAAGTAAAAACCAAATAATTAACGTAAAATTTTAAAAACTCTACATTATTTGGACATTTTTTTTTCCTAACATTACTATTATAATAGAAAAAGCTTGACCTTAAGTAAATTTAGCTCTTTAATCTCACAACCAAATCAATATTTTATCATGATCAACCTTTAGCCATAGATCGAACTAAGTGGCGTGAAATTGGAGAGGCCTATGTCCAGCAGTGGACTGCGATAGGCTGATGGTGATGATGATGATGATGAACCTTTATTACTTTTTAAAGACATATGCATTTATACGTCGTATACAAATTCTAGTCCTCCAAAAGCCCCCTGTTTAAAGCTTCTCGAAATATCCTTAAAAAATATACTCAAGACTTTACCAGTATGTCAGCGTTATCAATATAGGTACGTGTCCATACAAACTTACAGGTTTCTGGTGTGAGATAAAGTGTGGTTGGACGGACAAATGGACTAATTTTGGCTACGAAGCGATGCCGACATACGATTAGTATAAAGACGTCTTCTATTCCTAAGATAAGAACTTACAAGATATATAACGATTGACCCTTTCAATAACCAGAGACTTTACGCTTTGTGTCATGAAGGATACTACTTATACATATATGGGTATAAAACAGGATAAAGAACACTGACTGTATGGCAACTAAGTGATCACGGTCACCACCCCTATCTATCCCAAGGTTGGACTAAGCGACATAGAGCCACGCTTCGGCTTGAATGCCGGCTTGAACGCAGTGATACCACGGCCTCACAAAAAACCAGTGTAAAACAGTGCTTGTTTTAGATTTCACCGTGTCAATGAAGATACTGGAGGCCCATACCTCAACCCATCCCGTTCCTCATCACTCACAGGTTAGCAGCATACTTGTGACGCCTCATATGCGGCGGTAATCGCTTACTATCAGGCGATACGTTTGCTAGTTTGCCCAATATTCAATTAAAAATAGTCCATGGAGATTCTATGTCCTGCAGTGGACTGATAAAGGCTAGTTATGATACGTAAAAATACTTTATAAAGTAGCATAAACTCAAAACATAAGTAAGTAGTCTAAATCTTAACCAACAAACATAATTTATCTTACTGAGTGACGGCGGTTAGGCAGTTGGATAGTCGTTTTGTAAATTATGAAGAGTAAAGAATATTCTTACGTGCTTCTTCATAACTGTACAAAAAACTGATATCTGGAACATAAACTGACGGTAAAGTAGCATTAAACACAAATCTGACCTTACTTCGCATCGCTAAGAAAATATTTCTTGGAAATCCTATTTAAATGGCTCCTAAATGTCTTGGAATATAATTAGAACTTAATAAATGTACTTCATTGAATCTCAATAACTATGTGAAAGTTTAAGTATTGTGTTAGACTCAGAATTTCTTCTAACCGCTAATTGCCTATACAATGATAATTTCACATAAATAAATGAAGAACTGGCAAGTTCTAGTCGTTTCATACGATTACCTATTATTTAAAACTTTTGAGGTAGTTTCAAAGTTTCTAATAGACGACTGTTTTATATTTTTACCTACATTTAGTTGTTATATAAATAAATAGAATGTTTGCTAACATTAGAATATAACTTATTTTTCGTTTAACATCTAATACATGTACATAATATTTTTCATGCACTGTCAGTATTTTTGGAAGTGAACTTTCAGAGAAGGTGAAAAATTTTTTCAAAGATTACTTGGCACTTTGTCTGTATTGTTTTAATTCATATCCATGTCAAATTACAATTTTCTAGTAGTAACAGTTTCTAAAGAAAGCAAACTGTAAAAGATCCCTAATAAAATTCTTCTTACAAATGTAAAAAACAAAAAAAAATTCAACCAATATTTCTTAATATACTCGTAGATAAAACTTTAAAATCTGAATCTACCTTTTAAATATTTAGCGCTTCATTAACCATCATAACATACACAAACAAAACCTAAGATCAAATATTTAAGGAAACAATACCCACCGTAAGAGCCGCAATATGAAGGAGCAACAAAAGCTAAGGAGACAATAAAAAAATTTACGACCTCTTCCATCATGTCTAACTGTAAGGAATTGTTTTCACCCGCCACGGAACATAAAATAACAATAAATAGATTAATGCTTGAGATCCCAACATCGCAAGTTATGGTGTAATAGCTTAAAGCGGGGTTTGTACAAAAGTTAAGCGGTTTTCGAAAAAACCTTGTGTAAGGGCTCGTTGGCCTTGACTTACGGGATAACAAGGAAAATTGTTCATTAAATGTTGAGCGTGTTATTAACGAGCGACAGGTACATCACATATTTAACTGCAGTAACTACTGTTTTTCGAAGATATGAAGCAGTATGAGAAATATTAGGATAAGAAAGTAAATTGTATGTAGTTCTAACTTGTTTATTATAAGCTTAAAAGATGTAGAAACTACTCGATTTAAGGTGGATTCCAAATATAAAATAAAATAATAAAACTCCAAAAAAAAGCTCATTGATAGCTGAGTATTTATAAAATATACTTATTCCAAAACTATTGACTACTCTGTAGTGTATCAAATCAACAAAATTATTTAAAAGCAAAACAATATCATAGTATCAAATATTTAACAAACAAGCTCGAAAAATATGTCGTAATATTCTACAATTTCTAGATCAACAACAAGAAAGTTCGCGTGTTAAGTAATTATCACTCTACAGCGGGTGAAGTTTCTCAAACTTTGACCGTAAAGCTGGACTGTTTTTATTACATAATCTCTAGAGAGAGCAGCCAGCAATCTGTTGTAATAATTTGTGAGTTCATTTTGCCAACTCTTGTGTATTAAAGCACTATTAAACAGTGTCGTTGAAAATAATTGTAGAACAAAGTAGGACGCTTTATTACAAATTTTCGCAGTTAACAAATTGAATGTAATTTTTATTTATTCAATCTATTTTAACAACTATTGTATATCTACTGATTATACTTATGCCGTTTTTAATTTTTATACGTTGAACGGCAAGACATGGATTTATTCAGCGATAAAACATTCATGCCAAGTACTTATAATACATAGTTATCAAAGTGGAGAAAAGCTGTATTATACTTTGCTGCAGCTAGCTAAAACATAGCCTTGAAAAGGCCTCGGTTAACAATGTGATACTCGTACATCACCGTGATCACGACATTAAGCGTAAAGATATATAAATGTCTTCAATGTCTTAGGTGGGGTTCCAAACCGCAATATCTTGATCTCAAGTTTATTACATTATAAGATTATGAGTTGGCTTTTTCCAAACACCATTTCTTAAAAAGGAGGTTTTGGCCACTACCATGGCCAGAGAGATCTGGATTTAACTCAAGTTTTCCTTCATTGTACTGTCGGGCTGTATATGCTATGCTAGTCGGCTCTTATGATAATCACGGAGTATAACACTCCGTATTATTAATCCAGCACTTCACGTAATTCAAATTTTCCCAAATAACCCTAAACTTTGTTCCAGTGTTCGTGCTTTGCTGGTCACCATATATGATCTTCGACTTACTGCAAGTTTATGGCTATGTACCTGACACTCAGGTCAATATTGCAATAGCCTCGCTCATACAGAGCTTAGCACCTCTCAACTCAGCAGCGAATCCAGTTATATACTTCATATTTTCAAATAGAATATTTGTTAGCCTCAGGTAAGAACCTTAGTACTAATTAAAATTCTTCATTTTAATTCCAGATATGAATAGGGTTTTACGATTTATTTTTTTTGGAATCATGAATATTTTGAGCAATTGTAAGATAATTAAATATAATTCAACAAATTGTTTAAAGATCAATCAGACCTTTTCTAGTCGTCATTAATATGTTTTAAATTACTTTTATTGTGCCTCGGTGGCGCAGTGGTAGCGTATGCGACTGCTGTCCATGAGGTCTCGGGTTCGAATCCTGAGCCGGACCAAATGTTTGTATGATCTGCAAATATTTGTTTCTGAGTTTGGGTGTTTTCTATGTATAATATGTATATATTTAAAAAAAGTATTTATGTATTCATATCAGTTGTCTAGTACCCATAATACAAGCTTTGCTTAGTTTGGGACTAGATGGCATTATGTGTTAGATATTATTATTTATTTAGTAGCTATTATTTCACGATTTCCCTTATTTTTCACTTATCACTTTTATTATTATTACTTATCACTTATTTTTTATTCTACTGATCATACTTTTACCTAACTTAATATTATAGTTTTATCATAACATATTCCTCTAAAATGATTTCTTTTCACCAAAAAACAAAATTTATACCGACAATAAAGTTAAATGACCCGGCACAACTAAACCGCATTTCTTGGTGTTCCATAAAAAAACCATAACATAACACGTTTAGAAAATAGGATGCTTTACAAAATGGAGGTTTCTTTAAGTAATCTTTGGTAGTATCAAAAAATATTCTGGTAAAAAACCCTCTAGATAAGAAGCTGTAATAATAAAGTAAATTGTATAATTTTGACATTATACAGAGACATAATGGCGAGACTTGCGAGACCTTTAATGAGAGTATTTGTGATCTTAGTCAGCTGTATGCTAATAATTGGCTCACAATACACTGTTTAAATATGTAACAAACAAATTTAATAAAATATAATTTTCAATTTTAATATAATGTTAAAGAAGCTTATGAAGTTTACTCAAGGCTCATAAAGTCAATATCAAACAATAAATTATGATCTTAAATGAGTTATTACTCTTCCAGAGTTCGTACAATGATTCATCATCATCATTCTATCTTCTTCTCACTCGCTTCACTCTTGGCAGAGCGGTCGTGGTAACGTAGAGTTTTACACTGGTGGTAGAGGCGGACAAAACCCCTCGTACAATTTTCTGCCATCTCACCCTGTCGGCAGATTGTCGACTGCAGCCAAACACACGGCTTCCGATTGCGGATTTCACCTAGTCGATCCAGCGCATGGATGCCCTGCCGCATAGTCTGATCCCCTCCACCTAGAGTCGCTACTCCATCTAGAGACATGGCCAAAGTACTGTAGTATGTGCAACCGTACTGTGGTTCACAGACGCTGTGTATTAATTTAAGTGCCTATAGTACAGACACGTTGGTGTGGAACTCCGTCCACGATATCCCTAGAATTTTTCTCCAGCCCCACATTTCCAGAGCATCTATCTTCCTTCTTATTAACTCGCGTATTGTCGCGTGCGTATAAGAATTATCAGCCATCAGCCTATAGCAGTTCACAATAATTATGCAAGTAAAATGACACAAATACAGTGCTTGCACGAGCATAATTCTATTATAATCACTATGTAATGTGCCTTGGTATTTATTTGAAGAATATATAAAGACGATGTGAAATTATTCTCGCGGTCGGCATATGGCTTAGACTAAGTTAACGCGTTTAATTTTTAGCACACGGATAACCGAGCTTTGCTCTATATTTCTTATTTAGAAAATTTAGATCGATTTATCGACCCCGAGACCCTCTGCATACTGCGTAAAGCTTAATAACGTTCACGACGACGTTCACGTAATCAAATTTGATAGAAATTAAGGTACTTTTGGTCTCAACTGATACATTCTGAAATCGTAGTATATGCGTTTCGTTTACACACCTTATGGGGATACCGGAACCAGATAATCAAATACTTGCAATCTAGCCTTATACATTATTTTTGACCTTTTTTGTACTGAATAGGGGGCAAAAGGCCGCCCACCACCTGCAACACCAGATTCGTCATGATTGCGTTGCCGGCCTTTGTGGGATGGGGAACGGGTTGAGGTATGGGCTTCCGGTATCCTCACTCAATAGGTGAAGCTCAAGCGCTTTTTTAGACCAGTTTTCTGACGCTGTGGTGTTACTCCGGTCGAGCGGGTCCATTAATCCCGAAGCGTGGCTCCTCAACGGTAATATATTATCAACAATTTTTTTTTCTATTTTATAATATAAGACAAGATTCATTTATTCACTCAAACACATGTGAACATACAATTAACAATCACATGCAAGAAGTAAAGTAGAAGAAGGCTCAAGACATGTTTGCTATTTACCATGGGATTTTTTTTTAATTCCCATCACCAATTTATTTCCAGCATTTAACCAGATATTAACTGCTATTACTATATGAGTATGACTACATGAATGAAATGGACAAAACTTTTATATAAAATGAAATATCCTTACATAGTTATGTCAAACCAAATTTATCATTTAAAAAGTCAACAGGCTTTTTCAACAAGAAATGATTGGAATTTTTGCTTAATCGCTTGGCGATCCAGACTTTTCCAACTATTTGGAAATTTATTGTAAAAAATTGGAGCCATCCAAATAACATTTCTGTGCATAAAATTATTGCTAAATTAAACTGCAATACGATTTTAATGATATGCAGTAATTTACATTTTATTGTACGTCAATAATAACAATTTGGGAAAGGAAGACAACACACAAGATTGAAAGCCTATCATCATCTATGATCATCTTTGCGCTTAAACATTATTGTATGCAATCAAATTTTTATTGTGAATGGATACACTAAGTATAAAACGATTATACTTCGCTCCAAAAATTTTCAATGACGAAACATTAAAGCTAAACTCCATTTGTTTGATTTAACCCTATTTAAATTTCACTGTTTCCTTATTTTAGTTTTCTAAGTATAGGATACTTTGTCCTTTTTACCCTTTTAATTTAAGCTGTTCTCATAAATAACGTTGACTGGTAATGGATAGGTTCTGTACGCCGGGACCCGGCTTTTGTATTATAGAGGAATTAACGACAGCCATAAAACTTCTCGAGAAATACCAATCAATAGCAACGATTGTAAAGTAGTAGAAGTAATTACTGGAACAGTACACTGAGTGCTAAACTTTATTGGGTAAGTAGTTTAGTATTCATAAAATAGTAGAAAGGTCTAATTTAATATACTTAGTCTGGCCGTAAAAACTGTTATAATAAAAAAAAAACTATATTACTTTTGAATTTGGAATCTGTAAATTTCTATGCGATTGTTTATTGTGCAATATATTGTAAAATAATTTGTGACATTAAAATAGAGTGGGTGATAAAGAGAATCGGATTACTGTGATTGCATTACGTTAAGTAAAATTGTATTGGGCTAATAGAGTCAGGTACTATTTTATTATTATATTATGATAAAACAAAACCTCCCAACCTCCAAAACAAATATTTGTATATCATACAAACATTTGATACGCGATAAGACACATAGCACATATAATGAATCCTGATCTCTGTGACAGATGGCTACGAAACCGAAATAACTTCGAACAAGCGATTGTATCATCCATAAATTTTTATTTTTTAATTTCAGCAGCTACATTTAAATGGTCCCATTAACTACTTTGTGCGGTCGTAGCTAATATTATATATACTAGCTACGTATTATATAAATATCTGCTACGATTTGGTAAAGGTTGAGTACATAATTATCTTCATAAAATATACAGCTCTACTTGAAACAAAATGACCATTTAATTAAAAAGTTAAAAATGAATGTTTCTTTCCGTAAATGTGTTTTTAATTACTTCATTTTGATAGTATTTATTTCAGAAGTTCTTAATACCTTTTATAGAGCATACAGAAGAATGGCGGACTAATTATATTAATACTTTTTGTGTAGTATTATAAAATTTTATAAAAATTTCAATTTCATTTAAAAGAACAGAAATATTAATATGCTGCCAAAATAGCAACAAAACTAATACCTTTTTATTTTCTAACAGTTGCTTTCAAATTTAACTAAAATTGAAGATAGTTTAACTTTATTTATATATTTCTTTCAATATGATCGATCCAATAATTTAATAAATATGTAGGGTCAATTTTTTTCTTTGTTAAACCACAAATACTATTTAAGATAAATTCATACTGTTCTATCTGTCGTTATAACTGGAGACAGGTTATTAAAATGGCCGTACACTTTTCCAAACTTGAAGATAATTCTCATATATATATATATATTTACTGTATGCTTCTCAACACGAAATAGTATTAAATTTAACTAGAAAAGCATTTAGACTATAAATTTCACCAGAAATTGTACAATAAGGTACTAAAACCAGTTATGAGGTCATCAAGCCATGGCTTTAACGTCAAAAGTACTATCGTTAAAGTGCACTTAAATACTAAACGCTTTATGCTTTTTAGATCGTAAACTTAGTCTGTTTAGTAGCTTTTAAGTGACTATCTGTTGCTTCTAGAATGTATTAAGTGCAGGACAGACTCGGAGCAACATAATTGAGTTAAGCAATAAATATCTATTCATTCATAATTATAGCTTTATATCACCTTTAAAAGTTTCGCGTTCGATGATACATATCTTTGTATAGGTACTAAAAACGGTAATGGCATATACACATTCTAACCCTGATGAGGTGTTCTGTTTGCCGTAAGTACACGAGATAGAGCGATCACCTTACACTTGTCGTGTTCATAGTCTGTAATAATACGGCCTTCAAACATCAAAGATTAGCGTCGCTCTTGTTAGCTTTGAGTTGCAGGTGTCAGTACACTATGGCAACCATTTTGAACCCTCAAATAACTGTGCCTGTGAGTGTGTGTGTATGTTTATAAACGTGTATGTTTATATATCAATTCAATTGCAAACAAATTCTAATTTAATTTTTGAGACTAAGGCGTTTTATAAATTTTATTTTCCGATGTTTCTTCTATTACTTATTACAGATATTTTTAACCGACTTTAAAAAGGAGGAGTTCCTCAATTCAAAATATTTTTTATATTTGTTACCTCAGATTTAGTCATTAGTAAATTCTATGGGTTTTTTTGTAGTTTTTGTTTACCAATCATGACCATCATCCTATTGCTGAGAAAACGCAGATATATAATCAGATTTATCGGACGCCTATCTATTACTAACACTCGTGGATGTGATTGGTGGAATTATAAACTAGTCGAACTACGTAGAAGCTACCGGAATGTTCTTAAAATAAGCTTCTCGCAGTGTTTGGCGGTTCGGTAATATTCGTATAATACCAAAAAGCGGCGACAAGCCGCTGAATGATCATAAATCCTACCAACCCATCACATTGTTACCATCACTAAGAAAGCTGTTAGAACGTCTTGTAGTACCATGGCTTCTGCCGGATGAAGTTAAATTTTATGATAGACATTTGGGGTTTATGTTGGAATAATCAACAACTAATGCGGTCATACAGGTAAGGAAAACTATCACCGAGTCAAGGTTTCAATAGGTCTTAGATATTTTCTGAGATATATCTGGCGGCAACCTTCGACAACGCGTGGTGGTCCATGCTATTGCTAAAATTTAAATCAAAAGGCTGCTTTAAAAATATTTATTCCCTTACCTCCTCCTACTTTTCACAAGACACATCTAAATTGAGACTTGAACATCATTTTGTGCCGAAGGCGGTTACTATTTGGTTTATAAACATATTTATACTAATAGTTAGGTGCGTTTAAACAAATTTGCCATAAATAAATAGCTCCACACTTGCGTGGTGATTTGAAAAAGCGTCTGCCTATTTTGACTTCATTTTGTCTCCCGCTTTGCTAAGGAGGGAAGTGGACTTATTATATTTCCAACTCCATGGGTTTTCTTTTGATTAATTTTAATGCGGGTTCCAAGACAGTTCAATTTTTCCTATGTCTTTCCGGATGTGTTCGTAGGGCACTGCTATTAATTCTGGTGAACAGGAGTTACAGTTGTGAGCGTGTGGACGGGATTAGTCCCTAGTTGTTAAAAAAACCTATTGCAGTCCATGTTTGGACATAGGCCTATCTTTTTAATAAATTTTTAGGTTTAGACACCATAAAGACCGTGAGTTAATATGGTATATCCTCTATGTGTTTATGAATGCTTTTTTCAACAGGAACATTCCTCCATACAAATGGTTGTGGTGCTGGATGAAGGCAAGTGACAGTCCACCTGGAAACGAATCCCGAGCACATACAGAACTACTTACTTCTTCACATAGGAGGACGAGACATGAACTTACTATTAGAGTATGTATTATTATAGATCAGTACTATCATCTATTTATTATAAGATTTAGAATATTCTCTGTCAGTCAACCTCACGGAGACGTATTTCATACTTCATTTTTACGAGTTTATAACCATTTGATTCCAATATGAGGCGCTCATAGCCTAGTTGCACTCGGTGATTAAAAACAAACACCGAGGGTAAGCAATGACAGCGCGGTCAGTACCTAGATGGGTGACCGCTGGTAGCATGTTACCATGAGTGTCTCCATGATTCGGAGGTCACGTTAAGCAGTCGATCCCGGTTTTTATCATAGGATAACAGTCGTGAAGCTTAGTTGGGGGCCTTTGGGCGGCTTAAAAACATCCAACGGCAAGATTACGTAGCCACAACGTAGTCTTGCCAGTCCCCAACCCGCACTTGGCCAGCGTGGGGACGTATGGCCTTAATATGTTGTATGGCCTGAGAGTATCCCGAGCCCAGCATTATGGGTTGTTGATTACTTGATGTGAATATGGTCGTATCAAATCGGTGAGTCTCAATGAATATGGTGACCATTATTCTTAGATGCTACTCGTGCTTTCCATCAGGTAGAGAAGAGTCAATTTAGCAGGTACATATTTTACAAAATGTATAATCGTTCAGTCATATATTTTATTATAAATAGGTAAGTTTGATAATTTAGAAATAATTAAATCTCGAAAACTTATAGAGGTAGTAAAAATAACTGTCTTCAAATGTATAATATATCAAAGTGCAGACTAAAGTTATTAACTTGATTTTTTTTTTGATATCATACTCGAAAAATATTTTTGAAGCTAATTATTTGAACAGGTTTCGTTCACAAATAAAGCTGGAATTTCTCTTATCTCCTTCCAATTCATTATGACCAAACAATACCCTTCTCAGGATTTAATTACCATCTACGAACGTACCAAGGTCACTCACCTGAATAATTAGGGTATCTGTCACTTACATTGCCCTCGCTTTGACTTTGATAAAAGTTTTTCGACGATTATCCAATATCCGCACTTTCTACCTTTAAACTTTTTTATTACCCTCACTGGGGAATCTAAATTAGGTTGTTGACTTTATATTGCCTTAGTATGCATCAAACGTAGCTTGTTTTTTAATATCACTTAAACGATTTTCTTTTAACTTTTTAATAGGTGTAGCGTGTAGAAGATTTTTTTGATTTGTTTAAAACATATTAAAAAAATGACTCATACATTTGAAATGAAATTAATAAATGTAATTTTAAATTTGCCCGCTAGACAATAAATTCTGTCAAGGCTTTGCTATGACGTTATATTCTCTTAACTATACTCACGAATATCTTAGATTAATCAAAATTTACAGATTAGTTTATAATCTGTAGTTGTAGTAGATAAATTTAGGTAGATAGATAGATAGTTAGATAGAAAACTCTTTATTTGCACACTATAATATTACAGTTAGAAGATAATACATAAAATGTGAGACGGAGTGTACAAGGGGCTGCCTTATTGACATAAGCAATCTCTTCCAGGCAACCTAAATTTAGGTAGTATATAATATGTTTATAAATAAATTTAATGTACATCTTTATTATTACTACACCACAAATGTCAAAATATATAGTGACGTTATGCGCTGTATGTGGTCAAGTGATAACAAAGGTTAAATATTTCTTTTTTTTAATTTCAATATTATTATAAACATGTTAAGCATGAAAGTATCATTATCGGTATTTAAATATAAATTACTACCGGCAAAATATATTTGTTTTCGTTTATGGTTTACACCTCTATTACTTAGCAATTGCGTCTATATTTTTAATGGTATATGTGTTTTGTTTTAATCTAGGTAAAAGACGACAGTATCAAATTTCCAAAACCAAGAGTCCACCAGTGCAACAGTACAAATTCCAAGAAAGTCCGTCTCCATCTTCCCGAACAGCAGCTCAACAACAACTGTCATCCTGTGCAAAGACGGCGAGAAGACACTTTCTTGTAGTGTTTACCGAAGTATTAAGGAGCCATAATCGGGGCCATATTTACTTGTTTATGGGCAGACTAGCAATCGGATGAATAATCTTCGCTGAACCAAAAAACAGTATTTTTTATTGTAATCCAAATATTTCGCACTAACGTATAATTTCAAACGTGCGTGTTATGTATACTACGTAATTTTAATCTGTGTGAACTATTAGAATAAGATTATTGTAAAAATGAATTTGATAAAATATTAATGTTGTTAGAAAATACATATAAAGGTTGGAATATAAATGAATAAGATGTTTATGAAAATGAACAATTCACTATACTTCTTCTTTTGATGAGATGGCAACCAGCTGGATCAGCTATTTCTGCCAATGTCAAGTATTTAAAGTCTTCAATTCTAAGCCTTTGAAAATCTTTCACGTCTTCGTCTCGATGAAATTAATGATAAAAAATATAAAAAATGTGGATGTCATGACATGGGGACCGTCTTTCGAAAAACCAAGAAAAAAACAACAATTCACTATTAGCAACTTGACATCAAACAATGGTGTCTAATAAGAAGATACCAATCCACAGAATAAAAAAGGAAAAATTCACAGATGAAATTATAATAAACAGTAACCAGGAACCACTTAAATTATGTATTTATCTGATGAAATGGGGTTCATAGGTTTTTTCATATTGATATATGTATCAATGTTAATGTTAACTGTCAAAAGAACAAGAAATAAGCTAATTTATTTCATTTTAAAATGATTGTTTGTGAATACTCGCAAAACATAAGTCATGCCCATGATTTATGCAATTTTATCACATAAATACATGATTTTGCTAGATTATCCTGATTTGTATTGTTACTGTTTAATCTGTTGCTTAGTTTCCTTTATAATTTTAAGTATAATTTTATTCAAATTGTTCTTAACATTAAATTAAATGACTACTAAAAATGGCTAAAAATGTATTAAAACAAATAGTTACTAAACTTTTAAGGATATGATTTGAGCATTGTTTTCTTGTCCCGTAATAATTTTTGAGCTAAGCTTCATTCAATACATGGTGTGATAAATTCTGAAAGTATTTATTGTAAAAAATAAGTAGCAAACAGAATACAGGGACTATTTAGAAAAACATCTACTTTCGGTGTACTTTGTACTACTACTTAGATTTCATAAACTAAAACATTCTGTATATATAACGTAAAGATTGATGTTAAGTGTTGAAAACGCTAATAATATAGGCAAAGCCTTGATTTCAACACCTATATAACTAAAGGTTTGTGGTTTTTGTTAAAATGTTTGTTACAACTAAAATATATACTAATATTATTAAGAGGTAAAGTTTTTAACTTTGTTTATATGATCCTGAATATTCTTTCACTAACAGAAACCCTAGTCAGGATTTTTTATTATTATTGAACAAAAAATTCTATTAAAAGCAATAGTATTTGTAAATGAAGTCGAAGAAAAGTGGGTGGTTAACGCCTAATGAAGTGGGCACGGTTCGACTAGTTCAAAATAACCTATTCAATCATGCACCTATTTATTACAAATACATGCTGTTTTGTTTACGCATTATATTTCATTATACGCTTATTTCATTTTTATAGGTTCAGCTTTTAATCCATGCACACACCGAAAACGATTGTCAGATCCGGTCAGGATACGATAAAGGACAAACAGTGGATGTGATCCTTATTTGTTCATGTTTATTCATGCGCACAAAATTTTATTTATTCATTTTGAAGGTACAGACCCACTTTTCTATTGTACAATTATCTGTAAAATTAATTTTATATCAATGCTCTATCGAGTTCATGTAAAAGTGTGTAATAAGTGCTAAAGTATATTCAGTTTAGCACTTTGATAAATGGTATTGGGACAATATGTATTTGGGCCATAAAAACTAGTAATGTGCCAAACTAGATTGGAGTCAAACTCTAGTCATTTTGTGTTTTATGTGTGTTTTAAATGTATTGTGTACGTTGTAGCTATTGGTCGATATTATTGTTTTTATAGTAACTAATATTTCTAGATTCAAAACAACATTATTTTTTAAATTCTTAGAATAATGGTAGTTACATTAATTTAAATATAAATATAATGTAATTTTATAATAGCTTTTACACAATTTTCTGGTAACTAAAAACTAGTATTATTATTGTTATCTGCGAGACATGATAGGTATGAAAATACTATAGATTTTTGGCGCCACGTAACCTATTAAAATATGTCAAAAAATATGGAGAGTTGCGAGTTTGTTATGATTTTACTTTTCCCTAATAATAGTGTTGTAACAAGAGTTGTTTTACGCCCACCGCAAGTTTCTGTAATTGCACCTCACCCAAAAGATTGTCAAATCTGTTGGATGAGGGCAGCATATGACTACTTTATGTGGAGAGCAGATGGTGTTGGTGAAGAGCTTCGACAGCAGTTCTACGCTAATTTTAATTATTTCTGTCACTCTCTAGTTACGACACTGAATATATCAAATAATTTTTTAGTATGTTTTCAATGCACTCATTGCCAATAGTTACATGGCTTTTACGCTATATCAGGCACAAGATAATAAATAAGAATAAATGTATAAACTATTTTTCCGTCTCGTTATTTTCCCTTGCAAATAAAGTTGTTACAAAGTTGAGGCTGCCGTGAGAGAGCCACGCTACGGCATGCATGGGCCGGCTCGACCGGAGTGATAGCACAGCCTCGCAGAAAACCGGTGTGAAACAGCGTCTGCGCTGTGTTTCACCGAGTGAGTGAGAATACCGGAGGCCCATAATCCAACCCTTCCCCTCATCCCCTCCCCATCCCCCAAGGCCGGCAACGCACTTGTGATGCACTAGCGTTACGGGTGTCCATGGGCGGCGGTAATCGTTTACCATCATGCGATACGTCTGTTCGTTTGCCCCTATTCCATAAAAAAATAAATTTTTGAGGCTGCAGTAGTTCTGTATAATTCAAGTTTATTTTATTTAAACTTATATAAAGTTCGATAGTGACTGTCTAATATGCTTGCATGGCTTGAACGCTGCGCCGATTTCAATAAAATTTTGAATGAAAACGTTTTGATCTCGAGGTTTCTTTACTGTGATACCCAACATACACGCGGTTGTTGGTTCGTTTCATGGTAGATGGTTTCCTTTTCTACATGTTCTACTTGTAATTCTATACACTTCTCCAAGCAAATCTGCTATTGCTCTAAGTCGTATAAATAGTACTTGACATTTTTCTATGCAAAGTAATGGTTCACAGAAGTAATTGTCTCCTTATTTGTGAAGATATATATCCTCCGAGTGCGATTTTAAGATGTTTGAACAGGAGAATCAAAACTCGCGCTACCAATTCACTGCATATGGATCTAAAGTCTTACACTTCTCAGTTATAATTTTTTGTGAGAGCGGGGAGTTGCCTTATATTTATATTATGGGGGAATCCTCTAATTAGATGACATACTCGTACATATACTAATCAAAAATCCAAAATAAATAACATTATACCATAGATAACGGCGTCTTTATAAGATAGTGTTAAAGCATGCCTTTTTTAAATTTGTGATGTGTTGTATGTGAGGTATTTGAAGATGTATGACAGAAAAGTAATATAAATTGAACTTAAACGTAAGTGGTTAAGGTTTCACATGCAAAATATTGTATTAAAGGCACAAAAAATATGGCGTAAAAATAATAATATAAAAGCATAAGCAGACGTAGGTACTGAACACTTAATGTCGAATTATTGGAATTAAAATATAGACACTGTTATTTCCACTATATAATGAAATTACTTAACGAATGAAATTAAATATCATTTAAATTCATAGAGGTTTTATTACCACGGAATAGAGTTCAAAACCAACCATAATGTCAAAACCACCTCTAACAGCAATTTTTCTCGGAAATTACTTTTCTTGGTAATTAATTTTCGTCAAATGTCAACTAGTATTTTGACTTCTAAAGTAACTTAGAACTTTCGTGGCCTTTGAAATTTGTTTGTGGTTTTCTACTTTTATAACGACTACTTTGTAAAACATTTGAACACGCACCTTGCCTTACTCTCTTTTCCTATCGTGGGTGACATTACATGTAGAATATTCCTCAATTACATGACAAATTTCTACTAGTATTTT
The DNA here is from genome assembly GCA_003709505.1 of Hyphantria cunea. Classification (NCBI taxonomy): domain Eukaryota; kingdom Metazoa; phylum Arthropoda; class Insecta; order Lepidoptera; family Erebidae; genus Hyphantria; species Hyphantria cunea. Next base: position 560,231 of record PKRV01000225.1, read on the forward strand.
ATGAAACAGATAGTGAAAGAAATTATGAGTGGTGGACAGTGGACTTAAAATTTATAACCCTAATATACTTTCTTATGCTTTATTGTACCTAACTAATTCCATGAAAAATGGAATAACCTGTTTCATGGCGATATTTTTTATGTGTGGGCCTACCAAAACTACCTATTATACTCTGTCGGAATGAAAACATAAGTGGAATCCAAGTGTGGTGGTCAGTATACTCAGTAAGACATTACAAAATAAACAAAATCTATTTAAATCAGAGAGGCTAATAGCCTTAAAGATGTTCTTTTCCAGATAACTTTTGCTATAGCAAATCAGATAGGAAAAAAAACATTCAAACTAGTTGAATTATATTCTCATGATTACAAGATTCACCATTGAGTAGAACTACTAGAAATCCTGAATACTTAAAGAGTACATCTACATTCTATATAAAAAGATAGGTTTGGTGTAAAATAAAATAAACACTTAAACATAAGGAAATAATAACGTTGTTACGGTATAACTCAGAATGAATAAGTATTTAATATTAGTTTGCAGATATGTCTTTGAAAATAAGGTTACTACATTTTGAGGGGTTGTTTTCAGGAACCATGATTAATAGTACAGGTATGATACACAGTGAAATAATATTTTACTCGCTATTATTCAAACCAGTAATAAATCTTCAAATGCAAACGATAGATTGCTAACACTAAGACGAAGAACAAAAAATAATAAAGAAAAAAACAAAAGTGTAGCTTACGAGTTAAACACTACTTTAGTAATTTAAATCAAAAAGCGAATATGTTTTATATCTCAAAATAAAAATACAATAAATACAATTGGATCCTTGACACAACGAGTTTAGTAAAAAAATATTTCAACACATTTCAGAGCAATCGTGTGTAAAAGAAAATTTGATTAAACTGACTCTCAGGGCCTAGAAAATACTAAAACCCCGCAGTGTCAAGATGTAGTTACAACTGAATGACTGAGAATAAAAAGATGTAAGTCTACAAACTGTGTAGTCTAGCTAAGCATATCATATCATTCTATTTATACCTTAAACATATAGTTTTAAATCTCAAATTTAATTAACGCTGTATATGAAGTTTGGGAAAGGGAAGGGAAGTTTTGAAAAACTGGGAGGAAATTACGGTTAGATTTTAAAATTATATTTAAATGTTTGCATAAGGTATCAATAGATTGTTTGACTGCACAGATGAAGTAGTCTTACCTCTCTATTTTCTATAGCGCCAAGCGTTTTGACTTCAAAAAATATATATAGATTTCCAAAATGATTACCATTTGTTTTGGCTTTGGCGAAGACGTGTACAGATTAAAGAATACTTTGGACCCTGTTATAGTCAGGTACAAACTATAAATAACACGAAAATATTATTGATTGTAACATATACTATTAAGATTTTAACCATTATCGCAGTAAACTAATTAATCAGAAATGTCTTCAAATACAGAGGTATCGAGTATCATGACTGTTAACCGTCAATACTAAAGAAATTTGTATGGAAATTCGATATGCCAATCTATCAGCAGCTCTCTGTGATTACCGATATTGGAACGAGCAATTTTCTTAGCTTCGTCTTTGAACTAATAAAGTTATGTATTGTAACAGATACAATACGTAATAAATACAAAAGCAATAGTTAGATAGCATCTTGCTATGATAAAACATAATTATTTTAAGAAATAGTACCTACTTAAAAACTATTACATATAATACTACTAATATTATTAACGCGAAAGTTTGTAAGTATGTTTGTTAATCTTTCACGTGAAAAGTACTGAATGGATTTTAATGAAACTTTACAATTATATAGCTTATACATCAGAATAACACATAGGCTACAATTTATAAAGATACAATTCAGACAATATCTTTGTACCGCGGGTAACACCGTGAGGCTTAGTTAATCTCTTACCATCAGGATCTCTTGCTTATTTCAGTTAATCAGTTATCACGAGTGTACTCTTTCTTAAAAGGACGGCAATGCACTTGTGACGTCTCTGATGTTGCGGGTGTCCATGGTCGTAGGTAATCACTTACCATCAGGCGATACATCTGCTCGTTTGCCACCTATATCATAAAAAAATCTTGTATAAATATAATAAAATAGAAAGAGTTCAATGTTTATACATTAAAAATCATCATTATCAGCCTATTGCTATCCCATGCTGGACATGGGCCTTTGCCATTGCACGCCACTCACAAATAAGAAAGTTATATCTGCTTAAAGAGTCACCCGCAGTAACAAAGGCAAAAGCTAGTTGTACAACTAGTTTTGTTTTCCATTTTTTTTAAGTTTAAATTAAATAATATCAAAATTTTAAAAGTAAAACCGACAAGAAAGCGCCTAATCTCTGGTGAAAACCAATGAACTATATTTTATGGTTTATTGGGCTAAAGGTACAGACAGTCAATAATCACACCCTGTGGACACCTGTAACTCAAAAGTAAAACAAAATTGAAAACTGTATTATTCATCCTTTTATTTTTAACTCATGTGGGAGAATTTCTTTTAATTAGAAGAATAATGAATAACGAACTTTCCCAATCAGTTCATGAGTTACGAATGTTGGAGCATATATGTATACTTAAACAAAAAAGGTTAAAAATTAAAGAATTATAATACGACTACGCACAAACTTGTATGTCACATGGGCCATTATAACGATATATTGACATCAGGTTCATTAAAATCGGGTCAGTTGTTGAGACACTATCGTGAAATATACAGAAACTGCCAAAATATTATCCTTCTTTTAGGCCTCGCCGTCGCCTGATAATAAAAAACTACTTTTCTTACCAACTCCCACGTAATCGTAAGTTTCAAATGGCAGTACTTTAAGAGATGAACCTTTTACAATAAAATATCTTATTAAGTTTTACAATGCTGGTGAATATTGTCTTGGATACCATCTTTGGGAACAAAAGCATATAATAATTCATACATCGTGTAGATTTATATCCCACGAATGAATGACAGAGTGCGCACAAGTCCAGAGTTATAGCGTTATTGACCTTTCAGGCTTTGTTTGAAAGTAACTACGTATATATTCTGTGATTGTCCAGAGCTTTTACGGGTTTTATCTCTGGGATTGGTCAAGGGTTGAATATTTGCACACTTTGTTGAAATTATACATACACATTTAGCAACACTGCTACCATGAGTGGTTAGTGAGCGTTTTATCTGAGGTCGACCAAGTATATTTGAGCTAATATATGTTTCGTTTTTCTTTTTTTGCGTGTTGTGGGATTTATTTAATAATAATACAAGCTCTGTTTAGTTTGGGGCTAGGTGGCCTCGTGCGTTAAATATCCAAAAATGTTTATTATATATAACGTAATAACGTAATAATTCTATATTTTAGTTAAAACTGCTTTAAATTAGATTCTCTTGAAATGCTGTTTATATGGCATGGAATCCTCCCATCTAGTTACTGGACAAAATTATGTTGAAAAACTCTCATTTTTAAGAAGTGAACTGTGATAATGCCCACAATACACAAACCCAAACGCTCGTCCGACGCTCGGCTTACGGCTGCCATCTCAACAAAATCTTCGACTACGATAAAATGACAGAAGTTGGAAATAAAAAGGTATTTCCTCAAATCTATTTCTTTAATAACATTGTTCCTGATGAGAGGCGTTACTAAAATGTGTGTTCAATTTTGGCCAACTGAACATGGCTTAATACATTGTTACATCTAGGTTCGTGACATAATCTAAAATGAATTCGAATTACAGCTGACTATAATCACTTTAAGGGCATTATTATACAATTATCTAACATTATAGTAATCATGTAAATGGCACCTCGCAGGGCATGACATTATTCGTGTATATTCTGATACACTGCAATTAGCTGCCATTACAGAAAGATCTTGAACGACAAAAGGGCACAAAGATCCTTTGTTATTAAACTCAATATCTAGGAGGCGTGTTCTGTTATGATTTATTGTAATTTATTTTCTGAAAGGTAAGAAATAGTCAAAGAAGAATATAAGTCAAATAAAAAGTCGCGGGCAGTCATTTGTACGTGTTTGTATAAAAATCACGCCTTATATAACTAAGACCACTTCTTTAAAAAAGTTTGTTTAGAGCTGGATCAAGAAATCTGAGGGATTCTGGTAACTTTCAATGGAAAGTACTGAAATCTTCTAAGTAATAAATATTTCAGACATCTAAACACACAACGCCATCTAGTTCCAAACTAAGCAGAAATTATATTATGGGTACTAGACAACTGATATGAATACATAAATACTTTTTTTCTGTAAATACATACATACATACATATATGTATGTATGATACATATATTATACATAGAAGACATCCAAACTCCGAAACAAATATTTGTAGGATCATACAAACAAATGTTCTGACCCAGGATTCGAACCCAAGACCTCATGGACAACAGTCGCGTACACTACCACTGCGCCACCGAGGCAGTAATGTAAAGTGTTTTAAGCACCATATATTTCAATATGTATGTAACAATTAGCTTTCCATAGTTAATGGCAAAGATCTCCTGTCAAAAGAGAGACTTAGGTTCAGCAGCGGATAAATGCATTTAATAGTTAAAAATGGTTCTGGTTCGCGTTCGACTACTGTTTAACATTTATACGGAGTATATTATGAGAATCGTTTTGGAAGAATGGGACACAGATATAACGGTAGAAAGGTGTCTTACTTAAGGTATGCCGACGAAACTACCCTTCTAACTCAAACGAAGGAAGACATAGAACACCTGCTGACGCTACTAGAGAAAACAAGCCTCTCCTTTGGTCTCACGCTCAATAGAGAAAAGACTAAGATGATGATAGTAAACCGAGCTGAAGTAAACCATCCCGACATCACTGTGATTGGCAACTGTGAGGTTGTCCAATCCTTGGTTCCACCGTTACAAACACTGGATGATGTGAAGATGAGATTCGAAGGAGATGCACTATCACACGATCTGCCGTTTACAGGTTAAAAAGGGTCTGGTGAAACCGTAACATCATCAAAGCTACGAAAATCCGCCTCACGAGAAGCTTAATCTTTCCAATATTTCTCTATGCCGCAGAAACGTGGATAGTTCGCCTTAAAGACCGACACAAAATCGATGCCCTCAATATATGGTGCTGGCGACGGCTGCTGCAGGTCCCCTGTACAGCACATAAGACTAACGTAACGATCCTAATGGAGTTAAAAATCAAACAGAGGTTATCGTCAATTGTGCAAATACGAATCCTCAAATATTTCGGACACGTTGCTCGCAGACGCTCAGCTACGCGATGGACAGACCTCAGCAGGGCTGCAAAGTAAACCTCCATCGTCCAGAGTTCCCCAGACGCGCTATATACTTTTTAAGCATGAAATACGTATCTCCTAATTAAAATTCAGAATTGTTTCTACATTTATTTTATTTAGTATTAAAGAAATATATATAAATACTTCTGCATTTTAGGAGTCTTCATCGTCGTGTTTGACGATGCTGAATTTTTATCGTACAATGAGGCTCCCGCCATTATATATATATATATATATATATATATATATATATATAT
>PKRV01000225.1:565952-692450 GCA_003709505.1 Hyphantria cunea
ATATATATATATATATATATATATATATATATATATATAATGGCGGGAGCCTCATTGTACGATAAAAATTCAGCATCGTCAAACACGACGATGAAGACTCCTAAAATGCAGAAGTATTTATATATATTTCTTTAATACTAAATAAAATAAATGTAGAAACAATTCTGAATTTTAATTAGGAGATACGTATTTCATGCTTAAAAAGTCGCAAACAACTTCATATGATCATATTATTAGACATACAAAATGCCACGGAAGTTTAAAACTTAGCACTTGACATCGCATTATATTCAAATAACACGTACACCATATAAATAAAGTCGGATCTGTTTCAAAGCTTCTAAGTAACATAAATAATATACTTAGACAATATAATTTTAACCCATCCTGATACTGAAAGCTATACTTGTGGCCAAAAAACCACGACAATTGTGTCAAGCACGTCCCACGGGCGAAAGTGCGAAATAATGTTAGTCGCTTCCGCGAAATTGTGTAAAAACTTCGAAAGGGCCAGTCCCAACTCTAAAAGACGTGCTCACTTTGCGCGAGTGCGTCACGCTCTGTCACTGTACAAAATAATAATAGAACTATAGTATTAATCGTATTGTTTTTAATCATATTGACATAAGAAAACTGGCATCTGTTGCTATTCTTTTATTAATTACCAATATAAGATTTCAGGAACAATTTGGTAAGTACTCCGTAAGTACGTTTAACTCTTTAATTCATATAATTGTTTCATATTTGTAAAGGCTAATAATATTTTACTATTAACTTCAGAAAGGAACCCTTAGAGCGCTATCATCATACATAAGGTTCCCCGCGACAACAATGCTTAAATAGTCTTTCAAAAATAACAATACTTAAACTTCCTTTAAGGTTTAAAAATATTATGAGGCGTCTTTAAAGAGCAAGCAATGGGCTTTTATACCTTGGGAAAGCCATGCTGCGACATGAATGACCCAGCTCGACCGGAGTGATAACATGGCCTCACAGAAAACCGGTGTGAAACAGTGCTTGCGCTGTGTTTCGCCGAGTGAGACTGGAAGGCCATACCTCAAACCCTCCATCTCCTCCCCCCCTATCCTCCAAAGGACGACAACACACTTCTGACGTCCTCTTGTATTGCTGGTGTCCATGAGCGTCAGCTTAATCGCTTACTATCAGGCAATAAGTCTGCTCGATTCCCCCTATTCCATAAAAAAAACAAACAAACTTCATACAATCCATAAAATTTAATAATAAGAAATGTATCCACCGGATGCATTGTAGCTAACCTACTTTTCTCAAGCTATACATTGACCTTAAACCTCATTTACTGCGAAACCAACCGTAACACGGAAGATACACACTCTTAAGTATAGAATCTACTTTAAAAAGCTTTGATACTTTTTATAAATTACTAGCTGACCGACAAGCGTTCCTTTGTTATTAAAATAAAAAATAAAATTAAGGGGAGGAGTACCCTTAACATTTAGGGGGATGAAAAATATACGTTGTCCGATTCTCAGACCTAACTGATATGCTCACAAAATTTCATGAAAATCGGTGAAGCTGTTTCGGAGGAGGTTAACCACAAACACCGCGATACGACAATTTTATATATTAGATGGTAACACCTTTGCCAGATCCTTGAACAACAAACATGAAACATATAACAATAAATATACATAGATATGCTTGCCTCGGTGGCCCACTGCACCTATGCGTAGCGTATGCGACTGCTGTCCATTAGGTCTCGGGTTCAAATCCTGGATTGGCTCTAATGTTTGTATCATCTGCAAATATTTTATTTGTTTGTCTAGTACCCATAATACAAGCTTTGCTTAGTTTCCGACTAGATGGCGTTGTATGTTAGATGTCCGAAATTTTCATGTATTTATTGTTTGTAATAAAATCTCTTTTATTACAAACACTCTTAAGACGATTATTCGTCATAAGACGTCTTGTTTTTCATTTTTTTCGAATCCTAACATGTAACCACTCTTTCATGGAAATTATGTGAACCTCTGTTCAAGAGTATGAGGTTTGGCACAGTCAAAATTAATATGAAGTAAGTATGCCGAATACTCAAAAAAAATGACATGAATGATGGTCAAATTTTTACTTTTAAAAAAGCAAATTAACAGTGTCAAATAATTTATTTACAATAACGTGTTTTCAGAATTTTCTTTTAAGCAAATACTTAGTACCTTTAACTCCTCCTATCACAACATACGAGTTTGAATCTAATATTTTAATTAAATACCTATAGTTGCAAATACATGTGGTATTGAACATACAATTATAGGCGCGAGTATATTATCTTGTGTATGTGCAAATTGTAGGTGTAAATACGTATCTCTTAAGCCAAATATTTCATAAACATTTTCTGCCTGTAAACTTCTAATAAACCGTACATAAACGCGCTGATCTCTCTGTACTAGGACGTTACAAGTCGTTTAAGCTACGTTGTTCCTAATTACTTTCGATTAAAATCGATTCGCGTGTACCATTTAATCTTAGGAAAAGAGATGGTGAACACACTAAACAGAAAATTGATATTATATCGATTTAAAAGATATTTGAAATATTAAATAAGTAAATACAAAGAACACCAGTACAATTAATACTTGAATTAGATATACCTGTCCTTTGTATTAGGTAAAAATGAGCTGTTTTCTAGTTATGAAAAGCGAGTAAATCAAAGTAATCCCCTATCATTATCATCATCATCAGCCTATCGCAGTCCACTGCTGGACATAGGCCTCTCTAAATGTAAAATAAATATATATGTAAAAGGAGAAAATTCAATTCAACATTAAAATCAGAATGCCAAGTTCCGAAAATGACTTTCCAGAATCAAATGTAATAAAATGATAGAGCTACGTACGTTGATCATATTCTTTTTAATATTATTCCTATTTCTATTCTTTTTAAAAATGAAACTATTCACGTATTTCTGTAGTCATTGTGTATGTATGTGTGCTACATATGTGTGCTTAAAATATAAAACAATTGTAGTCCATTATATGTGACGTAACAAATATACTTTATAGGTTTCAAAACTTATAACTAAATACATAAATTTTCGTAACTGCGTAACTAAAATCATAAGCCCAGTACGCACATATTTGTTAACTAAAGTCCGAAAGAAAATTAGCACCCATAATCACATTTATATTATACACTGGCAATATCCTGCCAAGCTTTACTGTAGTAAATTTGGTAGCCTTGAGGAAAACGAGAACAAAACAATCTTTGAAGTAGGTTTTATATGGTGTCAAAATTTAGTTCAATCGATGAGAGACTTTTTAAGTTTTTGAAATGTACCCAAACCAATTATATTTGATTAGCTTTTCCCGGCAATCCACCCGTGTGTATATCGGCTGCCGCGGTAAAAAATAGCCTAATTACTTCCTCAAGAATAAAAATATCTCCTTACAAATTTTACTAAAATTGGTTCAGCTGTTTAGCCATGAAAACGTAACAGACAGAGTTACTTTACAATTTTATAATAATTATTAGTATGGGTTACTTTTAACCAACGAGGTCCTAATTTTTGATTGATTTGGTCCCACTTTTAATACTCTAACAATATACACGTGAATAAAACATATTAGTATTTAATTGCGGCGTATGTAATGTAATTTTATGAACAGAAGAAAATTCATTTATTATTAAGTTGATAAAGTTATCCAAAAGTAAAGCAACAATTGTGTAACGCTTGAATAAAAGAAAGTTCCATCGAAATCTACCATGAATTATTCAATATTGGTGTGTATCTAGAAGTTAGTAAAACTTTACCGAGAAATTGTAAATATTTGTGATATTTTCTGTACAAAATATTTGTTTTGTTTAACATGCTTTTTGACTGTATTACAACTAACTTTGGAATTAAAATATGACCAAATTATCAAGCTTCAATTTTTAGAAAAATACAAAAACAAACTTATATTTCAAATTCTAAGTTTTGTTCTGCATCTGATGTTATTTAACAAATTTAAATAACAATTTTATGAGTCACATGCCTACTACACCACATCTGCTCATAGTCCAGTCATGATATACAAGATAGGACAGGATATACAAGAAGAAAAACAGTATCATTAGTAAATTTTTTAAACTAGTGGTCTACCAGTTGTCGTAATTTAACACCGTGGGAGAGCCACGCTTCGGCATGAATGGGCGGCTCGACCGGAGTGATACCACGGCCTCACAGAAAACTGAAACACAACTCGGTGAAACAGCGCTTGCGCTGTGTTTCACCGAGTGAGGAGGATACCGGAGGCCCGTACCTCAACCCCTTCCCCCATCCCCATCCTCCTCCCCATCCTCCAAACGCCGGCAACGCACTTGTGACGCCTCTGGTGTTGCAGATGACCATGAGCGGCGGTAATCGTTTGTTTACTATCAGGCGATACGTCTGCTTGCTTGCCCGCGATTCTATAAAAAAAATTGAATCAGTGGGATTTCTGCACTTCTCGTCCTTAAAATCTTGAATTGTACCCAATTTTATTTTACTCCATTATCATAATTTTCGTAAATAGGGGTTCAAAGTTTTTGCTTCACATATTAATATATATCTATAAAAAAGCACACGCTCACACTTATGTTTTATAGGGCTAAGTAGAGGAGATTTAACGATCGCAAATTTTACCTTTATCATTTTATTGCACTCGTTTAAAACGGATACTCATTTATTAAGCACTTTACAAATAATTTGTAAAAGAAAAGTTAGACCACATAAGTACATATTAGAATTATAACGAGCAATATGGCTCAAAGGAACCAACATATTTATCAAATAAAACAGACCCAATCTCTCAATCAACATTCTAGAACACAATTACATTCAAATTAGTCCTCTCTTTGATTTCAACGACTGTACATCATTAGTATTCTGTTCCAGATCCGTTCGTGACACGGGTCGGTGTGTTGCGGTTCGACCCTCGGGCCGTACGTTACCAATAATGACTCAAGCCTTTATTTATTGAAACGTACTGAATTGTATCTAGATCGGAACTAGATCAATTGAAGATATTGTCCGTAGGATCCAATTTATTGTTTCATTAAACAAGATACCAAATTTGATGAAATGACAGGCCGACTAACATTCAAATAAGTAACTAAGATCTAATAAAATAATTTTCAAAAATAATGAGTAGTCCGCGTAAGATAGAGGCAACTAAGTGTATCCTAGTGTTATTCACTACACTTCAGTTTGCTCCAGAAAGATACCGCGAATGAACAACGTGACTATAGTTTTGGTACAGTATAAAATTCACGTACTAGGTCTCCATTGTTCGTATTTTAAGTCATATAGACATAGGTTAAAAGACCTAAGGCCTCTAAAAAGGCCTTTAATATTTATATCAATTGTAAACAACGCTGCAACGATTCAAATTTTAATTTCGTTCTTGTTAAAGCATATTATAATTGATAATTTATAAAATAAGTTTAATAATAATCATAAACAAATAACTATGTAGATATGTATCTTTACAGACGTAATATTACGGGTTTTAGCAACAGCCAGACTTATATCTGATGCAACAATGAATAAAACCATAAAATGGCTACTTACAATATAAGGCTGAAGTAAATACTAGAAGCTAGTTTTCATACATATGAATGGCCAACGCAACTGATCTGGTGGCAAAAGCTTACAGAAAATTACACTCCAAACTCGACAGGATGAATGAAGAGCTAATAACCAATGAATTATATCTTGGAATCTTGTCCTTTATCTTAGTTTTGGATTCTGCTTATGTTTTTTATCAGGCAGAGATTTGCTTTGGTAGGTTCATACATAAAAGACGTTGTAACGAGTTGCCCGCTCACAAGTTAAAATGAAGATAGTGTATTATATACATATATATTAAAGATTTAATGAATAATTAAGAACCATCATACCTATACATACCTATCGTGATCTTTGTTTTTTTTCATTTTTATTTTTGTCTACTGTAAATGCAAATCAGGTGCAAGTATTTGTTCGAAAGTTTTTTTACTCTTTTCCAATAACTCAAAGATTGTCTAAAACTGCATAGCTAAGATTTGCTTCCCTTGTACAGCAAGAAGTTTCAATTCAATAAGAGCAAATAAATCAAGTCGTTTCGATGAATCGACAACGGCAATGCTGTCGCAGACAAGTTTAAATTGAAGAATGGAATGAAAACTGACATGTTGCAAAGTTGCAGAAGAAAAATGAAACGCCGGTTATGGAAGAAAGTTTTTATGCATTCTTTTATTTCTTAAAACATTTCATATATTTTTATAGATTAACTCAACAATCAAATCATTTTAATTAAATAAATATGTTCAGACATTTTAACACATATCGCCATCTAGTCCCAAACTAAGCAAAGCTTGTAATATGGGTACTAGAAGATATTAATACTTATATACTTTTTTTTTGTAAATACATACATATTATTCATAGGAAACACCCAAACTACTTAACAAATATTTGCAGATCATACAAACATTTGGTCCGACTCAGGAATCGAACCCGAGACCTCTAGCACAGCAGTGGCATTCGCAACCACTAAGCCACAGAGGCTCTAATTATAAAATATCGAATTATTTTCCATATTTTATAATTAGACCCTATTATCCTCCAGTAAGCAATTCAATAAATAAATCCAGCTATTTTCGTGTAAATTGTTAAAAATTAACTACTTGGAATTAGAAGTAGACTTTCTACAAAATTTATATGAAATTAACAAATTGAAAATTTTAATTTATGAGAACCTGTTGTATTCAAACTTAGTATTCTGACAGAAAATTAAATGAAATCTTTAAAAAGTTTGTTAATACTGTCATGACATCAACAAACTAATTATCACCAACAATGTGATTAACTTCGAAGTATTTTCTTTTAATATTACATCATTACGAGAAATGTGCAAACAGAAGATCGATCGATAAATGGAAATTTATGAAAAATCTTTTAAGTATAGTATTTATATCACGATTTAGAAACCCCACAAGAGGTTAATGATACATAGATATATATATATTAACTTTTAACACAGTTTAGTCACGAATTTAACCTGGTCGTATACTATTAATAAGTATAAAACTATTTATTAAGAACCAATAATTTATTTTATTTTGAACTATAAAATGGAAAACACAACAAAAAAATCTGGTAACAAGGTGGACAAAGACCATGTGCAGCTAAATATGTATATATAAATACATATATATATATACATATATATATACATATATATATATATATATATATATAGTTATATATATATATATATGTGTGTGATGAACACTCGATGTGTTTTGTAAACATAATATATACAGAATATTTTTATATACTTTATATTCGCAGCCGGGTAAAAACAAACGAAATATACCAGCTAAATGGATTTATAACTATGAATTTGAAATTCTTAACCAAAGAGGATATATTTCAGATCAAAGTGGCCAGTGCTACAAAACGCCAATTTGATATGTAAGGATCTAATATAATCAAAAGACAATACGCCTTTCCAACATCCATTTTTCTTTCGGAAAACGCAATTACAAAAATGGTTAGAAACAGCACTCATCTCACGAAATACTACAATTTTACTCCAGTTTCATTATACACAACTAATTCTAATACAATATTAATAACAACCCTGACACCCGAGCACAAGCACTCCAGACGAACAATTATTTCTTAAGTTACATCCGTGTCGTACAGAATGAGTAATGGCATCCTAATAATAGGCTTTCACTGATCTATGTACTGCCTTAAACCTGTCGTTGTCATTGATTTATGTATCCTATTGTATTACGAATGTAAGAAATAACAAATGAATTCCACCATACTACCATTGATTATTCTACGACGAATGATAGTGTTACTACAACTGATACGAATACAAAATAATAACATTGATGTACTTTTTTTAAAAGAATATTATATATGTATATATTGTATATATGTATATATGTATTATTTATAATGTATATTGTATATCATAATGAAAATTAGAAGTAGGTAATTACTAAACATTGTTTCTTACTATGCTATGTAAATATTTCTTTCTATTTAAAACTAGCTGACCCGCTGAACTTTATACTGAATTTTTTTTTTGTAATTGTTTTCTATTTCCGAAAAGCTTGTTTAAGCTAAGTAAATAATTACTTAGCTAAGTATTGGTAGAACAGACGTGGACTAAAAAAATTTAAAGCTCTTGTTTTCTTGTAATTTTCTTTACTACAAACCTTGTCCTGACGATAGCAGCCACAAAAAAACATATAATTAGGTATTCAATTTGATGCAGTCGTTTGGAAGTTATGTGCGTATATATATTTCAGTAATTCATTTTTATTTATATGTAGAATATAGACTAAAAAATAAAATAAATATTTCGGACATATAACACACAACGCCATCTAGTCCCAAACTAAGCAGAGCTTGTATTATGGGTACTACTATATATACTAGACAATTGACATAAATAGTTTTTTTGTAAATACATACATATTATACATAGAATACACCCAAACAAACAAATATTTGCAGATCAAACAAATAATCGGTCTGAAACAGGATTCGAACCCGAGACCTCATGGACAGCAGTCGCGTGCGTCACCGAGGCAGTCAAATGTGAAAGACTGAAAGAATATATGAATAGGCTATATATAAGCCGTACATAATATCATCATTATCAACAGCATTTAATAATCGACTACTGGACATAGGCCTCTCCCTGAAAAGAAGAATATTAGTACCTAATATATAAAAAGTTATTTTATTCGCTAAACTTTATAGACAGAATTTTTCTCAAGAAAACTGCCGATCAACAGGTCCAGAGTTTGATTCCCAAAAATATAGATGGGTTTTCTTACAATTCCTTGCTGGCTGCCCAATATTTGCCTCAGAAATCAGGTCTGGGTTGTCGTGAACTTCTAAAGCAAACGTTATTGGGAAGTTAGTGTCCTCAAATACACTTACAACTAGTTCAACTTTCGAATTCAGTTTACCATCAAGATTGCGGAGGTGTGATGCCAGGCAATAAGTGGAAAAAATGATATTCAGGTAAAGCCAGTTGAACTAGTAGCCGACCTCAAAAACTTTTGGGTGTAATGTCATGAAACGCATCAAATCTCCAAAAGTTTCTACTGCATAAAGATCACGACCGCTCTGTCAAGAGCGGACCAAAAACAAAGTTATTAAATTTATAAACTATCTAAAGATAGTATAATTTAATACAAGTACTTTACAGACAATAGGTATTCCTTGTGTACCATCCTATACAAAAAGGCCTTCTTGTCTTCCACTCTTATAAGACCACGATCTGGGTAAGACAATGAACATTTTCCGTTTATACTAAAATGTACATGTATTATTTCACCCTAATGAGTTAATTATAGAAACAAAAGGAAAATATATGAGCTTTCATACGGGTTCATAGACGATATGGAATATAGGGCACTGGAACGATCGTAAACATCTACAATTAGAAGCATCTGCTAAGCACATAACTTGCAAGAACCATAACCTGGCCCGATTCTAATAGACTTTTATAACACATGAGACAATATACGGATACAATAAAAACATATTATTTTATAATTATTTTCTATTTATGTTTATGGTACAGAATGGCAAATGAGCAAACGAATCACTTTATAGTAGTGAATATAGCCGCCATGACAATAGAAATACTTATTAACATGTTGGAATTTGAAATTTGGGGTCTTAACCCTCGCGCCATAGGTTGTGACACTGAAGGAACAGAGAGTGCATCTGAGTTTGCGAACATTATGTGCGCTATAATATCTTCTGCGCAGTTGGCTGGTCTCCGCCATGACTGACCACCATGATCACTCAGTCGGTCAAGAACAGCTAAAAAATTGATGCCACGGATTTTTTGTTAAGTTTTCGTAACACTCCGATTAAGCCGGTGCGTTTAATTCTGGTTTACGTACAACTTTTTACTATAAACCCCAAATTATGCCTTTTTTCTGAGTGAAAGATACTGTATATCCTACTTGTGCTCAGTATTTGGTATGTAAAAACATAACTAAAGTACATACATACGTATAACATAGCCACAATAACTTAAGAATCTTAAAGTTTCAAAGAAATAATAGTAAATAAATAAATAAATATGTTCAGACATTTTAACACACAACGCCATCTAGTCCCAAACTAAGCAGAGCTGTGGGTACTAGACAACTGATATTAATACTTATATACTTTTTTTTGTAAATACATACATATTATACATAGAAAGCACCCAAACTCCGAAACAAATATTTGCAGATTATACAAACATTTGGTCCGACTCAGGAATTGAACCCGAGACCTCTTGCACAGCAGCCGCATTCGCTACCACTGCGCCACAGAGGCAGTTGATATGATAATATGAACAGGATATGTACTGAAGCGGCCCTGAAGAGTTAATGTGAATTTACGTCACATCAACTCAATTTCGCCGCGTTTGCCATTGCGATTGGCTAGCTCAAAAAGCTTCACCTTCAACATCGAATGCTCTCGAGTTAAAATTGTAAGTAAACAAGTAATGAATTATTTAAAAAACCCGACTGCATGTTATTTTTTTTAATTTTGATGTACTCAGTGTCACTCTCGCGACTAAAATGAATCTATTGACACCGCTATCATAAAAATACGACAAGCTATTTAGGCTCTTGGGCGTGCCAAAGAAATATACATTCATACATACACTGGAAAATATAACCCTCTTTCTTTCGCAGTTGGGTAATAAACTTCGATCCGAAAATCCGGTATTGCATTGCACGCTTACTTCGCCGTCGTAAACTCGCTTAAGCTCGAAATACAGCTCAGAAACCATTTTTAGTCTCTCCGACGAGCTTAGTTGGGGTTTCCACACCTGCACTTGATAAAGTTTAATTCGTAGGTACGTCTGTTAGCGATAAACTCAAAAGCTATTGCACGGCTTTTTATGCCATTTTTACCTACAGATAGATTGATTCGTCAGGAAAGTTTTCGTATATAATCTTTTATACGATATAACGATATTTGCGGAAGTCGTCAGAAAAAATCTCAGAGCACTGCACATCTCAAAGAAACGTAGGTTATTTTACATTGTCCGTAATGAACCCGTGCATAGCCGGGGCGGTTTGCTGGTAAATAATACAAATGGGAGTTTAAAATGGTTATAATTATTGCTGTATAACAAATTAAGTATGTAATTGGTATGCTGTCTAATGCTTTGCTACGAATTCAAATTAGATTTAGTTTATTTTCTTTTTTTTTTATTAGATTATTTATTTTTTCAACCGCCTGCAGAAGAAGGAGGATTATGCTTTTCGAGTGTATGTATGTATATTTCTTTGACACGCCCTCGAGCTTAAACGGCTTGTCATATTTTATGTGAGTGGTGTCAATAGTTTCGTCTTAGACATGAAAGTGAAACTGGGTACATCATAATAAAAACAAAATTAAAAAAGTATTTAAAAAACTGAGTTTCATAAAGATGGCAGATATTCACGCAGTCGGGTTTTTTTAAATAATTCGTTACTTGTTTAAGACTTACTTATTAGTTAGGTTAAAAATTACAAAGTCTCTTACATTTTTTTAAGTAGATTGCATGGACAGATATGCAGCGCCACAGCGACTATTATTTGACTTTACCGAATTGAAATACGTATTGATCGACCTTACCCACCTTACCTACTTAATGTAGAAGTATCAATTCTAATTAAGGATGGTTCACTACGGTATGACTTCACAGCAAATTAAATAATAATTTTCAAACACAAAATGGCTAACACAGAAAATGAACTTGTGTTTTCTGTTTGTGTGTATTTCCTGTAAAGGTGCTTTCAGAACATCACCTTATTCAGCCGGTGACTGGTCACGCTCGATTCGAAGCCAACCTCACGTAACAGTTGTAACACGAGACAAATTGTTATTGGCTGCATTTTCTATTCAAATATATTTTAGAAGATACCCAGTAGGGCTGCCACTATGTTGTAGTAATTTGTAGGACAAGATATTCTACATATGAAAGTTCGAGGTTTTTGATTGCGTAAAGGACCAAATCCCTCCCCTTCCCGAGACCTGATTTTGATGGCCTCAACCGTCACTCCCAGGCCTGCTCAAGGTTTGCAGGTCCAAATCCCGCGCCCTTTTATTATACAGAGACAGATCCGCAGTGCATATTACCTCCAAATTATTTTGTGAAAAGCTAGGTGCCATAAGAAACGTTTCTGCACACGTTGAAGACGCAATGTATGCGCAGCAAAATGCGACCGCCAGATTACGCTACATTATTCCAAAATCCCACGAGCAACGGCATTGTACAACAGGATTCTTGTTTTGTGAAGCCGAAAAATCCCATCATTTTTGATGCTCTTTTTACTATGCTATCTATGTGAGGTACAAAAGTTAATTTTTTGTCAAATAACACCCCGAGATCCTTTATTGAGTCAACTTCTTTAATTTTGTTATTGTTAATGCTATACTCAAACGGAAGCACGTTAAGCTTTCTAGTAAACTTTGTGTGGTAACATTTGCTTGCGCTTAAGTGCATTTGGTTACTTTTACACCATTGGGCTAGCCTATCCAAGTCCTCTTGCAAGTTGAGAGAATCAGTTCCGGTCTTAACATTCTTGAGAGTTTTTAAGTCGTTGGCATATAAAAAGATATTAGAGTGCCGAAAGCAGCTGGAGATGTCATTAATGAAAATATTAAATAAGACCGGCCCTAAATGAGATCCTTGTGGGATTCCAGAAGAAACATTTTGCAAGGCAGATTGAAAGCCATTGAGCACTACAAAATACGATCTATCCATGAGGTATGAAACCCACAAAGAGAGCAAGGAGCCATTAATACTATATGCTTGCATTTTATATACCAGTATGTTATATGTGGGACTTTGTCAAACGCTTTACTAAAATCTGTATAAACGATGTCAGCTTTGTGTCCAGCATCAATAGCCTCCGTTAACAATTCCGTAAAAAGAGTCAGATTAGTGCTTGTGGATCTCGATTCCACAAAACTATGCTGATCACGACTTAGATACAATTTGAGACGGTTGTGAATATATGGACATATCAGAGTCTCTAAGAGCTTGGCTAAGGCTGATAATATTAGTCAGATTTGTAAATGTGCACAACCTTAGCAACCTTCCATCTTGTGGGAAATATACCCGAGCTTAATGATTCATATTAAATAAGCGATAATGGAATTAACAGCTCGTTCGCGCACTCGATGATAAAAATTGGTGGTATGCCGTCCGACCCCGCGCCTTTATTGCGATCAAATACTTTAGCTACCAATCTAACACATTATTACCAACAAGCTTTTGCCCGTGGCTTCGTTCGCCCAGAAGTAGATATTTCCATCCCCTATTTAACTCCATTAGGGGTGGCATTTCCAAAATTCATGCTTACTCGCATTATATAAGGAACCTACATGAAAAATTTCAAGATTCTAGGTTCAGCGGTTTAGGATGTGCGTTGATCTCTAGGTATCTTAGTCATTCGACCTTTCTCTTTTATATTTTATATTTAAAGATACTTTCTTGGAAAAGTACTAGTAATTATAAACAAAAAGTCCTTTCTAGGTTGTGGCTGATATTTTGCAACCATTATTTAATGTGTCCAGTCAAATATATTATGAAATCAGAATTATTATCTTAGTTTTAGAAATACTGAGGTGTAAATATCATAATCATCACATCATCAAGTAATACTAAAAAGAAAATCTCCTAGTAACAGGGTAAGTAAAAGTAACAAGTTTATTGGTAACTTAATTATATGAAACACTCAATGTTTTATTCGACGGATACTAAAATTTTTGGTTATTATATCTCAGTACTGAATAATTTAATTTATATAAACAAATTGCTTGTTACCTTGTAAATTTTACTGTCAAATAATCACGCTAATTAAATCAATAAAAGTCAATATTATCACAATATTGTCAGTGTCAACGACCGATATGTAATTGCTTTGCATTTTGGATAATGTATTTTTACGGTTCCGTACCCAAAAGGTCCGTTGTCCATCCGTCACCAGGCTGTATCTCATGAACCGTGATAGTTAGATAGTTGAAATTTTAAAACAGAAATACTAAAAAACAGAATAAATTAAATAATTTATGGGCTCCCATACAACAAACGTAATTTTTTACTATACGGCAACAAGTAGACGTTTGAAATCTATAGATAATGGTAAGGAACCCTTCCTGCGCGAGTCCGACTCGCACTTCGCAGATTTTTATTTGTACCTTCAAGTCTTTTTTGTTAACTTGATTGGTGTTAATTTTAAATATACAACAGCACAATTGAACATCGAATTGTAAGGATCTGTGACTCACATCAGACGACTACAACCCAAATAAGTGCTAGGCGATATCAAAGTTCTTTAGAAACATCATATTTTGGTATTTTAGGGCTCCAACCACCGGGGTAATTTTCGTGTGTCCACCGGGATCGACGGCTTAACGTGCGCTCTTCGAGGCACGGAGGGATTTCTATGTGTTTAGAAATAGTTATCTATCGATCCATAGACTAACTTTGCTAGACTCTTAATCCTTCGCAAGGCGTTAATCTACTCCTATATCACTTAGCTACGAGCCACTTATAGACATTATATTATTATAAATATAAAAAAGATAAGAAATAACTAAAAACCCGCCAAGTGGGAATCGAAATCGCGCAACGAGTGTTCCATAGAAACCTACAGGTATATCATGTGATGTGGCTTTTAAAAAAAATTTTCGCAATTTTTCCTTCATCTGTGCTAAAAGACATTGCTTTGTGCCAAATTTCAAGATTCTGAATTCACGGAAAGTACTTATCCTATAGGTTTTGATTCCCTTGACAGTTTTGGAAAATTTGCAACATAAATGGCTGTATATTTTGATTGCGCTGACTTAGTAGTTTCATTTCTGATAGTAGACCTGAATATTTGATGTAAATTTCTGGTTGCTGAGCTCCACGCATTCCCAAGAAAATGATCTTGACAGACAGATAGACGGACAACAAAGTAATCCTATTACGGTTCCGTTTATTTTCCTTTTGAGGTACGGATCCCTAAAACATTTCAAAACATCACATCACATCAACAACATACAACTGTCAACCGTCGGACTTAGCCCTCTCCTTGAAAAGGAGGTCTTGGCCTACTATACCGCACTAGCCAGACCTATTGGTATAGGGTCTGTTTCAAGTCTAAGAGGGGTGCAGGTGAGTTGTTATTAACATCAGTTCCCGTCTCCCTCCCGTCTTCGACGCAGAGTGGCTCACCGTGTGGTTTTAGTAGGTCCGATTCCGACACACCGCCTTGCCGCAAACCCCAGTGAGGTGAATGCCCTGTGGGAGTTTTCACACGTAAAACAAATGTACACTTGAAACAGACTCCCTGTCTGTTTCAAGTGTACATTCTCTTAGCAGCGTTGTTTTCCTGCGTAATTTTATTCGAATAATCGCCTCTTACGACAGCCACGGAACGAACATACCGGAAGCCTATGCGACTGCTTCCCTACCCATAATACAAGCTCTACTTGGATTGGGACTAGATGGAATGTGGGGGAAAAATTTTCAAATAGTTTTTTTATCACCTATAATGTATCACCCAGCAGCCTGGTGATATTCCATATGTTTATTCCGTCATTACAATTATAATTTTTAAAAGAAAATCCAATATTCAAGATGGTCGTGAGAAACAGACGAAATCTATGACTATATTTTTCTAAATTTTTAAAACTGTTTAAAATAAAAGTCATCTCTATTTGTATTTATATTATAAGACTGGCTAAGTCCGGCGGTATTACCTGCGGTTTTTCTTGTACCTATAACCACGGATAAAGCCGCAGGACAAACCTAGTCTTAAAAAAGTAGCATAAGGTGTTCCTTATTACATCAGCTATCTGCGAGCGAAAGTTTTATCAAAATTGGTAAAGCCGTTTCATAGATTAGCCGGAACAAGCAGTCATACAGACAGATAGACAAAAATGTCAAAAAAATAAAAATTTCGGTTTATGTACCATGTATACTTATGCATTCAGTATAAAGTGGTTAGATTAATGTTACAAACAGACTTTCCAATGTTATTTATTTGTGTAATAAAACATTCTTAAATTTAAACAGCCTTGATTGTGAACATTGATTTCTAGAGGAGACTCTGATTTCTAATATAAATTATTCCACGTTCTTACCTGAACGTATGGCATCCTATATCCCCTTGTCGCAAATACAATGTCTAAAGAGTTTTTACAAGCTACGGAGAACCTACACATCGAATGTAAATCAGTATTGTGGAATATTCAGTTTTAGAAGATAAAATATGTATTATACTTTTGTTTTAGTGCCAAAGTCGTGACGTATAAGTTAAACATTGATGGTGTTTTAACTGATTTGGAGGTTCTCAATTTGATGCTTATTGCTTGTTTTATTTCTCTGGACTGGCGGATAAAAGGTGTTAACATTTGTTAAAATAAATACTAAATAATGATTCTGTCCTTAAAATTTGAAAACCGCTTCCATAGCGTAATTTGTAAAAATGACTAATGACACAATACTTCGTGTTATATACATCATTTTACGCCTATATCCCAAAAGGATAGGTAGAGACGATTGATACCCATTTCATCAAAACAAATCAAAATAGGTGATTTATTCATAAAGGTTTTTTTTTTAAATACACCTTTGTTAATGAAAAAGTAACTTTAAGCTCTTTCATTTGAATTTGATATTGAATGGATTGTTTAGAAATATCTAAGCCGCCATTTCGTTACGGCCGCCATTTTGGATTTAAAATAATACTGATTATATATAATTTTATCGACATCAGACCTAAAGGGACATTTTAAATTTCAGCTCAATCGGGAAGTGAATCAAATTAAACTTACAAGATTTAATTACAGATAAACGTCGGGACAGGTGATACTAAATTAAAGCTTGTAATGACAAACATTATAACCGTCATTTTGACAATTTATTATACTCTGCTATATTTACAAACATCAAACAGAGAAGTCAGAGAGAAATATGGTAGAAAGTAGTTACATGGAGAAGTTTCCTACTGTCAACGTATGAGCCTAAATGAGCCTATGCACTACCCTGTTATGACTCAAAATGATTTTTAGTTTAGTGTCTGCAAAACTGAGAATCTTTTGTTCATTGTTATGGGTGAGTTGTTAGCGACGATTGTTTTATATATGTGACTAAAATGCGTATGTTTGAAGACTTCAATCCGAAAAAAAGACATGACATGATTCCCTTGCGGTCCTCACCTGTGTTGCTCTTTGATCGCAATGAATGGAATAGTATTTAATGACGGTTTACACTTTCTACTTACTGTTGAATTTGTCATATATCTTTGTTGTACATATATTACATGTTATATTCAATTTAGCTTGGGAGCGGTGTATACAAAACTGAACAAAACAAAGGATTAACAGACAAGTATGGTAAACTATTGGGGCATATGACATTGACAGGTACAGGACCAAAGTTCGGAATGAATCCTGCGATCATATATTTTCCCAAAATTTATTGTCGCCCGTAAAACGAGAACGACAAAAGTTTTAAATCGAAATGTTTACTACACGATGGGAACACGACTGATCATTCGCGATTATGTTTTATATGCGGGACTATCGGTCGCACTTGCCAAAGTCATATTATTTATTTTTTGCAATAAAAGTATTGATAGTACACATTAAACACATTGCTAGCTTATCGCAAATGGAATGGATTGGAAGAGATATTGCAATGAGACAGCTGAGAAACATCTCAAATATAATATATTTTGAATACATTTATATTATGGTTAAATTTCACAACACGTAACTGAGCAAAGTGATAGCACGGGTGGCGTAGTGGTTTAAGCGAACATGTCGTCGCTTTCTGCTGTTATGCACATAGGACAACTGCGATCCACAAATTATCGTTCTGAGTCTAGGTGTTTAAATTATCCATTATTTATAGTATATTTATTTATTAACAACTTCATGCACTTGCATACATTGGCGGAAAATTCTCTACCAGCCAATCTTTGGGGGTGCAGAGATCTACTAAGTTTGGTACATCGAGGTTATAGTTTACATGTAAATACAAACATATATATACACATATATAATCACAAAAAAAATCCTATTGTGGTAGTTGTGCGTTATAAAAAAATGTCATGTAGTTGATCCAAACTGGTCACCTGATGTTAAATGACTACCTACTACTACTACTCGTTTAAGTACAGGCTTTTAAGTACAGACTACACGGTTGGCCAAGTGGTTTCAGTGGTCGCCACACCGCTTCCTAGTGCGCCAAGTCCCAAGTGTTGTGGGTTCAAATCCTACATGGGACAACACTTTGTGTGATCCATAAATTGTTGTTCTAAGTCTGGGTGTACTTTGTGTCCGCTTCATGTATGTTTGTAAAGATCCCCGCGACACAGGAATTTATATTCCTAATGCGGGAGTTGTCTTCAAAAAAAAAAAGTTTAAGAAAAAAAACTCTCAGGTCCTAGTTTCACTCCAATCAAGCTGCCATTTAGTCTTGTGATGTATATACTTAGTGCAAAAATTAATAAATAAATAAATTTGTGGCGAAGCAGTGCTCTCCCACATTTAAAGCAAGTTAGCAGATGCCGTCCATTTTGTAAATCTAAACTCAGAAAATATATCCAATAAAGTTTAAAATTTCATTTCTACTTAGTCTTTTAAAACAAACAACTTTCATTAAAATTAATTTTACAGTTCATTACATTTAAAAGTTTTAAACCTTCGTCAAAATTTGTTTGATTTTCAAAACACGCCGTCCGAATACTGAACGAGATAAGGTCACTGTCAATTACATCGTAAAGTTTGAGGTTGAATCGTTCGTTTTTATACGCTCTATAAAATGTACGTAATCATCGGTTGATATGTGGTGACTGGCCTATGCTTGTATGGTGTAACTAGAGAAGATAAAATACAAAAAGGGCCGAATAAAAAAGTACTTTTCAGCCACCCTAAAAGGCTCCATGAGAATTAAGTTTGATATTTTTGGTGATAAACTTCGTTTATATTGAAACTGACGTATTAAAGTAATTTTTTTTTATCATGACTATTGGTTAGAGAAATACAAGAGAATAGAAAAAAAAAACAATAATAATTTGTGATTCGGATGTAACAATTATAAATAATATTCTTTGAACTGCTTTCGTTTGCCTGACTAAAATTCAAAATGGCTGGACCGCCTTAGGAAAGGAATTTAGTCATCATGAGTACAGTTAGTACCTTATAATAGCTAAAGTTGAATTTAACACGAACAAAATACAACTGGTATCCTATTAAATCAATACATTAAAACGTCAACTCAAAACTTAATATTGATTGCCGTATATAAATAAATAAATATTTCGGACATCTTACACATAACGCCTTCTAACAACAACAACTTCAAACTAAGCAGAGCTTGTATTATGGGTACTAGACAACTGATATAAATACATATTCTTTTTTTTATAAATACATACATATTATACATAGAAATCATACAAACGTTTGGTCCGACTCGGGAATTGAACCCGTGACCTTCACAGAACAGCCGTCACATACGCTACCATTACGCCAAGAAGGTAGTCATGTTTATGTTTTTAGAAAACTGTAACATCTTTCTCTCTTCGCACTAAACAAAATAGTATCGTTTTGATAACTTCCTGCCTTTTTTACTACAGGTGGTTCTGTCATTGACCTTATCTTGTTTGATGGCCAACAAACTAACACTTATTTAAAGAGATTATTGTTTTAGAGTGAAGTTAGAGTTTTATTTCCTTCATATTTATATATCAATACGTAAAAAAATATTTCTATCCTTTTTACGAAAACAATGCGAAAGGAAGAGTGTGAAATTGGACACAGTTAGTTTATAATAAGAGAAGAGAGCAGAAAACTAAAAAAAATATCGTGTTTCACAAAGGAACTACACGCAGATACAGTACAAATGATCCTACACACATCAGCAGCATTTAATAGTCCACTGTGTACACATAGCTATTTCTTCTAGATTTCAGTAACCACTAGATCAGCCGCAAGTCATTCAAACAAACAAAACAAAGAAATTGTATCCGAACATCATAGGTATCTCAACCAAAAGGGTCTGGTAAGGCTTGCATCGACGCTTAATTCCATCCCACTATGATCCCGGGTCGTTTAAGTGGAGCGCAAAAAAGCATCTCACCAGGTCACCATAGTGTGGGTCAACATGCCGCATTCTCCTTATCCGCAAGGATGGTGATCACCACTCTTGGAGTCGTGCGGGAAGCACGAATAGAATCCAAGAATCAGGATGCTCACATCTCCCCAACCCGTCCAAACCTCACAGAAAAACACGCTGAGTGCTATTTCAACAGACTAGAGAGGGAAACATCGCTTGGGCAAGTGTGTAGAGTGCAAGGTGACTATGTAGCAGATTTTCAAAACACTCGTGTATAAAAAGACACTGACATAGGTAACAGTTGGATACAAACACAATACATAAAAAAACTGTTGATACTTAGTTTTCTGAAGAACAGTAAACAGTGAATACTTTCTAGGACCTCTTACACTTCAATGAGAGCTCGCAATTCCAGTTTATAAAGGATCATTGAAGAAATATTCACTCGATTAGATTCGAATATTTGACCCAAACACATTTGCTAGGTACATTACTTTCCTAAGAAATATTTGAATAAACATTATCTATGTGCTTCTGCTTTTGTATTACAAAAATCAGAGAACTTTTTAAAATAATCTACCTTTTATTTGACATCTGAAAGCAACATTTTTGTGTATTAAGCTCCTGTTATACTTTTATACATTGTGTGTAAGAATGGTATTACTTTTTTTTGTCTAATATACATATTTGAGTTCAGGAGAATATTATTGTGTGCGAGATATTTGCTATAAGACCCACTATCGTGAAAGTATGGCAAGAAGTATAAGACTGCTTACTGAACACTTGACTCTTACACCGGGAGAGCCACTCTTCGGCAGGAATGGGCCGGCTCAACCGGAGTTATACCACGACCTCACTGAGAACCGGTGAAAAGCAAGTAAGAAACAGCATTTGCACTGTGTTTCACCGAATGAGTGAGGATAACGAAGGCCCATACCCCAACCCCTGCTCCCTATGCAAAACCCAGAGGGTGGCAACGCACTTGTGACGCATCTGATGTTGTGAGTGTCCTAGGTGGCGTTAATCGATTACTATCAGGCGGTACGTCTGCTCGTTTGCCCCCTACTCCATAAAAAACACCCATGGGATAAATAGGGATGGTAGCACACTTACTTAATCCGTCACCACACGTCACGTCACGTCCTTGATCTACACTGCTACTACAATTAATAAATTTATACAGTTACTATTTTTCGTGATCTGTGGTCACATACTGAGAGCACGTGTATCTCTTGCTTCGTATACTTATATATCTCATTCTCGAGACTATATAGAAGGTCTAACTCATTAAACAACATAAAAATATATATAATAATAACTACGAAATTTAATTCATCTTCTTCTTCCTAGCCTTCATTATTCCCAAATTTATTTAAGGTAGGCTTCTAGTTCAACCGTTTTTATCGGAATATCAGTTTTAATACGGAACGACTGGCATCGGGCCTCCGTAACCTGAGGATGAACTGAAATCGAAGGTTGAACTAGTTGTCAGTGTATTTGAGGGCACTGACTTCCCAATAACAATTGCCATAGTTGTTCATGACGACCGGGACCGACGGTTTCCAGATTAAAGCAACTCGCCTCCTATGAAATGAGGAATATATTTTTTCTGAATGTGTACAATATTTTCTACTTGACCCGATATAAAAATATAAGTAGGGTTCTTATTTAGAGTTTCAATAATTCCGGGTATTTGTATAATTTAATGACCAGAAGTTTAGCACTGGACTGTGCCGAAATACTTCGAGGAGGTTCTATACTTTTATTGTGTATAATGTAACCTCTTTTGCCAGAACTCGTAAATTGGTTGATGACAGCAAACTCAGCCTCTATGTAATATTTTATTTGTGGTTAATGTGTCAGATCAATTGTGAAGCTAGTTTTGCTATTTGTGAGGCAGAATCATCGGCAGATGATGAAGCCATTTTAAGAAAAATTTAAGTGGAAGTGCTGTTTGTAAGTAGGAAACCTTTTAGTTAATAGAAGTCCGCTTTTAAGGGGACTCTCTGAATCTCAATCAGA
The DNA here is from genome assembly GCA_003709505.1 of Hyphantria cunea. Classification (NCBI taxonomy): domain Eukaryota; kingdom Metazoa; phylum Arthropoda; class Insecta; order Lepidoptera; family Erebidae; genus Hyphantria; species Hyphantria cunea. The sequence goes on from PKRV01000225.1 coordinate 588,104, forward strand.
GTAACTATATTATCTCATAAAAATTGTTTTAGTGTATCAAAAAACATCCTATGATTGCATTTTACATAATGCGAAGGAAATATTGCACATAACACAGTCTCGCATTTGTTACAGCAGGTAAGCTCAGAAGAAATCAATCAATATATGATGGTTCTATATTTAAGAATATTTTTAGGGAACCTACAGACAAATTTATAATTCTTGATTTGATTCTTGATGGATCGATTGCTTAATATTGAGTGTAAAAAGAATTACACAACTGATAGAGCTTGCCAATATTGATGCACTCCTCCAAGCTACGACCAGAAATGAGCTGTGAAACATATATATATTTAATATCTTATAAACTTCTTAAGTTTAGAATAATATTTCCAAAAACATTCCTGGATAAGTAATTAAATAAGAATATTTTTGTTTTGAATATTATCATTATTTAAACGTGCCAAATTAATTGCGACCAAAACTTCTTCCTGACTATAGTCCTCATCATCAGCCTATCGCAGTCCACTACTGGAAATAGGCCACTAAAAATACACGTAACTTGGTTCAATCGGTTTGGTTTCTTGCATCCAGCTTCTACCAAATATATTAGCCATCACTCAACTTTTTTTTCTGTGCGTAGAATTCCTCGGATATTACTTCACGGTGGCATGTTGGACTCGAATAGGCTAAACCCGCAACGCCGTCTCGGTACCTCGACGTACCTCGGGGCACCTACGGTTTGTAGATGACCCCTCCTGTGTTCCCGTTATTGTCCCGAAAAGCTCATTGCAGTAATGTGGTCCTGTGCAGTACTCTTAGTTCCTTACGACACTCATGAGATGAGTAGGTGTGGTAACCGGTGTAATTATAATCGTATGCAAGACCAGGGATGTCACAAATTTATTGCTTATCCTATTCGACGAAATGTATGATATTTTTTCTTTTAGCCATGGACAAAGTACCTGCCCGGTACAAAGCTAAGAATAAAAAAGCTGCCCCAAATGCAAAACCGAAATCAACAAAGAAGCGAAAAAGCGATGGTAATGATAAATGTATTTTATTATTCTTCTCGTTGACTTCGTAAAAGTGTGTATAAGTAATTGTGTGATAAAACAGTAGAGCATCCGACGGTACTGCTGATCCATTCCGTAGAAATAAATTACGTGTTTACATCTATAGGTTTTGAATACACGCATTCATTTTGTCTAACGTTATTTACAAATGAGTATGAAAGTACACAATTTCAATGTTACAAGCCCCGTTGTAACTTGATAAAACACTAAGTATTGGAGTTTGATACTTGAGACTTAGTATAATATTTTTACATTTGCTCGCCTTTGAATACTTCGATTAAAGCAAAATTATAATAGGTTCATAGTGTGTTGGTAAAATTTTAAACTTCATTTATGTTACATTTTGCCGCCTTCAACGTTTCTCACAGCATGAGTGGTAAATTAAATATAGTATACTAATATATATAAAGATGTACATAATTACTCCAACATAAATTCTATTATTTTACTAACTATTTTCTTTGTTTAGGTCCTACTTGTTCAATGTTTTTAGCAGATTTGTCACGAAGACTAGTGTTGAAAAAACGAGAAGAGGAATATCCTCGGAATATTGTTCGTAAGTAGGTCCTTTAATATATGAAAATGAGAAGTTGAAAATTCAGTTAAACGATAATGATACTAATTATTATTACAGAATCGATAATAGAAAGCATTACAAACGCTTTACCGATAAAGTTTTCGAGAAAATCTCCACCTAAAACTGCGTCTCCTATGAAAATAGAAACATTGCAGACATTCGCACCAGAATTATTACCAAACGATATATTAAATATAACAATAATTAATCCAAACTTAGAAGTAGGAAATGATGAAGAAAATACTCTTGCTAATGAAAATGAAAGCCAACTAGAAGTTACCAAATGTGATTCATACAGAATGCCAAAAATGCCTGTAGTCAATAGTGAAGTATTGAAAGTGGCACTCGAAAAGAAAAAGATAGATATGATTGATAAAGAAGTAAATACCGGTCCTGACCAAGACGTGGCTAGTGAGATATCGAAATATGTCAACACTTTGAAGAAAATATCTTTAATTGCGGAGGAGTTTAACCAGAAAACTGGTAATGGTTTATAAATTTCGTTTTCATACAGCTCTTGTATCGTTTATATTATCTTTATTTTATTTATATTATATATCTATTATTATTTATATTTAGCTAGTAATTTAGTATTTTAGTTAGTAATAGTTTAATTTAGTAGACGGAACTGAAATACTTTCGTCTATCAGAATTCAATAATTTTGTTTTCAAGTTACAGAAAAAAACAATGTCTAATTTGAATTGCTTTTGTCTTCTAGTAGCACAACACTTATTTAAGCACTAATGTTACAGCTAAAAATCTGAAAGAAATCGTGGATAGCGTTCAAGAAGATCTCATTAAGAAGCTAGAAGAAATACAAGTAGAACAGCAGAGGGCCGCCGCTGCAAGTAAAGCAAATGAAATTGAAGAAGAACCTCATAGTATGGAACAAGGAGTATCTAATATTTTCTTAGAAAAAGTTTAACATTACTAGCTATGTCAAAACAGTGTCAAGATGAAATACATAAATTTAGATCATTATAAAATTATGTGTTTAAATTGAAATAAACAAAAATAAAATTAGAATAACGAAGTTCCTCTTTTCTTGGAAGTTATTATAAAATTATTAATACTGTGATTGATGGCTTGAGCAATTATTTTGTGATTTTCAGATAGGAATTTAATATTTACCTTCTCGTCTTTATTCAGTGATAAAGTGTTATATAAATTCAGGCTCAGTCTATGAATACAATATACTCCATTTAGAAATACTTGTGTTTTAAATGTGTGTAAATTGGAGATTTTCATTTAAGAGTTAAAAGAAAATAAAAGTTATACGTTTCTAAAGTCGTTTGTAACCCTGCAGTAAGTGTTTTTCATTTCTAATTATACTGTATTTTTTTTTAGAACTACGTTACATAACTACTAATCTTTTTGTTTCATTATTACTATATAAAGCTGTAATGGATCTAACTAAAGGAAGAACTGCAAGCAAACTTCCAAGAATTAATAAACAAGCCACAAATGATCTCATTAAATCAACGTCAATAAGTTCATGTAAAATCACAATTCACTTAGAAGACTCAGGCAAGTTGAAAACTATTTTAATTGTTTGCTAGCCTTGTTCTAATTTCTTAGACTTTACATATTAAATTTTCTCAACTTTTGAGGCAGCACCTATATTTTTAATTATTATCATCATTACTTTATTTTGGAACAAAAATCTTTAAAACTGCGCTTATACGATACATTTATCATCGCAGTTAATTTCTGGACAAAGTTCTCAATGAAAAGCACAAGCCCGACTAGTGTGCTTAGAAAGAATCCTATCCAATATTTAAACTAATATTACTACTCAGGAAAAAAAATCATAGTAATTGAAGGCTGGTGACGTGGTTTTCTTTTATTTCTGGTGATTTAATTCGTATCCAAAAAAATGTTGCATTTATACTATTATTTCATTATATATTAAACAAATTTAAAATTGTTAAGTTTATCAATAACATACAGTCAATGATATTAAGGAATCATTAATCAAACCATTTCTATGAATAATGTAGGGTTTTATATATTACTTTAGATACCACAGACACTGATGCAAGTATGCAATTGAATAATGCAAGAACTCAAAAGAACAACCATCGTAAGTTGATTTTAACCTTTTTTAAAATTTAATCCTCGTATTAAGAATCAATCCTATGTCATACAACACACTATTAATACCCAAACTGAGAACAACAATTTGTGGATGGTGTCGGAACATGTGAGGCTTGAACGTTGTTGGTTCTATGGACTTAGAAATCGACGCGGTGGCGTGACGACCGTTTAAACCAACATGCTATTAGTATAGTGTATGTTATTAACAAGTCCTAAGTGGCACAGAATAATGCGTTTGAAATGATTTTCAGTTAGTAAAATTAAGCCAAGTAAAATACCAAGACGTACGCCCATGCTAATTGGTGAAGACTTACACTCGGTTCAAGAAACGCAACAGGTTACAACCAACCAGTACATACCAATAGGCAGGAACATACAGAGAGTTCAGTTACTAATTCCAGGTATTTGAAACAAAATACTACCGTAGGAGAGTACAGTCAGATGTCATATGAGAGAGAGCTTGGGCCGAATGAGAATGAGACGGCTTGAGCGGAGTGATGCCACGGCCTCACAGAAAACCGGTGTGAAACAGCGCTCAGGTTGTGTTTCATACCCCAACGCCTACGCCCATCCCCCAAAGGCCGGTAGTAATCGCTTACCATCAGACGATATATCTACTCGTAAACTGGAATGCAGTTAATAGTTACAATCTACACAAGGCATTTTATCTATTAGTTTTTAAACTATAAAAGTCAATCATTTAGCAACTGGAATAAAATCCATTAGTTTGTAAAAGGTATGTTTTTTAGATTTTTTTCCGGAAGAAAAACAAGAGACGGCTTCGGTGGCATCATCAAGACCTATACCTACCCTACGACAGATTTACGGTCATGTCAATATTATCGATAGCTCTAGATACGATGGTAAACAACTTTGAATTATGATACACCTAGACTATGTATAAATCAACATTTCCACAAGGGAGCTTAACGACCACAATTACTGTAAATTAAAAAGCAATACCAGATTGAAAAACGTGACAAATATTGTTTTACCAATGTTTTAAGTGTCATACCTTTTTAAATTCCTCATTCTGATGAAATTACAATGAAAACCAAAAGACATAAAATACAATAAGTGAAAGTGGATAGAAAATTTAAGTTAAATGTTTTTGACTTCCTTATCGAAAAGATGCCAATTTTTTTGCACACAAAAATATAATTTACTTACATAAATATATTACCTTTGTCTATTCCAACAAAATTGTAAATTCCAATGTGAGCTTGTTTGTTCATAACACCTGAACTGTTAATCAGATTTAATAATTCTAACTAATGTAGAAATTAGCATTATAAACGAGTAACATAGGCTAATTTATATCGCGATAACCGGCACACAAACAAGTGGAGCTAAAGGCAACAAAAGCTAGTAAAATATAAAGTTGTCCTTATAATATTATTATTAGATAATCCGTCAATACAATATAGAGCTTCACTTTAAGCTTAAAAATTTTAAATATTAATTTATGTTCCCAAAAAGTAAAATGCACATTTCTCTTCGGTTTGAGAGAAATGGATAAAACAGTGTGTATGACGTAAAGACAGAACAAACAAGGGCCAATATTTATTTTCATTTCCGATTATTGTTATTGGAAATTCTACTGACAAGGCATAAATACTTCATAAATTCGTGTTTCTGCTTTTGTTTTCTTATCATCAAATTGACATCTGTGATATTTAAACAAAGCAATCAAACCAAAACAAACGAATGAGCTTTATATTATTTATTTTCTTGTATACGATAACGCTTACATTACATTCATACAAATGTTTCAATATGGGTTAAAAATTTTATATCCATAATTGATAATTTGAGATAGTTCTCCGATTTCATTAATTTCATTGTAAACCATGTGGCGAAACCATTATTTATTACCATTATTTATTAGTGAATTAGTTTGGGATTCATTTTCAGTACAATCAGTACAATCTACTGTTATTCAGCATCGTAATTAATTATCGAGATAGACAAAGATTGAAATTTCGAACCCAATTGTCAATTTTTGGTAAAGACTATTTAGTCAGACAAGTGTTACTTTTAAACAATTAAATTTTCAAAATAAATAGCTGACCCGGCAAACATTGTTTTGCCGTATATAAAAAAATGGAAAAAAAATAGAGGAGAGACACCCTAATCATTTAGTGGGTATAAAAAATATATTTAACGTTGGCAGATTCTCAGACTTACCCGATATGCACACAAAATTTCATAAAAATCGGTCTAGCCGTTTCGGAGGACTTCGGTAACAGACTGCGACATGAGAATTTTATTTATTTTATTAGATGGTTGAATGTAAACTACACTTAACATTACTAAAATTGTAAAAATAAACACCAGACTTTTTCATGTGTTTACAATAGTGACGATTCTTGTTTGTCACGATCAATTTTACTTAGAGTAAGTTTGATAATTAACTACATTATTAGTTAGTTACAATTTCTTACTTCACCATTTACATATATATCCGCTTATCCATAACGAAAAGTAACCTTGTTTGTTGTAATGTTTATCTGCTCTTCCTTATATTTCACAAAGTATAATCACATGTATATTCTTTAAAACAGGTTGGCTAATGGGATTCGATACACCAACGACGGTTTTCTTAATAGACTCGAACCAGACTAGTCTTTATAGTGATTTCGTAGAAGAAAGTAATTCAAACAATGATAATAGTAATATAAGCAATTGTAAGTAAAACAAAAATATGGTAACAAACACTTATTACCTAACTACATATGTATTAGATGAGCGCCGTGGTGTTACCCCCGACATAACTTCACCTTTTGATTTTATTTTTTAATAAACTATTCTTGAATTCTCAGTAATAAACACACAAAGCACAAAAATATTTAAGTCGGTTCAGTCGTTTAGGAGGAGTTAAGTAACATATACACGTAAAGAAGATTTATATATATGTAAAGATACATTTAAATCACTATTTATAATTCCTGTAAATAATTGAATTTACAACCATAACATTAAGCACCGAATTTCGTAACGAATACAGAGGTAGGAAGACGAATATATTTGAAAGACATATTTCTTGGCGATCATTAGTAACCTGCATGCGGCTCTCTACAAAGTTGCAGGATTGCCCAAGAAGATATGTTTCGTTTTTATTTTCGAAAATTTAGAGTTAACCTTAGATTAGAAATCATTGATAGGCATAAATTTACAAAGTTTAATATTCTTTAAAAAATGTCGTAGAAAATTTTATCAAATTTGCTCTAAATTCATGTACTGAGGCAGCAAATATTATATCTGGGATTACTTTTAAGGAATCTAATAAAATGAAGTTTAAGAATGCAACAATGTCAATAAATAACAATTTGATAGACAAATGGTAGTTGTTTGAATAGGCCTAGAAAATTAACCATGGCATTATATATATCTATCTTAATATTTTAGTTTCCGAATTAAGTACCTTCGAAAGAGCTTCATCACAGATAACCGATGAAATACACAGCGCAACAACTTCTTCAGCTAAATCAGGCAGTGAAGATACGAGCCTGTTAATATCCGAAGTTGAATTTCCATCAAGAGACAATGAATCAGGTAAGTTTTGGTATCTCAAGTCATGAAATTGTATTACAACACTTTGCGACGATGTCTAGATGTATCGTATACCTACATGTATTTTTAATCATTGCTAATGAGAATGCATTTGAGGTCCTTGGCTTTAAAACAAACTATCGATAAATACCATTTGTTTGTTTGATATTACTATAAAATAATGGCGCTACAAAACTTAAATTAGGAACCTTTTATATAGAAACAGACATCAACTATTCTGAAATAAATACTATTTATTATCATTATTTAAGGATATCAATCAATGACTTTGACCAGTAATAACCTTGAAACTTGCACAACTTCAGACCGAAATGAAAGGTCGATTAGTTTGGACGATAATGAATTGCTGGAAGTGGTGAATTCAGATCACAAAACAAACAATACAATAAGCTCAAACAACAGTAACTTGACGAGAATTATGGATACTACGTTTGGCAACAACATTTTAAATAAATCAATTTATCCAATCAATGATGATTTAAGAAAACCTATGTTTTTAAACTACGATCAATGCAACAGGGCTATTAGTCCAATAAAAATTTTTTTTAAAGCGCCCATTACAAGAAACAATAACGATAATATCAGATCAATGAGTTCAAGCAACTCGAACATGAAAAAACTTATAAGTGCAAATAACAAAGAAATAAGTAAAATAAATTTATTTAACAATGATATAAATAAATCAACCGTTTTAATCAATGAAAAAGGTAAGAACTCAATAAAAACCAAGATTACTAAGTCAAATAAACCAAGTGTGACTATCAGTCCAACTATATCTCGAAAAAAAAATGAGTTAAACAATTTAACGACTTTAAAAAAGAAGCAACAAAATTATTTGAGTAACAAAAATTGCATACCCCAATATTCAGGAAATAAGAGGCTAGAAAACAACTGTAAACTGAAAAAGTCTGGAGGATCACATGACTACTATCATACATATAACAGTTCCAAAGATTCGATCAGAGAAAAAAATATCATTTCAAGTATGTATACGGTTCTAAAATTTCATAATGTATATCCAAATTGATGTATATCTTTCCATTTCAATAACCAAAGTAATAAGAAAACAACCGCTCATAATTAAGAACAATCATTTATTCAATATTTACTTCTTCTTTTTACTTAAAATTTCAGATACTGTTTCCATTATAAGCAACCAATCGACAGTTGTTATTTGTAAAGCTCCGGTTAAGGATGGCTTTGAAGTTAAACTTAGGAATACTAATGTTATAGATATATCTACTGATAATTCAAAACCAGGTTGGCGTAAACTAATATTTATCGTTGCTATTCCATTATCACTAGAAACGAACATATATTTTTAAGTATATGTATGTTTTTACGAATGATGTTAACAATATTGTAATGAAAACAATTTTTTTTGTATCATTTTAGGTGTTAGAAACTACATTTCACAGGGTAGTAATTCAGTACGAGCTGTGCCATCATACACTGAATGTTTATCCGAGATTCTGCAAAGAACTACTAATTTTGAAGCAATGGAAGGTAAGAAACCATTTGATTTCAAAAATATCTTAACAATGCTTTTTGTTGAAACTATGCAGTAAAATACTATGCCAACAATTAAAGTCTTTAAATGTTAGGTTTTGCTGAAAATGGCATAATATCCTAATTCCTACTAATATTATGAATGCGAAAGTTTGTATGGATGGATGTTTGTTACTCTTTCACGTAAAAACTACTCAAGGGATTTGGATGAAACTTTACAGTAATATAGCTGATACACTGATACCGACACATACGCGGGCGCAGCAGCGGGCATAAACTAGTCCTATAGTAATTTTGTCTATAATCACCGGTTAAAATAAAACTAAATTAATGTGTTACTAAACAGGCCCATCCGGGCCCAACCTAGAACCCACTTGTAAGTACCTAGTAGCACGCGGAAAATTTCAACAGTTGGTAAACCTGGCAAACTTACTCCGAGCTAGCTGAGGTCTACGAGAAGAACCACGAGAGACTTTCCTATTTTCCCAGCAACGGTACCATCATTGACGTCGAGAACAATTCGTCTGTTATAGGGACTTCAGAAACTTCGGAGGAGCTAGGTACTCACGGTCATTCAAACTTACATCGGCCAGAACAGTCACTTCTACATGATGTATGCTTAGGCACAGAAGCGTGGAAGTGTCGCAGTGACAGTAGGGCAGCATGTCATCCAAATTCAAGTAAAAGTGCTTGGAATCGCCAAAGTAATTTAACTTAATTTCCCACTAAAAATATATCAGTCTCCAACATATACACTGTAGTTAAATAAAACGATATTAATATTTAAGATTAGATAGAATAACATGATTTCCGATACATATAAGCATCAAATCAAGTGGCTTTCAATTTGACTGAATGGACTGCAATAGGCTGACAATAATGATACGATATGTATAATCACTAATATAACATATTTGTTATATTAGTGATTAAGTTAACTTTTTTTATTTGATGATATATTCAATGAGCATACGTATCGTTTGATGGTAAGCGATAACCGCCGCCCATGTACACCCGCAACACCAGAGGCGTCACAAGTGCATTGCTGGTCTTTGGGGGATGGGGAAAAGGTTGGGTTACGGGCCTCCAATATCTTCAGTCACTCGGTGAAACACAACATAGGTGCTGTTTCACACCGGTTTTCTGTGACGCCATTGTTGATACCATGGCGTCTCCGGTCGAGCCGGCCTATTTACGCTAAAGCGTGGCTTTCCTACGATGAAACTTATACTATGTACTTCATATCGATTATACTATATACTTCAACTATATACCGATATTTGTCAACAGATCTTGAGAATGGCTTACCATATCGTCACTCACGCGTTCGTTATTATTTGGGTCACAGTGACCATCGTAGAAGCTCGCGATACAGAAAATTTCCAAGTAACAGATTCAAAGGTAAGATTTTTTACGATTAAAATGACAATATAGAAGTAAAAGAAGACACAAATTACATTGGAAAATAAAAAAAAGACATGAATCTTTATACAACAAATGTTTACTTAGCATTCTGGCCACAATTTCAGATCTGATCAAATAGACTGTTTGAAGACAACTTAGCAATAAAAAATCCACCATTCTTCAATGTAGTTAAATATTTAAAAATTAGTAAAATAATTAATGATAATAAAGTCATTAGTTAATACATCATGGAGGATGCTATAAGGCGAAACCGGTCAGGTGTAAACATAAATGAATGAAACAGTGGAATAAGTACAAGTGAATTTAGTTCTAGAATGTATTGCAACAAGTTCCATTAAGTACCGACAATCGAGAGTATAAATCTTCTAGTTAAGTTTATAACCTATTTAATATTTTTAGCACCCAGATTCATTCAACGTTGGCGCTGGCATCCCTTTTACCGCCGTCGACGATGGAACTTTATGTGCAAGTCTACTCAGCCAAGCTGGACACACTGGTCTTCGTGGCCAACTGCTTTGAGCAAAAAATGTATGAATTAGAAAGAATTAAAATTAATAAGCTGTTTTTCGAACCTACAGAAACTTTAAGTAAACATAGTTTTGTTTTCAGTGTTCGAAAACTGTGTGTTTTGTATTATTCGAATACTCACTACTTAATATCCTCTTATCCTTTATTAGGGGTTCTCAGAAGGGACCTCTATTTCTCCCCGTCTTTTGCAGTAACCTGAAAGTCGGTCAAGCTGTAGCCGATAGTTGTAGCCTCATTCTGCCGATCGCCTCCGTATTCTGAGGGCGGCCGCGTTTTCTTTGCCGTCCGCTTGCCACTTTAAGCTCCGCTTGGAGATATGGTTGTCAAATCTTCGCAACGTGTCATACGTTGCGGAGATTTGACACAAGCCAAGGCTACTTCCTAATCAGAATCAACTCTTCTATTGGTTTGTGGTCTGTTAACTCCCACAGTTTATTCGAATGCAGAAGAAAATTAAATGACGTAGTTGACAGAGATGAAACGTCAGAAAAATTTACTTTAACTTGAAGACGTAGACTTTTAATGAAGCACAGTGATTTTATTATTATTCACTTGTTAAAGTTACAAAATTTATTTTCAATAAAATAGTACTTAGATTATTTAATTTTTTTATACGCTGATTTTGTTTTAGATATGCTGAAGCATTTTTTGCAACACTCTTCGATATGGGAAGATGCTGTTGTACAGACCAACTCCCTGATGAGTCAAGAAACAGGTATAAAATAATTAATATGTACTATAATATAAACAATATAATACGCTATATTTTTCGTTTAACTCTAACATTTGGTTTTTAAAGTAAAGTAATTATTTAAAAAAATAACAAGAATTAATACTATAATCGATAAGGTGATTTTACAATCATAACTTAAATGCAATTTGTCTATTAAGGACTTGTTAATTGTAGTTTTCTTTAAGGAACAATAATCTAAATTTGCTTTTAGGCACAGACAACAAGGGGATGGAATCGAAGTCTACTTCTAACTCTTTCATGGAATCAGCGCAGAATATTGGTAAATGTATTTTTTTAATTACCTTTATAGATTACTTAACTTAAGTTGCACAGTTTAATGACGGATAATTGCCTGTATCTGTTGACCGACATTTCTCAGGTAATATTGCTTTAGAGGACTTTGAATGCTAAGATATATTTTGACCTGCAACGCCCAACAGTATAACATAAAAAAAGTAAAGGAACTGAACCCTTACTTAACGTCACCTTAGTGAAGCTGAAAGTATTGGATATAATAGTTACTTTTACCAAAAAAAAAAGTTTTGATAAAACACTTTCAGGATCTACCACCCGAGACCCGAGATTCTTCAGTGCACCGGTCTTTCCTTTTCTGTACAACTCAGGTAATCACTTGAATCGTAAATATTTCATTTTAATATTTAAGATGTTTTGTGTATTTTAGAATCGGAAGTATTTATTCCCGAAAAAGGTAGTTAATCAGTAACAAATTTTATAAGCTTGTTGCCTTCAACTGTGCTCATTTTATATTTTTAAACTGGCATACCTATGTTTTGAACTACTCATAACATAAATCATTTTATTTAAATATTTATTTACGGAGTTTAGCCACAATGACTATGTCGCCCCATCATAGCCACTTTTAATTTACATAATTTTAAATATTCAGCAGAAAAATCACCTTACACCTTTCAACACCTATCAACTTATCACTAAGCAAGCGATGTCTAAGATGTTGGTAACACAAATCCATTGATCGTCGTGATCATTACACAAAATTCGTCATGGGTGGAAATTTAACAATTTTTACGATCGCATATCCCCTCGGATACCACCTCCTATGGCATTTCGGACTCGAACCGACTAAAACCGCACGCCATCGCGGCTACTGGAGCCGGGGAACCAGGTGCATCCTAGGAAGGAAAACCCTGGAACCCCGACGTACCTCGGGTCACCCACTGTTTGATCTCTGATGCCTGATTAGACATTTAACCCAAGATTTCTATGTTGATAGTCAAAGGCCCGTCAACTATTGGAATAACACAAGAATGAAAATGAAACAATAATGGAAATTGCTTGAACATCTCAAGCACTTATGTAATTCTATAATAGAGTAACCCGCACGGACTATAGAACAGAGAGGAATAGTTCTAGTGTCTTTTTTCTATACAAAACAGTCTGTAATTTTTATGGGGGGGGTGGGATTTTTTAACTCGCAAAAACAATTGTCGGTCACTACGGACTCACACATGACAATTAAAATAAAGAAATCAGAATGTCAATCACAAATACAAATTCTGTCTCAACAATTTAACGCATAGGCCCATTTCGTCTTATGCTTTAACAGAGGGAATGCCTGCATATGGCTACTCTCTAATAATTACATTCATATTTATGAATATATTCATACCTGTGTCTTTCTAGATAGAAGACTTTAGAGAAGTCTGTATACTATCTTCTTTTTTATTTTTCTTCTTTTTTACTCACCTTACCATTGTTCCTTTTTTATCCCTTTAATTTTTGTAGCCGACTTTAAAAAAGGAGGAGGTTGTTTATTCGACTGGATGTTTTTATATTACAGCTCTTTCATCTGTTCCTGTAAATACACTAAATATTGCACAAGAATCAAATAATATTTCCTGTTTCGAGTCCCCCACAAAAATACTCGTATCTGTAGGAGCAAGTGACAACGTATTGTGGAATACAAGCCACGGAGTTAACTTTCCTTTACAAGAAAAGTTTTGTCAGTATGAAGGTATATAGTATTAATTTTTGGTAGTTTATTTATATGCTTTATTTGAAAGTCTCTCATTTCTTAAACAATACAATGTAGGGGGTTTGTCATCCACAAGTTTAAATTAGCTCAAAATGCGATGAAGCGTGAAATACTAGGAGTTATTCTGTCCGATAGAACTCATAACAAAGTGCACAATAGAGAACTAAAGTACCCGACATAGTACAGAAAGTCAGTCCGCTGAAGTGGTAACAGACCGTTCAGTTCTCCAAACGAATAAAGCTAATATGTACTAGAAAGGAGACCACATCATATATACTGATAAAACCGATTAAACAAATAATCTTGAGATTAATAAACGCTACGAAGATGAGTCGGTGAAAAGTGACGTAAGAATTATTTGATTCTGCATTTCTAAGGCTGTAGTGTCACTCAAATCGAACCGACCTATATTACATGTTGAAGCATCAATCATTAAAGCTATTTATTAATTACTAGCTGATCCTCGCGGTGTTACCTGCGGTACTACAACAACTGGGGTAAACGCCGCGTCGCAAAGTATTAAAAAAAACCCTACGTCTCGTTTGTAAATAAATGTTAGGTATGTATTTACAACGGATTATAGTAGGTCAAATTCATCTTTGTAAGGAAAGGCCTGCGTCCTGCAGTAAATTATTAAAGGGTCGATGATGATAATGATAAATATTTTTTTACCTATTTGTCACTGTTTTCCCAGAAATGCTGCCTATCAAACTTGCAGGAATAGAAGGACAGACTTCCCTGGCAAATTCAGGTACATTAAATAAAAACGTATCTAGACCTCGCCAGAGTTCGTTTCTGAAATTAGTAACTTTTCCAGCGGCTTTATTTGCTTCTTTGTCAGTTATTGTAGTATAGGGTATCAACATTATTAACTGATAATGTAAGTTTCCATTAGTGAACTAATTTTTAAAATCAGTTTAGTGAATTAGGCGTGCTGTATGAAAGGGTAACAAAGAAACATTCGTATTTATTAACTATTACTAGTAACTGCAATACTCATTTAGCATACTAAGCAGAATTCAATCTCAAGTAGAAACTCGTTTAGTGATGCATTGGAATATTTATTAAAATTTATATATTTATATAATCTATATTTAGTAAAAAGACTTAGATTCTTACTCAACTAAGATTATAGATTAGTAAAAAAGTGGTGATAGTTTTCAAAACGAAAATACAAAAAATACTGCAATTTTGCAAGGGCACTAAACCAAAAACCAGTTCTATATCCAAAGTGATATAGAACTTTTAGTAATATGTTTTGGGATAGTTTTCATTTATTTATAAATTGATTACAGGATTATTTTATTCTATAATTTCAAGAAGTTTTTTTTGCTGTTTTAAATGTTATTGTTTGTACGACAAGTATATGCATATAGATAACTGCATATTATTTGAATTTAATACATTTCAGAAAAACTACGGATGCATCCTACAAATGTCGAGGTAGAAATAGCAACAAGCTTGGTACACTTTGTTGATGTAATTACTTCTAAATATTCAGGTAAATTCATATATTTTATTTGTTTTTTGTGGGTAAAGTATTTATTTCCTGAAAAAGAAATTTAAATTTCATTTATATGAGAATATGTTTTGTTCTTGATGACACATACTATAACACTACAACGTTCAACATTAAACAACGTTTATAGCTCAAAATTTTCAAATTTGACGGTTGCGCTTCAATTAACATTTTGATAATGAAATCAATTTGTGTGGGTATTCAACTTATTTGAGATGAAAATATGAATACACCTAAGTTTTAACTTTGATTTCAAAGAGTCAACTGGAGTTGTGATGTCTAACGCACGTTAAACTTATATATTTGGTTTAAATTTTTGAATAAATTTCTACTCCACGATCCCAAATATTATTGTTCTAAAAAAGACATTAAAATTATAGGTAAACACCCTGTCAAATCTACAAACGCTGAAATTGCAACGAGTTTCATAGAACCTGTTGAAGTCGGAACCAGTGGCACAGAGTTAGGTAAAGTAAAAAGATATTTTTTATTAAGAATTACATTTATGTACATGTACAACAACATTATGTACAATTACATAACTTTATTAAAAATGTGACTATTAATAATTTATTATTTTTCAGAACTACCTATTAAAACCATAAACGTAGAAAGGGCAACAAGTTTCGTACGATTTGCTGATGAGCAAACCTCGGGTAAAGTTACCAAAAATTATAGTTTTAAATAGACAAGGCCACCTTACACTCATTCTTTCTAAATTGACTCTTGTTGTGCAGGAAAAAAAAGACAGATTTGGGCTGTCAGATTATATATGTCCCAGAAAAAAGCAATATTTAAATTAATTTATAATCAGCCATACCAAAGAAGTAGATAATTATAAAATATATGTTTCAGATTTACCATCCAAATATACTTTAAATATTGAAAAAGCAACGAGTTTAATCCGATTTAGTAATTTAGAAGAAACTTCAGAAAATTATCCAGGTGATGTAATTTTATTAGTATAATTTTTAGTATAAGATTTAACAGCTTTTAGTACTCCAGTGCAGACATAGGACTCTCTTTAGAATGGAGGTTTTCAGTCTATTCAGATCCCAGTCTCCCCCTGTGTCCAGAAGCTTAGCTCCGTAGGTATAAGGCTTCTTGCAATTCGTCGTTTTCAGTACAATGCTGTTGTCGTGTATAATTACTTCTTACAACACCCAATGGATGAATAATAGTGATGACTCTCTTTAGTCTTATAAGTACCTTTAAACAATATAATACCTATATTGAACGTAGGTTTATAAATAATGTTGAAAACCGTCTCCATGGAAGAAATTATGATTTGATCAGTGAAGATTTTAAATAAGTATTATTATTTTGCACTATTTCAGAAATAATAGATAATAATTTAGCAAAATTTGACAAATCAACAAGCTTAATTCGACCAGTTGATGTAGCAACTTCGGATAAGATTTCAGGTAATTAGTAAATTTAATGTAACTATTTCTAAATCGAATAATTGATTTATTTATAAATCCTAACTGACCTATTCCACTACGTGTGCGTCTCTTTTTAATCATTCGGCTGTTACTGGTCTAAGCTTGATGTTAACTATACAATCTTTAGCATGCATGCAAAGTACATATTAAAAAATAACGTAAAAATCAAATAGATAGTTTCGGAGTTCATTGTGAACAACATCGTAACACGAGAAATATATTATGTATCATGTACCGTGTTATTTTCTGAACTATGAACTTGAAGTGAACAATTTTTTTATTATGGCTATTACTTTCAGTAGTATTACCCATCAACGCTATGAATGTGGAAACAGCAACCAGTTTAACTCAGTTCATTGATGCAGAGACTTCTGGTAGTTATTCAGGTTAATTCATATACAATCTAATACTTAACCACCTACTCAAATAATTCATCTCTATCTCTTCTCATTCATCTTTCAATATTACAAAGTCGTGTTAGGCTGGACACTGGACAATTTTTTTTAGGATTTTTATGATTTTGGATTTGTCTTTGTCCGGATTAGGATAATAAGTACCTTTAAAATATCATTCAAAAACATCAGGTATAGTCGTTCATTCATACATTCGCACTAATATTATAAATTAATAAGTGCTTCTTTATTTCTATAACGTAGAGATATGTTTATTGAGAATAAAAGGGATGATAAGGGATGATGACCGACATACACACGGATGGAACCGCGTGTAAAAGCTAGCCTATTATCTATTTTTGACTCAGTTTTTTACAAATGAATAGAAACTTTAGCTTCCTTTGTGGATGGTAAAAAGATACAATCAAAACATCAACATTACTTTATGTGATCATATTATAAACTATTTATAATTTTTTAGAAGTTCTGCCTTCTTTTATAGAAACGGGAACTAGCTTATTAAATCTTTCGGATAACGAAACTTTGGATAACCCAGGTAACTCCTTATTAACCACTATAGTGATAAGGGCATACTATTATTAAATATTCGTAAGTAACTCTGTCTGCATGTTACGCTGTGACGATTAAACTGCTAAACTGATTAGGATGAAAATTGCAATGGAGAAATTTTGCTTTTTGAGCCTGAGGCTAGGCTAGCTTTTGCCAAGTCAGATCTGAGTCTAAGCTAGCTTTTCCTCAAGAATTAAAATAGGTAGATAGATAGAACAGTGCTAAAAGAATTATATGTGTTTTGTAAGCATGCCATGCTTAGTCTATTTAGTTTAAAAACTATATTGTGTTACATGTCTGATTGCCGAATTATTTTAATTATATTTTATATTAAAATAATATAATATAAAATAATAATAATATATACTAAAATTAAAAAAAAATGAAGTCGATTACTCATACTGATATTTAAGAATGAGCTTATTGATATACATAGTAGCACAGCAATATTTTATGGACGGATGGAGAAAATATTATATTACGCCATCTTGTTGCCAACAATGTCAACTCATTTGTTATTCATGTGTTTCATTGTAATCTAACAACTAAAATAACTTTTTAACATTTCTAGAAATCTGGTAATTCAAAATTGCGATAATGTTAGCAGTAAACTGAAAGCTAAAACAATCCCTACCAATAGATATGCAAGCCGGTACAAGAGTCCCATACAAGTCTGCCATTGTCCTTTCATGAAAAGCGTAAAAGACGGACAGATATTCTTTTGAATAATAATAATAATTTTGGTATAGACTAGAGAGATAAACAAATTATAAAAGTTCTCTCAGGACATTTTAAGTGATACACATTGATTACTGTATATAATGATTATTAGAGTTAGAGTACTTTATACGTGCTTAGCATACAATCAACAGAATTGTACAGCATCGTTATCTTCAATGTCGAATATTATTTTAGAAACACTGCCTGCAAATTCAGGTGAAGTTCAAAAGGGTAAAGGTATAATAGAAATCGCTGAAATGGAGAATGCAAATGAAGACTTAGGTATTATAATATAATTTCATATAATTTAAAAATACCTTTAAGAACATCTACAATTACTGTATATGCCAAATACGATCACTAGATTTACCGTGGGAGAGCCACGCTTCGGCATGCATGGCCCGGCTCGACCGGAGTGATACCACGGCCTCACAGAAAACCAGTGTGAAACAACGCCTGCGCTGTGTTTCACCAAGTGAGTGAGGATACCGGAGGCCCATAATTCAACCCTTCCCCTGATCCCCTCCCCATCCCCTAAGGCTGGCAACGCACTTGTCACGCCTATGAAGTTGCGGGTGTCCATGGGCGGTGGTAATCGCTTACCATCAGGCGATACGTCTGCTTGTTTGCTCCATATTCCATAAAAAAAAGACTGTAACAGTCCACTGTTAGACATAAGTTTCTCTTTGGAAAAGAGATTCGGGCCTTCTATAGCACCAGAGAGCTTTTAAGTTCTTTCAAATTTTTGTTCTCTGCTGTAATATTGTCCTACGAAGTTTGTTCCCTCGTCTCTTATGACACCCATGAGACAAATAGGGATGATGATATTCCGTATTTTTAATCCATCACCACACACAATCGCTAAATACATAGTATTCTATTTTTTTTCTGTTTCGTTCCATCGGCCATGGCTATTGCTGGACATAAGCATATTCTAGTAGAATAAGATATAATTGATTTAATAACAAAATATCCACACACTTCTCACACACGGCAATTGAATCTCAAACGAGACAAATCTGTACTATGACAACCAAACTGCTAATATACTTTTACAAATTTATTTACCCCTAACTAAAGATAAACTTCACCTTGATATAGAACCAAAAGTCATGTTTATCACGCAATGAAGAGATAAAAGGCATACATTTTATTACTTTTCTTTAAAAATCATACCCTTAGTGATTATAAATTGAATGTACAAGTTGCGCATAGCCAACTAATCACCACCCGTAAAAAATGTTTTAATTCCTTTGTTATAGGTATACTTATATATAACTTGATTGCCCATGTTATTTAAATTTTATCATCAACATCAACATAATTCATGCAATGTAAGAAAATATATATTATATACTTTCTAAATTTTAAGAGGAATATTTAGTTCAGCCGCAGTTATAAATAATTAAAAAATAACTACTCTAATTTGAATGTTTACAGATTTCAGATTGTTTCACATTGACGTAAATGTAAGTATATGACATACCGAATGTTTCAGAAACACTTCCAAACGATTTACCAGTTGAAAAAGTAACGAGTTTAATACGTTTTGTTAAAGTTCAAACTTCTGGTGAACGAGGTAATAAAAACAACTCTTATTTTGTCATTGTAGAATCTATTTATTGTACCAATTTTGACTTTGATAACAAATTATTTAACACGAGCAAATATAAAAGAAATGATCACTGACACTTAGATAACAAAAATAAATAGAAAACTAATAAGGAGGATTTATTAAACACGAAAACCTGTGGATTAGCTAAGTTTTTTTGCTTAAACGAAGCAACATAACCAGTCATCAAGCTATTGCTTATTCTCTTCAGTGCTGCATGTTAACATCTCTTTCTTACTTTTTTGTCTTTGGTTGTTCACATAGACCATTTGGATTAATCTTTTTTGTATGCTCGTTTGAAATTAATAGTACTGTTACCATTATGTTTATTAATTTAACTCCTGATGAACTTTTTAGATTCATTACGTGCTCAACTTGATAATACGGAAAGCCTTTTGGTGGAACCTATTGGTTTAAAAACTTCTGACCACTTTTCAGGTAATAATAATTCATAGTAATTTGAAACTAAAAAATAAGGTTTATATTCAACAGAAAAAAATTAAAAATAAGTTCTTCTATCTTTGTCCCGGCTTCATTTTAAAAACATTTAGAAATAATAAATTACATTCATCATCAACAACTTATCGCAGTCCACAGCTGAACGTAAGCCTCGCCAATTGCACGCCACTTAGTTCGATAATCAGCATTTGGCATCCAGCTCCTGTCAGCTATCTTGCGCAGATCAGCACTCTACCTGGCCTGTGGATGTCCTGCACCACGTTTGTCGAGACGCGGTCTCCACATAAATTACATTTATTGTCATCAAAATACACATAAATAAAATTTATACGTTTAAGCTGTAAGATTAATTTAAAATGCTATTATAAACACTTACTTAAAGGGATTATGAATTCACTTTACCGGAGGAGGATATAACGTAGTGAAATTATATTTTCAGAAAACATTACTACTACAGCAAGCGCTGACAGGGTAAGAAGTTTCATACAAAATATGGATTACGATGAACGTTTGGATAAGTCTACAGGTATATTTAACAATTTATAATGCTTAATATCTAGACATTTTCTGTATGAGTGAAAATCAACATACTATATTAGTCGCACTCTTGATTAGTGAATCAAGTTTAATTTCTTGCTTAGTGATACATAGTTTACGGCAAGATCATTCAATCTTAAAAAAAAATATTAATTTGATCATGAACAAAAAAAAACAAACAAACAACAACCCATAATGTCCCACTGCTGGGCTCGGGTCTCCTCTCAGGAGAGGGTTAAGGCCATACGTCCCCACGCTGGCCAAGTGCGGGTTGGGGACTGGCAAGAATACTTGTGGCTACGTAAATCTTGCCGTTGGATGTTTTTTAAGCCGCCCGAAGGCCTCCAACTAAGCTTCACGACTGTTATCGTATGATAAGAACCGGGACCGACTGCTTAACGTGACCTCCGAATCACGGAGACGCTCATGGTAACATGCCACCAGCGGTCACCCATCCAGGTACTGACCGCGCCATCATTGCTTACCCTCGATGATTGTTTCTAATCACCGAGTGCAACTGGGCTATGAGGGCCTCTGTAACACTGTAAAATACTAGGTAAAATTCCTTTTTGACGTCAAATCTGGCCAATCAATTTATGGACATATGCTTTCTAAATATTTTATGTCAGATGGTGTTAATAATAATTACACACATTTCACACATGACCTTTGCTATAGTAATCAATTTTAGTATTTTTATAGACAACCAAAACAAACACAAAGAACAACCAAGGCCAGCACAACAATTTTTGGCTCATAGAAAGTGTTGTCTCAGTTGGGAATCGATCGATTGGGGAAGTGATCACTTAAACCATCGCTTACACCACTATTATCTCTGTGCTATATACTTATAACTAAATACATACATATAATAGAAAAATTACACTCAGACACAGAATAAATGATTAAGTTTATTTCAATTGCTTTTTATATTTCAGATACACAATATTTAACTTCTGTAATCGACGAATGCAGCAGTAAATGTAGTTGCAGTTACAACTGCAGGAATATTTCTAACCAAGTATCAACCTTATTAGATTCTGATAACGTGGGATATATGAACACAGGTATCATACAAAGTTCAGGTATGTCTTGAGTGGAGATCGCGTCTTGGTAAGCGTGTCGGACATTCACAGGCCAGGTGGAGTGATGATCTACGGACAGCAGGACGGCTGGCTGGAGCTGGATGCGAGTAGCCGAGGATCGAACTAAGGGGCGTGAAATTGGGAAGACCTATGTTCAGCAGTGGACTGCGATACTGCAGTGGATGATGATGATGATGATACTATTCTTCCTTCAAACTAGGGGATTGGTGTCGGCCTTCAGTCTTCTACAACACGACTCAACTTCTAGTTTTGCAGGGAGTGACTGCGATAGACCTCTGCAAATGAAGTACAAAGCGATATTAAACTATGGTACAACAATGAAATCAAAGGCATTACTATATAAATTTGCTTTCGTGTTGGTACCTTTCTCGATATGTCATTTAATAATTGTATGTTGATAAATTAGGCTGATCTTAGGGTATAGAAGAAAAGCTCCACAAATATATTTGAAAGTTAGTGTGAGACTATCTTCCTTCAACAAAAAGTTGTATTTAGGAAGAAGCCTATACTAATATCATAGTTTTTTTCCAGGATCTGGTCATAGGTCTATAGAGAGAGTTGATAAAATGAAAGCCATTAATATGCAAACATCGAAACACAGTTCAGGTATTGATATTGAAATATACATTTAAAATATTTCACATATATTATAAATTTTAGTAATGAGTATCGACAGTAGAGATAAGCTGTCCAAACAAATATATGCACACCTATTTATGTCCTATGTAATAGGACAAATCATTGTTTAGAGCTCTGCGCGGAAACCTTTATGGAGAACTACTAGTTTACAATGAACAACTATTTTATCCTACTGCGAAAGAAGAAGGGTTATGTTTTTCGAGTGTACGCATGTGTATTTCTTTAGCACGCCCTAGAGCTAAGTTTGTCGGTTTGTCGTAATTTTATATAGGTGCCGCCAATGGATTCGTCTGAATCGTAAGAATTTTTTTTCAGATGTACCCAGTGTGGTGTACATTTAAAAAACCAAAAATGAGGATTTACAGAGCCAATATGTAATCTAAAAAAAAGTTATGTTGTCAAAATACATCGAGTGTGGTATCAAAATAAAGAAATTTTAATTGCGAAAGACGGTCCCCATTTCATGTCATCCACGTTTTTTATATTTTTTTATCATTAATTCCATCACGACGAAGACTTGAAGACTCGAAGACTTAGAATTGAAGACTTGAAATACTTGACATTGGCAGAAATAGCTGATCCGGCTGATTGCCATATCATCAAAAGAAGAAGAAGAAGAAGAAATTGACATAGTCGGGTTTTTATTTTAAATAATTTTACTTGTATAGACTGTAGCTCGTTTTATGGGAGGGACAACACTTGTGTGTTGTCAAAGTCGACATTTTTTTGTACTAATTCCATATAATTTTCAGAATTAGATGTCATATCACTTAATTATGCCGCGACAAACACGCCAACAGTGAATAATACAATCGCAAAAATCACCAAAAATACCTGGACAGATGTTAACGATAAAGGTAACGTAGAATCTAATGTATGCTCTAGTCAGGTGTAATATAATATACATTTATACATATATGTCTATAAAATGAACCTGTGCAATGGTATCTAATTGCTGAAAAACATACATACGAATATATTTAGATTTCTCAATAAATATTACACTGCCATATTTAAAATTTTAATGGTAGGAATGGAAGTGTGCGGAGCGGGCGCGCCTTGGTAGACAGTAACAGGAGCATCGTGGTTCTCATACTTAGGTGGGCCGAGGTAGGCAGGGTTTTTCTTTCTGGAGTACACCTGGTTCCCCACCTTCTAGTACCCGAGACGGCGTGCGGTGTTAGCACGTTCGAGTCCGACACACCATCAGGAGGTGAAGAAAAAAAAGAAAAAAAAAAAGAGAAAGAAAAGAGTGAGAAAAAAAGTAGAGTACAAGGGAAGAGTGCGGCCAAGAACAGCAAACTATATACATTTATAGAATTCATGACCATCTTATTTATAACTATTAGTGATGACTCGTAGCCTAAATATGTACAATCGGCTTTATTCTCGTTTGTACCTTCATTCATTCATGTGTTTGTTACGCTTTTTCTTTTCAACCTACAATCATTTCAAATACGTTGGCACGTTGATACTTTCCAATGAAGTAAGTATAAAAAACCGTTGAAAAGTCAGGAAAATATAAATAAACCAACCAATAAAACGACTAATAATTTAGTCAACTGATATTTCAGCCAAGAACTAGTAACTTATTCATCTTTAATCTATCTATATATATAAATGGAATAAATCGCAGAAATGTTTGTTCGCTCATAACTTCCGATCGACTATACCAAATTGAAATAATTATTTTTTCTATGTGTTCATTATTGCCAGGACAAGGTTTGTAAAGAAGAAAGAAAAATCACACTGCAGATGTATCGCATGATGGTAAGCGATTACTGCCGTCTATGGACAGGTGACCATGATGTCGCCCGTTTCTTGAATGTTCGAAGATAGTATTGGTAGGCGAATATCGCAGGCGACAGTTCATTCCGCAGTTTTTTATTGTTTTATTGTATAGATAAATAGATTAAAAATTAATAAGTTGCACAACCTATGCAAAGCTGCGAGCGGGCATATTTACTATAACAAGTTTTTCAGAAATTTAGAAAATATTCACGATAGAAAATTATGATGAGGCGAAGTTCACCGGGCCAGCCACGCTATGCTTATAACTTCATCAATACAGTGTTAATACATCTTACTTTGATATTTCTTCCTAATAGAAACCCAACTGGACGCAGCACCCACGCCAAAACACTCGTCGAAATCAACCGGACGTAAAAAAGATAGCATCACATATTACAAGCTTTATTTTAATAAGGGTAAGGTTTTGAACGTTGCTTCTTATTATAAGAAAGGAACAAAGAAATGTATTATATGCATTGAAACCAACAGCAGCTCGTACTAAAGTACGATTTATGTGATACTGGCCTTGGGCATCATAAAAAAAATAGTAATGACAGTTTTTCAGTAGGCAAGTCATCACAGATGTGCTTATTAATTAATACAATTTCAAAATAAAAAAGTTTGATCTAGTCATCAGATGGGTGTAAGTCGATTTTTACCGGCTCTTGTATTTTAGTGGTTTAAGCGGTCGTAAGGAGGCACATATTCAGAGACGTCTCAGTGCTCAATAGGTTTAACACCGGTAGCGATCACCGACTAGTCCGAGGTTCTCTGAATATCAACTTCAAGGCTGAACGTGTCCGCATGATGAAGTCCAGGCTCCGACCAACTCTGCTCCAAGTCGAGATGGGATCTGAAAAATTCCAGTCAAATCTGGAAAACCGATTTGTTGCCATGGAAACCACAAGAGACGTAAACCAGAACCTTGAAAATGTGGTTCGAATCCTCAGGAGTGAAGGTACGAGATTTTGTCAAATGCAGCGTACAGACACGAAGTCGAAGCTTTCAGAGAGGACACTAGGGTTAATGAAGGAAAGACGTGAGAACCCGCCAGTCACTTCATCGGCAAAACGGACTCTAAACCGAGAGATTAGTAAGCGTGTACGACACGACCTCCGATGCTCCAACACTCTTTTGATTGAAAGAGCAATCGAGCAGAATCGGGGGTCAAAAGTGTTTGTGAAATCTCTTGGAAGAAGCCATTTGACGAAGCTGACCACAGTAAGCGGAGAAGTCGTTGCTTCCAAGCTGGCTGTCCTTTCGGAAGTAGAAAGCTTCTATGGCGATTTGTACGCTTCGCATGCATCTCGACCTGATCCCGAAAATGAGGACCCTCGAGCCAAATTAACACGCCACTTCACCGAAGATCTGCCAGAAGTCAGCATTGACGAAATCGAGATGGCTCTTAGACAGCTGAAAAATGGAAAAGCCCCTGGAGAGGATGGCGTTACTACAGAGCTGTTAAAGGCTGGAGGTAAACCCGTATTAAAGGCGCTCCAAAAGCTTTTCAACGCTGTCCTGTTCGAAGGGAGGACTCCAGAGGCGTGGAGTAGGAGTGTGGTCGTCCTGTTCTTCAAAAAGGGAAATAAAACCATGTTGAGGAACTATCGGCCCATTTCCCTCTTGAGCCACGTCTATAAGCTGTTTTCAAGAGTCATCACGAACCGTCTTGCGCGAAGACTCGACGAATACCAGCCACCGGAGCAGGCTGGGTTTCGGAGCGGATATGGCACCATAGACCACATCCACACAGTGCGGCAGATAATACAGAAGACCGAAGAGTATAATCAGCCCCTGTGTCTAGCATTTGTGGACTATGAAAAGGCCTTTGACTCGATTGAGATCTGGTCTGTTCTGGAGTCCCTGCAGCGTTGCCAAGTAGATTGGCGGTACGTCCGAGTGTTGAGATGTCTCTACAAAGCCGCTACTATGTCCGTCCAAGTACAGGATCAGCATACAAGACCCATACCATTGCATCGAGGAGTGAGGCAAGGGGACGTTATATCCCCGAAATTATTCACTAATGCAATGGAGGACCTGTTTAAGACGCTGCACTGGAAAAGGCGCGGTATCAACATCAATGGCGAATACATCTCTCACTTGCGATTTGCAGATGACATCGTCATCATGGCAGAGACGTTGCAGGACCTACAACAGATGCTGAACGACCTGGCTGACTCGTCTGTGCGCATCGGCCTACGGATGAACTTCGACAAGACCAAGGTCATGTTCAATGAACATGTACTACCGGAACCGGTTGCGGTACACGGTGCCGTTCTCGAAGTTGTTCAAAAATATGTATACCTCGGGCAGGCTTTGCAGTTAGGTAGAAACAGCTTTGAGGACGAGGTGAACAGAAGAATCCAGCTGGGTTGGGCAGCGTTTGGGAAACTTCGTCGGGTCTTCTCATCATCGATCCCACAGTGCCTAAAGACGAAAGTCTTCAATGCGTGCGTCCTACCCGTAATGACTTACGGAGCCGAAACGTGGACACTTACGGTTCGACTGGTCCATAAGTTTAAAGTCGCTCAGCGTGCAATGGAGAGGTATATGCTCGGCGTTTCTCTAAGGGATCGCATTAGAAACGAGGTGATCCGACAAAGAACCAGGGTCATCGACGTAGCCCACAGGATTAGCAAGCTGAAGTGGCAGTGGGCTGGCCACATTTGCCGAAGAACCGATAACCGTTGGGGTAAACGAGTTCTTGAGTGGAGACCGCGTCTCGGCAAACGTAGTGTAGGACGTCCACAAGCCAGGTGGAGCGATGATTTGCGCAAGACGGCTGGCAGGAGCTGGATGCGAGAAGCCATAGATCGAACTAAGTGGCGTGAAATTGGAGAGGCCTATGTCCAGCAGTGGACTGCGATAGGCTGATGATGATGATGATGAAGTGGTCGCCACGCCGCTTTCTACTGTGCTAAGTGTTGTGGGTTCAAATTCTACATGGGACAGCAATTTCTGAGATCCACAAATTGTTCTTTTGAGTTTGGCTTTTCTTTGCGTCCATTTCATGTATGTTTATCCTGGGTCGTGCCAAAAAGTGTTATTGAGTTTTTTCTGATTTTATAAATCAGAATAACAACTCGGAATTCGGAAATTGGGGCCGTCGTCCTCGCCCCCGTGCCTCGGAGAACACGTAAAGCTGCCGGCCCTGCGCGTGATCTCCCCCGATCGTGTCGGTTAACCGTCCCATATACTTTGAGAGAAGGGGAAAAGAGCGTGCACCTGAGTTAGCGCACACAAGTGTTCACTATAATATCTCCTGCATAATTGGCTGGTCTTCTTTGAGACTGGCCGCCGTTGAGACTGGCCGTCAAAGCCAAAATCCGCCAGGAGAACTTGTCTAATTTATGTACAGGTTATCATTCTACTTCTAAAAAGAATTTATCCAGACCTTATAATCTATGATCGGTTTATATTTGTCATATAATGGCTAATCAAAAAAATTATAGTGTCTAATCAATTATTTGAGATTGAAGTATTGGATTGCGAAAATACAAAAATAATATTATTAAAATTATGTAGTGAGTAAAATCTGTAGGTATTATATCAAATATAAATAATGTACCACATATTATTGGAAATATATTTGAAAAATTGTGCTGCATTACAACTGTGATCAATATTGGCACAATTGCTTTGATTTTAGTATGGCACTTTGTAAAGGTATACATCGGCATTTATTATGAGTAGATAAGTAGTATTTGAGTATTTCAATGGAATAAATAGCTCACTACTTTTTTTCTTGCATTTTCATTTATCATAGTGTATTCAATTATATGTTACAAGAAGACATTCTTATCACAGTTGTTTTCTTCTTCTTATTGTTGTTGTTCTTGTTGGTATTTTTTTAACGTACATTCGGATTCATTTGGCAATTTCTGCAGAAATATGCGTGAATCTTTGTAAAAAATCTTTTTCTTATTGCTGTTTTGTGACAGAAATATTTGTTAACTAGTGTTATTAGTGTGGTACTTACCTTTAAAAGATTGTTACACAAGTCGTTAAATCATGGTTATGACGAAAAGTTCATTATCGGTTAAAAAATTGTTGTTAGGCCAATATACGAATAAAATAAAGTCACTTTAGGAATACAGATTGTTTGATGTCGTTTAGTTTTAGGGCTTCGTAACCAAAAGGTTAAACTAGATCCTATTACTACGACTTAGTTGTCCGCCTGTCTATCTGTCTGTCACCAGGCTGTATCTCATGAACCGCGATAGTTAGACAGTTGAGATTTTCAAATATATATTACTGTTTACAAATATTAAAAAAACAGAATAAAATAAATAAGAAACATCCCTTCATCATCATCAAAAAGAATGATCCCTTGCTCTACTTTTTGCTTGGTAATAGCCCTAACAGTGCTGGGCGTACGAATGTTGCTGTGATTTTAATCACCATTACACTGATAAACTTTTCAAGAACCCTGTAGCAATTAACTTCACGTATCATTAAGTTTCTTTATTTTTAAGATTTTGTTGGTTAAAAATTAATATTTGTTATGTATTTGTACTTCTAATAACTGCTGACTTTATCTTATTTAGATAATGGAACACAAAAGTCTCGCCAAAGCATATCTGGATTTAAAGCGGCCGTCAAAACACCTACGCTTACTTCAAAAATCGAAAAGAGACCTTCTAGTCTTCGATCAGGTTTTTTTTCATGTATTTTTTAACTTATTTTCCTTATCGATTACAGTTTTATTGGTATTTCTATGAGCTTGAATTATAAATATTCAAATTGCTCTTCAAAGATAGTTTTCAGAGTTCTATCTCAAGCTCATTATCTTCTCTGAAATATGACTTTCTTTTTGCATCCGTAAGCATCAAAGGGTCGTTCAAAAAGAGCAATTGATCAATTTAATCTATTGATTATAAGTTAACGCTTCTATAGTGTGCATCTGTTTAGTAGTAACAGGCGTAGAAGTAATTTTGCGATTAATGCAGCAATTTATTTGACACTCACTATATTTTGCAAAGTAAAGGTTTACAAGTTGAAGGCATGAATAATTCGATTTTATTTCTTTAGCCATTACACAATAGTCTTATCTATTTAAGAAAATAATAGAAATAGTCGCTGCCGTCATACGATCGCGTACTTTTGGTACATAGTCTCATGATTGTGGCTAAGCTCCGTAAATGAAGGTTTAAAAACTTTGGTATCCATATACAATAATAACCATGTCCTAAAAACTATCGTAGTCCTAAAACTATGTTTTAATATGTAGTGTGGGATCTACTAGTTCAAAATGTATGAGATGAGATGCCAACAAGCTATGAAAGATGATTAATATACGAGTATATTTAGCTTATCGATTAATTATTTTATCGTACATCATTACAGAAACGAATGACAATGGCTGTCAGGCTTCAACAGGCGTATTATGTTACTTAACAGGTATTATTTTACGTTATTCGTAACTTTTCTATTTTTTTGTAACATTAGAATACATAATCAATCGATATATTTTACTTTCGATCGATTCATTCATTGTCCTATAGCCTCGACAATTTTATGTAGAGTTTTGTGAAATGCAACTAAAGACAATGAATTTTTTTTTAATAATGTCGATCTGTATCTTGGGACATTGGTATTGTAGAATATTTTATTAAGATCATTGCACAAGTTCTAATCTATAGAAATAGAAAGCAAAAATTAGAATATTGCACAATTCTTTGATCGGTTGAACTTAATATTCATATTTTGTAAACAGGTACAGTCTCTGTTCAAACAGTCGAACAAGGAATAATTCCGATTACAGGTAAGCCTCTGAAAGTATAATATTTATTAAACGTCAAATACTTTTAGAAGTAAAATGTAAAACATTAATGGCTTTTGAAATCTGTGTAAGTGTTCGTTAAGTACTGACTGATAACCTCACCCGCTGAGCGAAAACTGTACTTCACACCCAGGACTGATACATACATATTTGTGTGCGACGAGCACGATCACGTCACGACGTATGGCCTTAACCCTCTCCTGAGAGGAGACCCGAGCCCAGCAGTGAGACATTATGGCTTGTTGATTGATTGAGCACGATCACTTACATTTACGACTTTATATCTATAATAATAAACATTTGGACACCTGACATACAACGCCGTCTAGCCTCAAACTAAGCAGAGCTTGTACTCTGAATGTTAGATCGACTCATTGAATACCTATATCCTTTTTTTGTAAATACGCTCATAGAAAACACGCAAACTCGGAAACAAAATGTTAGCTGTTCAAACAATCATTTGATCCAACCCGCAAATCAAACCGGAGACCACAGCACAGAAGTTGCGTACGCTATGGCACGTTACTGAGGCAGCTAAATACAACTCTGTCTACCATCAGTACGCTTAATGAAGTCATCAGATATGCCAAGTTATTATTACCATTAACTTTATTTCAGATCAAAGTGCTCTAGTTACGGTACTTAATACAGGAGATGTCAAAGGACAAAATAAAACTGTAAAACGTGCCAAAAACACATCAATGCTCACATCAACAGGTAATATAAAATGTTTTGTTCAAAATAGCGGGTGGCTTTTCAGAATTCCGTGGCAACAAATCTCTGATCGTTTTACACAATATAAGCTTCTTTAACTTTCAGAACCGAATATAATTTCAATATCATCTGAAGCGATGGCTAAGAATACTATGTCCAATAGAAGAAGTAAGTTTAACTTTAACAAATTCGTATTGATTAGTTCTGATGAAACATATGTAAAAAAAGATTAGATTTAGAGCTACCTACATGAGACAACACTTTGTGTGATCCATAAATTGTTGTTCTAAGTCTGGGTGTACTTTGTGTTCGTTTCATGTATGTTTGTAAAGATCCCCGTGACACAGGAATGTATTGATTAGTTCTGATGAAACATATGTAAAAAAAGATTAGATTTAGAGCTACCTACATGAGACAACACTTTGTGTGATCCATAAATTGTTGTTCTAAGTCTGGGTGTACTTTGTGTCCGTTTCATGTATGTTTGTAAAGATCCCCGTGACACAGGAATGTATATTCCTAGTGCGGGAGTTGTCTTTTTAAAGAAAAAAAATATATATATATGTATTAGATAATTTCATAAATAATTAGTAATAATGATAAAAAAAAATTTTTCTTTATTTTCACATAATAAGTACTTGTTTAATTAAAAATAATTTCATTGTTATCAGTTATAATAACCGAACAAAAGTCGGTATTTACAAGCACATCGACTTATGGCACATATCGGGACAGACAAAATGAAGAAGCTGATAAAGGTAACATTTAAAGCTTATTACTTTAATCACCAGCTTCACCAGTATCTGAAAAAGTTTCGGATAGTTATCTGCCATATAACACTATTTTTCAGATAATGTTTGCAGATAAATATACGTATATCTGAAATATATGTCTCTATCCAAAACTTGTGAAACCGAAATCTATAGTAACTGGATAGCTAAGTTGACATTAGTAAATTAGAAACTTGCTTATAAGCAAGCAAGCGGTGAAACTGGCCCCTAAGCTTGCTTTAACACGTGACTTCTTTTCTGCTTTGTCGATTTAATGTGTAAATTGTTCTTCATCTTAGTCTGTAAGCGGAAACTACAATCTACCTCTGTGACGAGTTCACCAAAATTAGTACAGTTGGTCTATTAATTACATAAAAACATTCATACATCTATCCTCAGAATTCATAAATTACGAATATTTTATAATTTTCAAAGAATCATTATAATATAAAACATTATTTAAATATATATGTGAGTATAAGTCTAGATTTCATTGTCAAAAGGGATTTCAACCTCTTCGAAGTTAATATCGACAATGAATCCATACACTGAAGAAAATAGTGGTAAGTAAAATAATGTCGAAAATATTTACTTCACAAAAAACCATGTATCATAAAGAACAGTTTAAAATAAAATAAATTGGTTTATAATAGACTATGCTTTCTACAAGGTGGCGGCTTAAACGCTAAAAGTAAATCCTTACAGGCAATGTTTGAATGAACGAATCTACAAGAAATTAGTATAAATAACATTGATTATTTAATTGGTTTGAAATCATCTTTTAGTATATTTTTTAAATGTTTAAATAACGTATGTCACTCAGGTATATGAAAAACGCCAGTCTAGTCATTTGTAAAAATTAAAATCAGTTGCAATTATCGCACCCGAATAAAAACAGGTTCAAACGTTGCAAGTATAACAATAAAATAACATGTAAAGTGTAAAATTTTTGAGTATTCAAGATACTATGACTTATCGTCATAGTAAACTATTAACTGATGTAAACTGCTGTTGTTATTCTCATCTGAAATAAACAATCTATTGCAGAAAAAGATGGGACGATAGCGTGCGCTATATCCACTTCAGTCACCAATTTAGACTCATGTTCCAAAGATACTGTCAGCACCTGTACCAGATCTACTTCGATTTTGGGATTGAATACCATTCTGGAAGCAGGTAAAACTTGACTAATAGTCGATGAGAGCTAGTTTTACCAGTGTGATTCTCAGGTAATTATCTGCCGTATAACAGTATTTAATATTTGAATGCTGAACTGCATGCATGCATACGTTCGCCTGACGTAGATGTCTACCCAAGTTTATAAGATTGATATCGTCAGTTTATCTAGCAGATTTTAAAATAGTCTTAATAAATGATTTGTAGTATCCTTTTATCTCAAGCGTTAGAAATTGTTTTGTAGAAATAATTCAGCTCTGAAATTGCTCAACCTAATTTCGTTACAGAAATATTACTGAGCAACCTAATAAAGAAAGCGTTGATTGATGTTGATACACAAGCGTCTCGCTTTATGGAGTTCCGAGAAAGTATCAGTAAGTGGTTTATTTTATTATTTAGCTGGGACTTACGTGACTTGGACTAGACTTCATTCATTTTTTTTTTAATTATGTAGTAGGACCTGAGTAGGAGGTGATGTACGTAGGAATGATGCAGATATTGATTTTAAATACTACCTTTCACTGCAGTTAATTACAAATATTTTGATTTTAAACGAGTTTAAGACAAGGTAGAAGTAATTTGACTGTTTTTTTTTCTTACCAAACGTGACATCTATGTACAGATTTTTTAAATTATCGCTAAATATAGGAGGTTAGACAAGCCCTTTTTGTTTCATTCAGTTCGTTCGTTCGTTCGTTTTGGTATCTTAATAGAGTATTGAGATCAAATAACTTCTCTAAA
The DNA here is from genome assembly GCA_003709505.1 of Hyphantria cunea. NCBI lineage: Eukaryota > Metazoa > Arthropoda > Insecta > Lepidoptera > Erebidae > Hyphantria > Hyphantria cunea. Next base: position 621,589 of record PKRV01000225.1, read on the forward strand.
AGTTAATTGTTAGTAATATTTTCGGTGTTTGAACGTTGAAAACCAAAATACATAGACTTTTCTTTAATTTTATTACTAAAACTTTAGGATAATGTTAGCAAAATTGTTAAATGTTCATATTAGAAGACGACATCATTGATTCAAAAATGTTAAATTTTTAGAAACTTATCCTTCGTTTGCTACCAAGAGCACCTACACATGTGTTGGGCTGGATTCAAAATCCATCTGGGTAAATTCATCGAAGGTGGATAAACTTTGTCTAGACACTTGCGTACAAGTCGAAGAATCATCAGACAAAGTGATTAACATTAAAGAAGGTACGCTATATTCACATTTATAGTAAAAAAAACTATTAAGCTATGCTTTAAAAAAATATACGAAACATTTCTGGTCCGGTGACATATGTAAATTTTCATTTACAACCGCCCAAAAACGCACTTTTCCAAAATGTATATTTTTATACTGAAAACACATTTAACTTAAAAAAAAACTTCTAATATAATATAATATTAATTACATTACATAAATTTTTAACACTCTATTATTACACATACATAGTAAATTTACTAGTGGATATACTTTGTGTCTTACAAATCTTATAAACTCACTTGCACATACATGACAAAAGAATATACTGAGAAATCAAAAAGTAACTTAATCTCGGCGATTATTTTAAAAGCTTCCTTCCAACAATTGCGCTTAATGGTGCTGAAATGTCGCATGGAAACATACACACATACTTGTTTTTTTTTCTTTTGTTTCATATTATTTCCTGATAATGTTTAACTGCTTTCATACATTCACAGCCACTAGAAATCTTTTATTGTGATTTTTTTTCATAACTTTGTAACAATTTAGTTTCAATAAATAATATTTGTTATTAAGAAGTGCTTCTTACAGCAACATGTCGAAATACCGTCTCGTGTATGACGTCACACTATGGTCAACCGGAATCTGTACAAACGACTTTAATCGAAAAGGAATCTGAAAAATGCGGTTCGTGTGTTATATATATTTTTTATTTTGATAACTGCTGATGTCAAAATTTAGAAATCGGTTGTTTGTTACACTTGATCATCAATTTGTTATTTAGATTTTAATTATTGGTAAAGAAAAACTAAAGGTTTTTACTGATTACGTACCTTTGTCCAACATGCTATAATTTTGAATAAAGTCTCGTGTAATATTGTTACCGATTATTAGACCCATAGGATCAGAACATGATTAAAAGAGACGCAGAGTAAATTGTGTGCGTTAAATAGTTTTTCATGTATCTACGGATTATTAAATCCAGATAGACAAAGGCGAAAATTAATATGACCAGGCAGTCTGGCCTTTTAGTCTAGTGCTTAGTAATCTGCGTTGCTACGTCAGAGGTCGTGGGTTTATGTGTGATATGTATTGCGTATCTGGACTGCAATGATCTTTAATATTAAACAATATTTTGCTGTTTATTGGTGGTTGGCCTAAACTGACCGCGGGACCGCTTCGCGTAAATGGTCCGGTTCGACCGGAGTGATACCACAGCCCCACAGAAAACCGGAGTTTCACCGAGTGAGTGAGGATACCGGAGGCCCATATCCCAACCCCTCCCCCATCCACCAAAAACCGTCAACGCACATTTGACGCCTCTAATGTTGCGAGTGTCCATGGGTGGTGGTAATCGCTTACCATCAAACGATACGGGTGCTCGTGATTCCGTAAAAACAAACGAGCAATGTGTAGTTAGAAGCAACATTAATACGTCTTGTTAAATTTTCAGGTCAAAATGTTTGCGCATGTGTTGCTCCCAGTTCTTTAGATTGCGATACAAATACAGATAACTTATTCAGTAAGTAATGTTTGCTGTTAACTATTATCCATTATATTATTAAGAGATAATGTTTGTGAGGTTGTAAGAGGTAATCTCTGGATCCACAGAACCGATTTCGGAAATTGTTTTACCAGTAGACATTCACATTATATGCGAGTGTAATAGGCTACGATATAATAACACTAATAACCCAAAAATAAATAAAATAAACCGCCAAAAAAGTGGTCGCGAGTCAACTAGTTTTATAGTGATTGGTTAAGGAACGCAGCTTTATCAACGTTTCATGTATTTCCGAAACGAAAATTACAGTTTTTTTTAATATTCAAGTACATTTTAGTCACATAATCAAAACTGACTTCTGTAGACGTTGTACTAGCCTTAGAGCTAACAGTTATACGAAATACTAAATCACAGTTTGAAATTATACTAGCTGATTGACTTATCAGGTACTTATGGTTCTGTGGCTTTAGTAGTTGCTAAACCAAAGATCTTAAATTAAATTTCCACACTCGTAAAACACTTTCTTGAGTGCCTTTATTTCCATAAATACCATCAACTGAAATATCTGACAAGATTGCAAAGATCGTATGACTTATAGTGTTATTAATTTAGCATACAATTAACAAATAAACTTTCCAGACTCGTCCCACTTGATGCAACCTTCTGTACTACAAGTTCAGAAAAGTGTCGAAGTAACCAGCAACCCTTTCACCAATTCGCTTACTTCCAAATCTCAATTTAAAAGCAGTAAGATATTTATTATTGTAATGTAGTCACTCATTAGTTAATTAAGAACTATCATTGAAGAAGTTTCTTGAAGAAAAAGAAATTAACTTGTGTTATAAGATTTATTTGTGGAGGAACGGGTGTCATGTTTCTCTAACTCTAATCATGCTTGGCGGGACGCGGCCCGACGATTATTTTTGGAAGTTGTTTAAATGCTAATCGTCACAAAAATTTATATATCGCGATGTAGAATAGTTGTTTCTCCATAGTTCGGTGTATCTTCGATAGATGGCGCTGCAGTATGTTTTGTTACCATATGTGGAAGTTACCACATATGTTTATTAAATAAATGTGTCAATTTCATCTACTCAGTCTGACTTTGTCTGTTATGTTTACAATAATAGTTATATCTTCACAGATATCAATAATCAGTTGATGTCACTGTCACGACTAATTGGAACCAGAAAGAAAGCGAGTTCCTTCATAGACACTTATGCGCCTACTGCGGTACTATCCAGTAATCTCGATGCCGATAAATGGATGAGAGCCTGCTCGTCCATGCAGAAGGACGCTTACGGTATGCTGGCCATTATAATTTATAGGGTGTTACAGAAAAGTGACTAATGTCAACAGTTTAGTTTAATTTGCCGGTTTCAAAATAAAACTGTATTAAAAGTCATGTCTATTTTAAATTATTAATGCTTTTAAAATACATTTCGGAAACATTCTGTATTATTTAGAGAGTTACTTAGACTAACAGTGAAATGTCAATTTATAACGTAAAAACTATGTAGTCTTCGTGTAAGCTGTATGTGAAAAACTTTGTACTATGGCAATAACTTCGAATGAGCCTCGTAAAAGTAGCTTGCACACGTTTGGCGGCTCCTTATTATACACTTTACACATCACTTTATGAGAAAACAATCCCACGTCTTAAGGATCCTTCTGGCCTATCTACCGCGCCTTCCAGACGCAATATATCTGTGCAATATATTTTGGTTCCTGTGGTGACTCTTACAACACCCATGGGATGAATAGTAATGGTAACACTACGTGCTTTTAATCCATGTACTGATACTATCAGGACGTTACACGCTAAAACTGGTTTACAAAGGCTTTTTTGTAAAATACTTACAAGATTCAGTTGCCATCTAATTAACCTCTCTTATAAGTAGATTGAACACTACTAGGCTAATCCCGGCTTCCTGTATAATTATTTATATCATTCTTATTATTTATTCATTACTAAGGTGGCAAATATTCATACATATTCGAAACGGTAAGCTTCTCGTTTTCTCTATCGTTTTTACGGATAACAAGAGAATCATTAATTTCAGCATATCAGTCATATATAAGACCAGAGAAAGAGTATGAAAACTCACCGCTCCCCGTCAAGTCTTCGACATCTGCCATCTTCGGTTTTTTTGGAGAGACAAATACGACTGGTATGTCTTTTACAATTACAAGCCAAATCGCTGATATTGTCCAAAATTATACTTTATGCAATATGAGGTAAAGTATAAAATAGTATGTAAGGGTAAAGGCGATCTGCAAATTAAATTGGGCATCGTTACTAGAGGTAACACGTAGTTTCTGACCATTATATTACAGTCTTTATCTAAAGTCCTGTAGCAATGGTTTAAATACCATGGTAGTATGTACTTTTGCCACCTTAGTTTTTTGAGGGATATGCCTAATAGTACGAAAATCATGCTAAACCTTAATTTTCAAAACCTTTCAATTTTTAAATTGTTGAGAATTAAGAATATAATTTCTTATTCATTGAAATTTACAGTGAATCAAAAGTATAGACATAAACTACTACATTTTTTTCTCATCAAAAATTAATTATTTGACTGCAGTACCGTCTGAAGTAAAGAACCTAATGATAAACGATAGTCTCGCCGACGTACTGCCATTACAAAAACGTAATCAGAGCTACGATAAACACCAGCAGCTAGGACCAACATATCAAACGATAATGGTGGATGCAGTAACATCAGGTACACTTACAATTTTTTTAATGCACCAATTGAAAGATATATTTTTAAAACAGTACCAATTCCGTTTCCAGATCAAGCTATAACAAGCAATAAGCAGGAGTTTGAGCATCAAGCAGTGCCAACTGTTCATGAAACGGGGATAGGTATGTAAACAAGAAGCTACAATAATATTACTATAAATTTAAAATTAAAAAGTAATGTCCATAAGTATTGTCAAAATTAGTTCCAACTTTCGCAAACATATTAACGATGTTGTACACTATCTAAGAGATTATCGAACACCAAACATAAACATGTGAAACATTTGCGAAGTCGTTTTACCGTTTACTGATCCTTTTTCTCTCTACTATCACCAGTCAAACATGTTCAGTGGATATAAAAATCTTGTATCCTTATTCTAACGTATAAGTAGCTCTTTAAAACTGGTTTAGTTTCTCGCTATGAACTTCATAAATTGTTTAATTCTTTCTCTGTAATTAGTATAATCTGTTTTAAATATGTTTTTAATAACAGTTCTTTGTTTTTAATCCCACAGTTACGTTACTATCCAGCAATCGAATTCATTAGGCCAATATTAAATAGCCTTTCATTGCAGTATAGTCTAGATAGCTTAACAGAATTTATGTCCCAAATATATTTTTTCCTATTATACCTTGCCATTAAGATGTGTGACGTTACCAGGTACAAATTCAGATCCAATATTTCAACATAGATCGGCGAGTGTTCTGACTTCAAAGTGTATGCTTCCGACGTGTACGGCATGTAATTATGTTCTTAATTCCGGGAAAACACCTCATACCCGTAAGCCTTTTGCCTAATAATTCCTACTTTAAGATCTCATATATTTTAAAACATAATAATTACTAAGCTTCTGCAAAGTTTTCATCACTTACTTGGATATAATTAAACACTAAATTGTCCTGGTAATACATTAGAGCACTAACTACCAAGAAATACGATACATAATAGCAAAATTGTTTCACTTGATGAATAAATCCAAGAATGTCTTCGCGACAATTACATACATAAAAGTCTTAACATAGGGATTGATAAATAATATGCATGTTTAATTTAAAGGATTGAGTGTAATAACGACTTTTACTTCATTTTATTTAAATATGCATTCAAGAAACTCTACAATGAGCAAACTATGCAGCTAAAACGTTCATAAAGCCGACTGGAATTTACTGTCGCAAATATGAAACTTTGATATTGTTTTCGCAAATTTGTTTTATTTATTATATTGGTGTTAGTCAAAAGTCAATCGCTTCTTCGGTCTGATTCTTTGAAAAGTAACTCAATTTTCCAATCACGAACAAGCTGATCAACCATACGCAGAACTTTATCATAGATTATGTCTGAGTATTTACTTCAGCTTGTTAGATTTCAAAAATACTTTATACACATTACCTACTTGATCAAAATTAGAAATAAATATTTGTCAATGATTTTCTACCAAGCTTTGCAAGTAGCGTGCATCTTTTAGTAGAATTAATTTTTAACACACTGACTTAAAGAGTACTTTTCGAACTTTTCTTACCAGCATGTCAGCGTAGTTGTATTCTAGTATAAAGTGTTTACTTAGTAGATACATAACACACTCAAAAATCTTTGATTATAATTTGTATTTCAGCTTGCAAATTTGTGTATGGAAATCCTACATGTGTTGTGCATAAGCAATCTTCCAATGTCGAAGTACAAACAGGGGCACCACGTAAGTTCTGACACAGTTACAGAACTTTGTTATGGGACAGTTACAACAGACAATTTAGCGCACAAGATATATTATGTTGTATGTTAGTGACAGTTGCTGATTAACAGTTACATATGTATCGCCTAGAAAAGGGAACGTAAGATTCGAAGGAATCGTAAAGGATCTTAGCAGTTCCTTGACTGAAATATATGGTTAGAGGTCTTGATAGTTGAAGGTATTCGACCTTGATCTTTCTATATCGGTAAGGGTATGAAAAATATATTTGGTGTCTCGAGCTTTTTAGGAAGCAAGAGCCATCAGGAAGTCAGACAGCCAGTAATGTGGGTAACCTTAGTCATGCTTAAACTCCTCAATCCGTTCCTTTAATGACCATGCTCTCTTACAAACAATTAGCGCTAATATCAACAACTGTGACGTTCAGAAATAGCCAATCTTATCAACTAGTGAGGCGTAAAATATCAAAAAAATTTACACCTGTTTCCTTTCGGTTACTTTAATGTTTTATCGAACTATGTGACAAGGTCGTAGTAGGCAAACGACTGCAACTTCGATTATCGTAGATTTTGTTCACACTCATTTCATATTTCACGAGCAACCCGCCTCGGCTTCTCACGGGTTCTTTACGGAAAAATTTAGCGGCAAATTTTTTGCCGATGACGTCAACAAATTTCTGTATGTTTCAGCCGACATACCCAAATTGTAAATAAATTCTGCCTCTAAAATTACTCTATCTATTGGTAAAAATGGCATAAAAATTAGTAGAGTAGCTATCTTAGCGAGTTAATCACGAATAGACAAACAGACCTTGCGGAGGACTTTGTTTTAATATGTAGTGATGTTTAAAAATCTTTAACCGACTAGATACGTAAAACCTATTGAAGAAATTTGTATAGCCTATGTCACATGGGCCAATAAAACGAAAGTATGACACTTCATTCATTAAAATCGCTTTAGCGCTATGATGGAACATACAAACATATGTAGACTGCCAAAACTATTATTACCCTTATTGGTAAAAAAAACATTTCAAAATTTTAATCCATATTCTAGAACCTATATTGCATTCTGTATTAGGTGAGAGCTTGGTTAAGTTCTTAAAAACGCTGTCCAGAATAAAAACTTCACACCAACAGCCTTATCTTACTTGCTGTCTACTTGCGTGAAATCCTGGAAATGTAACTGTTTCAGAAGTGGGTATGGTGCAAGTAGAGACATTAGTAGAACGCTCCGATGTAGGGGTGTTGACACCTTTCTTTGGAATGTTACCCGTCTCGGAGCATTTCAATAAAAAGAAGTCTAGCGTTATTGGAACTGTTTTATCACCGAGAGGTAAGAACCCTTTTACTTTGTTTTTTTTTAATTTTCTCGTTTCATCCCTTCATTTTATTTTACTTTAGACCTACACACGAATAATAAATTGTAATACTACCCATTATACTGTTCTCTGGCCGTTTCAAACATATACCATGATTTGGCTTTTCTTTTACGCGAGGAATATCTACCTACTAAACCCCGCGGCGACCTAGCTCTAGGATACCATCGGCGACTCTGGGATCCCCCCTACCATACCCCATAGCTGACGTTCATCCCGGGGTAATCGATGTCACCTCCAGGGCAGGACGCTATCACGCCTCATATCAATCTATGCAATAAGAGGCTGAGCACCGACTCGCTTTAGACGACACCCCTGGTCTTACCGGGATGTCACCTGTCCCAGGAAGAGCGAACGGACTCTACCGCGTCCCCTTCGACCATGATTTGATCTGTGAAACCTGGTCAAAAACGGTTGCCTTACTACCTAACTACAAATTATTACCTCCTGGAATTTCTTACGACAGAAGGCAGAAGCAAATTTATCTCAATAAATGGTGGTTGGTGTCGAATGGCTACCAAAATTACACACTACACTTGTGCATTATAATATCTCGTTAGTAATTGGATGGTCTCCGTTGACTGGTCGCAGTGACCGTAATCGACTAGGAGAATATCATATAACACAGATAAATGTTTGGTTTTTTTATATCTAATATCCTTTTTACATAGAAGAGAAGTCCTGGGTGTGTTTCGGCACATTATGGGTCAGGCTCGACCAAGTTGACATTCTACAAACATAAACGGAATGAAGTCGCTCTAAGTCGCCTGCTCAAAACAATATATTAGCTAATAATGTAAAAAAAGTTGCTATCGATTAATCGCTAACGATTGTAGAAAGAGAATCGACAGAAAACACTTGCATCTTACCTAAGAGGATTTGCAAAGAAAATCGATGATATGTCGGTTTTTCATTCCTTTTTACTTCTCATGGGGTGGTTACTTCCCATCAGGCCCGTCTGTTTCCTTTCCTTCCTATAACATAAAAAATATGTAGCTAAAAGAACTATTAAACGATAAAAATACTTACGTACCGTATTATCCCTGGGCTTGTTAAAATTGGGTGAACATCGTATTTTTTTTTGCAAACTTTCTTTAGCAAATCCTCGTGTTTATAAGCTTGGTAGAGATTTAGAAGTTACCCTCGGGACGATACTGAACGACGTATTTTTTCGTTCATAAAAGTTGAACTACAAATATTTACAGCTTTTTTATCGCAAACAATTTATCCTTATTAAATATGACTATTCATTCTGCAATTTGCTTTTAAGTCTTTCAATTCGTCATGTTGCTGACCACCGCTTTGTTTGTCTTAGTTATAGCGTATTGATAAATAACCTATATCTTGTGTTAAAAATAGTACATATAGAAAATAGTGGCATTAGCGATTGTAGAAAGAGAATCGACACGAAACACTTGCATCTTATCTACGAGGGCAGGGCTTTTATAGAAAACTGGAGATAACCTATACATTGTGTTAAAAGAAAAAACAAATACTAGTTTTTGTTACCAGTACTTTGTACTTTCAATACATATTCAACTAACAAACAACCTCAAGGTTTATCTTATAAAATTTTATACGTATAAACACATACTGTTCCTGTAACTTTATTTTAAAACGTACATTTTAAGAATTGGGCCTATTAGACCGCGTTTTCCAAATCAACTTGAGCGGGGCGGGTGTGGCAGCGGCGCGGGCAGCGGCGCATTCAAATGGAATAGTCTCTTGTGGGAGTGTTCACGAACACAGCTGTGCGGGGAGCGGGCGACGAGCGGCGTGCGAGCGGTGCGCACCGGTCTAGCGGTGTCAGATCTCAGATTAACGATTTTAATTTTGTCAATTTTCTGATTTTTTCATATTTATTTAATATTAAATATTTCATAATCAATCTATTTGTTTCCATTAAAACACTATAATTATCTTTATTACTTGTATGGGCGGTACGATTATAGAATAATACATGTGGCACTCCGGGACTGCCGCGGTAAAGCTATTGCATAGCGTTTTTCATGATAGATGCCTATACACCTATATACTTTCTCACAAACAGCTGCTTACGTATTCGTCCAATTGCGGAGCAGCTCGTCTCGATCCGTGCGAGCTTCGTACAGCTTCTACATACATACATACATACCTCTAGTCGCACGTACACAAACACCGTGCCGAATTCTGCCGAACTGAAACGACGTTAGACGATGCATGGCTTTCAACACCGCACCGCTGTGCTGGTCGGAGTGGGGGGCGTTAGGTTTATTTTCGTTACGAAATCTCTTGATTCGGTCGCCGCGCTCAAAGCCCGCGATATATACATATATATAAAGCTATGCAATAGCTTACAAATAATTTAACATACTTATTTATGTCGCTGTTACATAAGCAGGTTACCTTAATATAACATAATTTTATAAAATATTGATTGTTTTCACTAGTTATTTCTAATCACTAGTTTTTTTTTGTAATATCTGTCATCCATATGAAGCTATATTTCACGAGGTATAATTTCTCGTAACGCAACAATATACCGCTCTAGCGCCGCGCGATCTGACCGCAGGTTACGCCGCCGCACCACTGCACGCTGACTTTGAAAACGCAGCCTTAGTTATTCTTAGGTTATTAGTGAATACCCTAATAATATTATTACATTTATTTATAAAATTTTAAGTGTTAATGTTCTAAATAATCATGAAACTACTTGACAGATATTTTTCTTTAGTATACAAAGCGCTGTACGACACTACTAAAATGATTGTTAATGAAGACTCCGACGAACGGCCTGTGAGAGATTCTACTGCAGTACCCGCATTAGCTGCTTCTGACAGAAATACACCAACGAAGAAAGGTCCAGCTCCGAGTGCTACGCTCAATGCAGGTGAATATCAGTTACTCGTATAGTTTTTTTTGTAACCTTTTCTCGGGAAGTTTAACCTTAGTTTGATATCGATAGTTATTTCTCGTTAATGCCTGGTTTGGTTATGTTTTCTATGTATTAGTATAAATTTGAACTTGAATCAATTCGAATGTTTAACTGGCTGTCAGTATATTTGAAAACACTGAAAAATATTTTCTTCTTAATCTATTACATTTTCCATCCGTACGAATCCATTCCCAGCCTACCTTTCCTCTTTAAAATACTCCAAATTTTCTAATCATCAACTCCTAGCATCTTGTTTGCTACAATAAGTTTGCTCACATTACCTTAGGTCCTTGGATTTTCAATCCGCCAAATCATATGGTACACCACTTTATTCTAATTGTCCTAATTCCAATTATATTTTCGATAGGCATTCATCACCAGCCTACTATAAATAGTACGAAAACAGGAACCAACATTACTGCGCAGACTTCATCAAACTTATTACGGACACATATAATTAATGTTCCGCTAGAAGGGAAAGCGACAGGAGACTTTATTAAGATTTATAAAAGAGACAGCCGGAAAAAGAGTATGCAACAAAACAGTAGCCAAAACACATATGAATATATTAAAGTTATAGAAGTAAACCAAAGTAAAATAGAAGATATACAGAATCATAGTAATGTTTCTAATGGAAGTCAAGTAAAAAAGTCTCCGAATGTTTGCGAAAACGAACAGCCTGGGGTTGTCACAGAAAAATTAAAAGATGTTCCCGTTACAGAAGACGCCAAGACAAGCCAAGATTGTAGAAAACAAGACAGTCAAGAAGACAATAAAGAATTAGAAGCTGGCGCTATTGAATCAGGTAAAAATGACGTAATACAGAAATTGAGACGATAATCACTGCCTCGTTGAGCAGTGATTGACGTAAGTGTCTGCCAATCAAGAGGTCTCGGGTTCAATTCCCGGATCTGACTGCTGTTGGGTTTTCCTCACAAGAAATTCTTAATAGAAACTCGGAGTATGGTAGATGGCGGTGTTTCCCGCCCATGCCTCTGAGAGCACGTTAAGACATCGGTCCCGGTATGAACATCTACGGCAATCGTTATTGGGAAGTCAGCACCCTTAAATATACTGACAACTAGTTCAATCTTCGAATTCAGTTCAACCTCAGGGTTGCGGAGTTCCGTTACCAGTCACTCCGTAGAAGAGCTGATATTTAGGTGAAACCGGTTGAACTAGTAGCCGACCCCAAATAATCTTGGGAATAATAAATGCTAGGAAGGAAGATGATGACGCATTTTTTTACTCATGACATCACCTGTCATAAGAAACAATTAGTCTTGATGCCGTATTCTTTTTGATGTCAGGATTTTCAGGTTGATATGCAATTTATTGTTAATGTTTAAATATTATTGCATAAATTACGAAGCATCTGTAATAGTTTTAGTGAGTAGATTGTTAATTATTACTTATAATATTATTTTAAATGGGCCTCTGAGTGTTCTGAATACGATTCCCAGAAGGGATTAAGAGTTTGTTTTGGAATTTCTTGATCTGGAATCTCTATTATATTTGATCTCTTGATCACTACAACCGGTATGTAACTTTTGTAGGGATATCAGGAAAGCAACCAATTTTACTTTGATAACCATAATGTACAAACTAAACTTTGTATTATTGCAGACGAGTCAGAAGATCATTTAAAGACGAACCTAGTGACGTCATGTCGCTATTACAGTACACTGCTGAGTAAGCAGTTAGGAAAAGTGAAAGACAATCGTAAGTTAATATTTTTTGTTTAAGGTTTTCCTGCGAACGCTATAACAAAAAGTTTGAAAGAGTTTTCAATTACTGTACGTTTACTAACCAAGTTTCTAAGGAGCTATTTCTAGCGATAGACTGTTGAAGGTTGTTGATGGACTGAAATATAACTAATTGAGAACAAAATATTAGAACTGGCACGTTGATAACCCTGTAATGCTACTCGTATATCAAAATAAATCACGTAAACTCTACTAACCTCTCATAGCAGACCAACTTAAAATGAAAGAATTCTGCCGACGTATTTCAGTGGTGAGTGCGAAACGGAAGGCCAATGATGCAGAAGCATCTTAATAAGCCGCCATATTGTGGGTCTCCATGCTGCATTGTTGCATTGTTTGCATTCGTAATGAGTATGGTGACCACTACTCTTGGATTCTGCACATGCTTTCCATCAGGCAGAATAGTCTCTTTGGCATGCTCATATAAAAGATTATATTCTACACAGCAAAAACAACCCTGACAAATGATTAATTTCATCATTTGATAATCAATTCTATTTCACTTCAATATTGAATGCCATGTGACATTTATACTTCACATATATAAAGAAAATTAGTTATTTTGCAGTGACAAAGCATCTAACGATAGCTCCGGAGGAGATCGAAGTCGGTGGTAATCCAGATCCCCGTCTTTCCATATGTACTATGAAGCCAAGTGGTAGAGAGAACCTGGCCTGCCAGACGGTCAAGAGAACGGCTCAGCAAGACGGAGGAAGTCATCTCCGTGTGTTGTCGCCAGCCGCATGTTTAACAGACATTTGTAAAAACGATAAAGATCATCTCAAGTCGGTGTACACCATTCTTTCGGCAATCGAGGGTCGTATGCGTAGACTGAACATAGATAGTCGCCAGTCGCTGAGCCGAGAAGATAGATGGCTCTAGTTGTAATGTTCCGTTATAATTTCTGTTCTTAAACATAGATGTCTCTGATATACATTTTTTTATTGTTGGTAATTGTTTTGTGACTTTTTAAGAAAGTCCATTTTATGCTGGGATAGTATTTATAATTTTTATTTATTTAATTTATTTGTACGTTTTAGTATTTTTAGACTGACTGATGCCAATGTAGTTTGGGCAACTTCATTTCACCAGCAGTTATCGTATTTTCATCTTGAGATAAACTTACTTGTTTAGTTCTTTTATCGGTTGTGATTCTAAAATAGAAGTGACTGTGATCAGTGTGTTTGTTATTTGAATTTGGTAAATTGTTGCTATGTGACGATTGCCAATAAAATAAACGATTTCTGAATATAAATATTTTGCCAGGGCAATAAAAAAAGATTAATTGTTAATTTCTTTTATTTGATAGGATAAAAACTTTGTAGCAAAAGGTTTTACGATTTTAACATTCGATTATAGACTTTGTGAATATCTTGATTAATTCCTAAATTTCTTTAAACCTCGCATTGCTGAAATACGCCATCTAGTGGGTTTTTCTATAACTATTTTTAACATTGTTTTGCGATTGAGTTACTAGCAAATTTATCAGAGTATCTTATTTAGCTTTTGATACCTCTGTAATCTGAATTCGTTAGAACATTACAATATATATACAAACAAAAGCTAGCTACAATATACAATGATTACAATTGCGGAATATACGAAGATTTTAAATATACACAAATTTACAAAAAGTATTTACATTGACAGTAAAGGCCAGTTTGAGCAGACCAGTTTCAATAACTGCGAGTGTAGCTTAATTTATTCCTTAATTCACCACCTGCCTGCCAATGACAGTTCCGTTAAAATCGATCCAACCGTTCCAGAAATTACCCGGAACGAACAGACGGACAAAACATTATTAAAGTGCATTTTGGATGAAGTGCAGTATATTATACTTTCGTATAGTATACACATTTTGTGAAACACTGTTAATTGCAAACAGATACTTCAATTATATTTATTTGTATAGATATCTAGAAATTTAAAGATATTAATGTACTTATAACCTACTAGTTGATATACAAGTTAATACTAAATAGTGTTTGTATAAAACTATATTACATCTTATTAAAAGTCGTATTGTTCTTATGTAGACAGTATAAATAATTAAAACATGAATGTTGAAACGTAACAAACGGAATGTAATTACAAACAATTATAAACTTTAACATGATCTCGTAAAGTCGAAAAATAAATAAACAAGAAATTAAGAACCATTTACCAGATTAGTTTTGATAATGTAATAATTCCGTTGATGTTCATCACTTAACTAAAATTCACTAAAATTTGTCCTTGGATTATATACTTTGTAAGTGATGACAGCAACGGAATTACCATTAATATAGGTACATTGACTAGATATTATAATTCATCTTAAACCGATATAAAGTACTTATATATTGAACTAGCAAAAATTATCCAAATGAATGTTCATTTACATAATAATGCGCAAAAAGCAGTAAATAACATGTCATGAAAGAAATCAGTTAAATATTTTGATAAACAAACAAGCAATTAGTTTAGTTATAATTGTAGTCTAGTTTGTGGAGGTGTTTCAATCTTTTTAACCGACTTCAAAAAATATATACTGCTGAACACAAGGAAAACCCCAGTTCCCAGTGTGTGTGGCATGGAGAACCCCACTTTCCCATAGAGTGTGGTAAGGACAACCCTACTTCCCATAGAGAAGGGTTTGCAGGATGTCAGTGTGGCCTGAGTGGAGGAAGACTGTTTAATCAGGAACAGACGTCTCCGAAGTACAATCACCTACTCACAAAAATTTTTATCATATAGAGCATCACTATAAAAAAAAGTTTGATGGTTCCATGTAGGATGTATCTGTCCATAGACCGTTTCTTTAAACTTCTATTTGAAAGTCCAATTTACGAATTAAGCTGTAATATTCGAGTCGTCTACATTTGGTAAATATACTAACACCTCCAAACAGTAATATATACTTTTATCCATTCAGTTTTACAGCAATATAAAATATTATTAATCATTTCTTTTTTAATAAATAAGACGAAATATAAAAATATAACAAAGTATTAACGTACCATATGTAAATGTGAGGTTCTTCTTTCTCTGCAGTTGAAAAAGATCCCAGGCCAGGTAGAAAAGGAGCAAATCCAATCATATCTCCATCGCAAATTACTATGTGATATCAACACTCTGTAGATAATCTGTTGTCTGGATTTTTAGGGATCAAATAACCCAGTAATGGTTGCCAAAGATGAAAATGTAATGGCTTTTTTTTAATACCCCCCCACAAACCAGACAAACTATATTTATGATTACATTTAACATACAATAATTTACATTCACCATGTTCCCTGTTAACACCAATACCTGCACCGACACGCTCCAAGCGATAATGACCCTGATGCCTTTGTAATAAACACTATTGTGATTTGGCACGATAGTTCCACTCTCACAGCTTGATTCAAATCACAGACGATCCAAAGAAATCCAGAAAATCCTGAAAGAAATACGCACAATATAAGTTGATCCATGACCATGGTCTAAATAATGATGATGATGTACTCCTAGTCAGTCTCAACGAAGACCAGCCAACTACGCAGGAGATATAGTGCACAAGTGTGGGCGCTGACACAGGTGCACTCTCTGTACCATTACTCTCATAATCCGTTGGGGCTGCTAGATAGACGAGAGATATCATGCGTACGGCCGATGGCTTCACGTGATCTCGCGTGGCACGAGACTGGCTCAGTATTCTAAATAGATTAAAGTAGTATAAGTAAAGCAGATTTATCCTCTCTCTCTCTATCTCAATGCTTATTCTCTTAATGGTTAAGAGTAGTGTGATGAAGGACATTGTTATTAACCGACTTCAAAAAAGGAGGACGTTATCAATTCTACTATTTGTTTTATGTTTGTTACCTCACAACATTCAACTGGGTGAACCGATTTTGATGATTCAAAAATCGGTTCATGATTTTGATGATTCGTTTTTTTATTTTAAAGCTGGTCCTGTGTGGTCTCATTTCAAATCGGTCCAGTTCTTGGAGTCGGGTTTTTTTGTTAAAATTTGTGATTTATTTTACAACTATTGTTAATTAATTAAGAATCGATTACTTTAATAATTTTCTCTCAAGCGAGCGATCTAGGAGTAAACACGTGGACTAGCGAGTCCCATCCGCAGTCTGCAATCTGGTGTGGCCTCAGCGCGTTCCAGTCCAAGCCGTACGTGAACTCCGAGTGGTGACGGATCGTCTCTAGTGGTTCACACCCACGTTTCAAGTCCCAAATTCTGGAAAATATTTTAGATTGTAATTTTTTATAGAAAAATCTTTGCAACATCTAGTTAGATCAAACATAATATTATCTAACATTTTCGAAAACCTTTTGAAATGCTTTAAGTGATCTCTCCCTGTATATTTAACGCAAGATTGTAAATTTAATTTTTAAAAGAAAGCTACCGTTCTAGCATATATGCTCTGTCATTGGGAACTTTACTACCATACATGCAGAAAATACATAAAAACGCCCAAATCCAGAACAACAAAATATCTATAAAACAAAGTGTTATCCTATATGGGGATCAAACCCACAGTACTCGGGGCAGCATAAAGATGACCCCGTTCACCACTTAGCTATCCACTGCAGCTTATTTTTAACCGACTTCAAAAAAGGAGGTTCTCAATTATACTGTTTTTTTTTTGTTGTTACCTCAAAACTATCGACTGGTTGAACAGATTTTGATGATTTTTTTTATTTGAAAGCTGATACTGTCCTGTGTGGTACAATTTCAATGCTGTCCAATACTTGTAGTCGGTTCTATTTTGTTAATTTTTATCATAATTCTTAACAGTTAGTAATAACATTGGTTTGTATGTACCTGGTTGTGAAGTCATATGATCCTGCAGCTATGATCGATGGAGCGTGCGGAGAGAACTGAACCCTTCTTACTGCACATTCACAGCCTGAAACAAATTGACACTGAAATTAACACCCTTAAGGGAAAGGAAAGTGACGTGTGTGTGTGTTTAAAGGAAATCTGTCAGTATACCTACTACTGTACAGTACATGGAAGAGTAACAAGAAACAAGGCGTGCATATGTAGAGATTTTATTTTACCGTTTATATATAGTGAAGAAAATAAGTTATTAAACATATGTAGTGTTAGTAACACAGTTTGTAAAAAAGGGTATCAGAATATTTAGATACACTTAACTATTCAGACACTGAAAATATCTTAGTAATTATACTTTTAGTCATACCCTATGGTATTAGGAAAAAAAAATAGAAAGAATGTAATAGTAAGAACAGTTATTGCCTGAAACACAGATCTTACCTAGATCAGGCAGGTCACTATTGACAATATTGACCAAGCTTAATGAGTTTAAGAATTGTAATTAATAAATACTTAGTTCTAATTGTAAAATACGGCTAACGTATCTTGACGAGTTCACAGAGCGTGTGTTCAGACTCGCCAAGATACGTGAGTCGCATAGTATATGTAGTTAAGAATTAACATTTTGCTCATATTAAGCCTACTCTTAAGAAAAACAAAAATCTTGCAATTTGAGTTGAGAATACGTTTTTATTTTATTTTACGTATTGATGACTTTCATATTATTATTATTCTCTTTATTACTTATATATACATATTAATTACATTTTTAAATACATAAAAAAAAACTAATATATATTTAAAAATATAAAAAATAGTAGTCCACCGACTTCGGGTACAGGGACCAAGAAACCGGTGGTTAGGGCTCCAAAGAAAGGAACCTCCTGACAATACGAGCCGTGTCAAGAAGGACTGCCTTCTGCATCAGACCCTTGATCCAACCATCTAACGTGAGCCTCTTGAGGTGTTGGTCGAGGCTCTTGGCTATCAATCCGTGAACAGACACAACTATCGGAACAATGATCACCGAATCTACATCCCACATATCGACAATCTCGTGAGATAAATCCAAATATTTCAATTATTATTTATAATTATTACTTTAAATCAAGGAATGGATTCTGACACACATTTCCGGAGAAAAAGCACAAAGACAATAAATTAGCTATATGTTAATTTGAGGGCAAATAGTTCCACTAGTATTACTGCAAAAAAACACTTGTTTAATATTTAAGAAAAAGAAATTAGTCGCCTCATAAACTAAATAATGTATTTCTCTTTTGGGTGAAGTAAAAGTTTTATTATTATTCTCAACAGAAGTATTTCTAGAAACAGCTTGTTACACCCAAAGTTCAAAACGCCAAAACACCGCCTTTTAGCACATACGTTTATACTTAAAAAATAGACAATTTACCTTTAAGAGTAAACATAGGTGAGGTGAGTCTCCTCAGGTCCCAGCCTCGCACGAGCCCGTCCGAACCCGCGGTGGCCAGCGCGTGAGTCTCAGTTCGACTCCAATCACACGACAGCACCTGGCACCAAGCATGGATTAGTTACAGTTCATATTCAAATTCTGCCTTCAGACCAGATATAGTAAAGCGGGCTTCTACTAATATTACGTTACTCTATGGAGATTTAACACATCTAAATTATTCTTCATCAGACACAACGCCATCTAGCTTCAAACCAAACAAAGCTAGATTGCCTGATAGAATACTTAAATATTTTTTTATTTAAATACATAAAATCCTACTCCAAGACTGATATTAGCAAATCATACAAATATTTTTACGGCAACTACCTTTCTATAAATGTTGTGGGAAATATAAGATTCGGAGCGGAACAGAGCCGAAACGTGGACACTTACAGTACGGCTGGTCCATAAGTTTAAAGTCGTTCAGCGTGCTATGGAGAGGTCTATGCTCGGCGTTTCTCTTAGGGATCGCATCAGAAACGAGGTGATCCGACATAGAACCAGGGTCATCGACCTAGCCCACAGGATTAGCAAGCTAAAGGGGCAGTGGGCTGGCCACATTTGCCTTAGAACCGATAACCGTTGGGGTACCCGAGTTGTTAAGTGGAGACCGCGTCTCGGCAAACGTAGTGTAAGACGTCCACAGACCAGGTGGAGTGATGATTTGTGCAAGACGGCTGGCAGGAATTGGATGCAAGAAGCCGAGGATCGAACTAAATGGCGTGCAATTGGAGAGGCCTATGTCCAGCAGTGGACTGCGATAGGCTGATGATGATGATAAGATTCTAAATACATAGGTACCATTAAATTAACATCAGGCAGGCAGTTGCCAACTTGGGTGTTTGAATAAAATATTTTCATTTTACAACTAACAAATTTAAGTAGGAATGGTAGTTGAGAATATGAACTC
The DNA here is from genome assembly GCA_003709505.1 of Hyphantria cunea. Classification (NCBI taxonomy): domain Eukaryota; kingdom Metazoa; phylum Arthropoda; class Insecta; order Lepidoptera; family Erebidae; genus Hyphantria; species Hyphantria cunea. The sequence continues at coordinate 641,097 of PKRV01000225.1, forward strand.
TAAATCAATACTATAAAAATCAAATTACCTCAGCATCGTGAGCCTTGACTACGGCAGCTGGCCTCGATGGCTCATTACACGTCCACAATTTCAGATGTCCATCACCAGATACAGACGCAAAAGTAGCCGGCGAGTGAGGTGAGAATGCAGCTGTATAAACCAGTTGAGAGTGACCCACGAACGTGCTGAGGCATGCTTCGGATTCAGGGTCCCACTATAATGGTTATATGGTTACTATTTTAATTGACATTTGACATTAAACTTTACTGCACATAATATAACTTATTAATTCAATCATCTGAGCCGAATGACATCCACTGCTGGACATAGGCTTAACCCAAGGGTGTCCACAACAACCATTCTTCTGTTACCGATTCTGTAATCAAACAGCTTCCTGTGGCCTTCACCAGGTGGCCTTGACCTCCACCTTATTTTTTTTTAATTTATTTTCAAATCTACGAATATAAATTAATTTTATTTTTACTATTAGAAAATTGTCATAGGTGTCGCTACTTGTAATAACTATTGTAATTGTATTAATACCGTAAATGCTACTTACTAACATTCATGAAGATACTATTGTTGCTAATATCATTTTAAAGAAACATTAATGGTAAGACAGCATTCCGGGTTTCGGGGCTTAGAAATGGTTGGCACAACTCTACTGGATCATTTAAATATCTCAGATAAAAAAAAACTCAAAAAAAAGTAATTCATTGATGAATGAATGAAATGAAAGTGTTATAGTACTCTCCTAAATTGCGATAATTGTTTATTATATGTATAGGCAAACATGTAAAAAGGCCAAGATAGATTAAATCATTGCTAAAAAAATGAAGCCATTCAAACATCAGTGTCTCTGCTTTAGTAGATAATAAATATTACTTTTATCTCTATATATTACTCATGTATTATAAATGTTGTCGTTTTGTAAGCAGTTAAAAGATACAATACATATAATTTATTACACTAAATCCTGTCATCCTGATAAACTTAATACAAAGATTATAAAAATTTTCATATTTATCGGATCTTTTATTTTTCTAGACAAGTGTGTTATGTAAACTTATTACTTTGAAACATTATTATTATTAACTAACTTCATACATAATTATAGAATGTCAATAAGTGCCCTTATACAGGTACACAGGCACAGGTTTACCATTTTATTAATATTAAAATTAATTCGGACATCAGACACAACTCCATCTAGTCCCAAACTCAGCAGAGCTTGTGCTGGTATAAATACATGTATACATTTTTTTTGTAAATACATACATATTATGCACTCAAACTCTGAAACAAATATTAGCAGATGATACAAATATTCAAACCAACCCAAGAATCTTATTCCGATAAAGTTTATTTAATAAGTTTTTACAAATGCCTACCAATTACTGATGGAAAAATTTATAACTTTTCTATGAAAAATTAATTACCAATTTAACAGTTGTATCCCAGCTGGCACTAAGCAGGTGTGTCCTCGGCCAGTCAACAGAGCACACCTCACTTGTATGAGCCCTAAGTACTCGCAAGGGAGCTGTACAGCCTATTCTCCAGACTATAACAGCACCATCCCCTGCTCCACAAGCTGCTGCACTCTCTGATGTACCTGACCACGTCTGCGAAACAATGATGATTTCAATTTATAAGCCAATACCATGAAGTTCAGCATACATGTTGTCTTTTTATAATATATGAATGCAACCTATTTGTTATTACATATTGATGAGAATGCAATTAAATGTTTAAGCTCTCGTAGTATGAGAAAATACCCCTGTTTAGTAGCCAACATTGTTAGACAATGGGATCTAATAGATTAATTCTTCATCATAAACACAGTCCATGGCTGAACCTATGGGGCATAGGTTCAGCCATGAACTGTCTTCAGAAAGAAGGTTTGTGTTATGTCAACAATGACTTACTAGATAGACAGGTTGGTGTAGAGCTATTTTCTAGTTTTCATTCTCTTCTAAATCTGAGTGATAACATTTTAATTTAATTCTTAACAATTTAAGCTTATATTTACACATGCCTATAAATCCTATAAAACAAATCAACCAGGAAATTAATCAATTGCCTTTAAATAGAGTAAGTAATGCTAACAAAGTCAGGTAAGCCAATTATATGATGATGCAAATTCATACCAGCTATACAAACACATACAGAATAGATGTGTTGTAGGGCTTCATAGGTTGAATACTAAGATGTCATTATATCACCATAAACAATAAGTGTATTTCATAAAAGAATAATAAATAAAATGTAATATGTAGTTACTTTTTTAGTATTTATAAAAGGTTGTAATTCCTATCTATGGTTTGTATTATAATTGAGAAAAAGTCTCCAATTCTAATAAGTTTTATGACAGTTTCTTATAATTGTCATACCTCAATTATATATTATCTATAATAAGCCATAGCCATTATATAAACCAAATATCATTATAGTAAAAAGACAAATTTTCATATATCAGTCATTTAAAGTTCCAGCATTTATTCTTATAAGAATCTGATATCCATTGGAACTCATGAACCTGAAAGAACCAGTATCCAATAAAGTCTGTATATTATTAAAGACTGTAAACAGTCTTAAAAAATGTTTAATTATTTAATTTGAAAAAATAATTACAGGCATTGAACATAAGTACCAATAAATCAAATTATGATTCTTACCACATCAAACAGTCCATCACTCCACTCCAACTTTTGGGCTTCTACTAAAGTACTGCCATCTGGAGCTATCTCTAAGAAGAATAGAGTTCCACCACCAGCCAGTCCATAATACTGGCTAGTGGCTACGGCCAAAGTATCGGGCCTTGTTCGCGAAAACCTAACGCTGTAGCCATGCCGGCCTGGAGTCAGGAATGTAGGCATACTGATCGTGTAACTACAATGAGAAAAATATATCAACGCAACATCTAAAAAATAGACCACAAATTGTGTTCATGTTACATACAATTTGACTTCTACATCACATAAATACGCCTTCGATTATTATTACACTGATTATGTTGCTAGCAAATCTCTGTAATTGGAATCTTCTAAGTGTTTACCACAAAATTATAAGCATTTTCATCAATTCCTTTACATCCTTCTCAAATTGCCAAAAACAAACGTCATCTTTGACGTTTAGATAAACGCAATGATTTCTTACAAGCTTAGTGAAGGGACATGAAATCGATTCAAATAAGTGTGCGTCATGCGACTCAAATCTTATTAGCGCACCTACGAACGAAATCCTATTAACGTGTTCTGCAGGAAACCTCACATGTAACCATTATATATAGGTAAAACTTCCTGATAGAAATCATTTCTGGTGAACACCTCAAACTCAATCCATCTATTCTGTCATAAACAAATAGACCTAAATTGTAATTCTCTAAAATTTCTCATACTTCCACCAACAAGATGTTGGACTACGTTTCTTTGGCTTTCGTTGTTGCTGTGAAAGTATTTAAGAAAACTACCCCAAATGGAAAAGTTACGGTTTACCTTGGCAAACGGGACTTCATTGATCATATGGATTATTGCGATCCTGTCGATGGAGTTGTAGTTGTGGACACGGAATATCTGAAAGGAAGAAAGGTTTACAGTCAGGTAAAAAGTGCAGTGTTTAGTGATAATACATCAAGTGAAGTGCTACCCCAGTAATTTGTATCTAGTAATTGACTTCGATATACCTACCTCTCATGTATGCATTTTAAAGGTGTACCGTTTATTCTTCTTTAGCTGGTGACAACATACCGCTACGGTAGAGAGGAAGATGAAGTAATGGGATTGAAGTTTTCTAAGGAAATGGTTATTGGACAAGATCAAGTTGTACCAATGGTCAATGCTAAGATGGAACTGACACCCGTGCAAGAAAAACTGCTGAAGAAACTTGGTCCTAATGCCTTTCCTTTTACTTTCAACTTCCCTGATATGGCACCTAGCTCGGTAATTTTTAAATAATGATTTTGAATGCACACATTGCATACATTTCTACTAATAATTTTAAAATACAGGTGACTCTGCAACCTGCCGAAGAAGATCAAGGTAAACCTATGGGTGTCGAATACTCTGTAAGAACTTATGTTGCTGAGCAAGAAGACCAAAAAAGTCATAAGAGAAGCTCAGTGACACTCGCTATTAAAAAGGTATTTAAATTTCTTTCTCATTTACAAACGACTGTAGTTACAAAATAAACAATATATTTAAACACAAACTTGTGTAATTTGTTACAGCTGCAACATGCACCAGCCTCTCGTGGTCGTCGTCTCCCAAGCTCCCTTGTTAGCAAAGGTTTCACCTTCAGTAACGGCAAGATCACCCTTGAAGTAACTTTGGATAAAGAAATTTACTATCACGGAGAAAAGCTGGCTGCTAACGTCATCGTTTCCAACAACTCAAGAAAATCTGTTCGCAACATTCGCTGTATGGTCGTGCAACATGTTGAAATTACAATGATTAACTCTCAATTCAGCCGACATGTAGCTTCTCTCGAAAGCCGTGAAGGCTGTCCTATTACTCCTGGAGCGAGCTTGTCCAAGACATTCTATTTGGTTCCCCTGGCACGCAGCAACAAAGACATTCGTGGTGAGTATCGTAATATCGATAGTATCTCATAAAAACATATCATAGAATGGTATAGTACCTAGTTGCCGAAAATACAGTAGACCGTTGATACTTTCTTTTAAATTATTTGAAAAGTGATAACTGATTTTCGACTAAGAAAATAAAAATACTTAACATAGTAATAGCTCTGCTATCTTAGACACTTAAATATTACTGCAAAATATTTGTATTAAATAAAATTGTGTATGTATTGTAATTATTATTTTATGATTACACCTATACACAACAACAACATATAATTCTAGGTGTGGCTCTGGACGGACATTTGAAGGAAGACGACGTGAATTTGGCCAGTTCAACTTTGGTTCCCGATGGCAAATGCCCAACTGATGCTATTGGTATTGTCGTGTCTTACTCCGTTCGTGTCAAGTTGAACTGTGGTACTTTGGGTGGAGAACTTGTGACCGATGTACCTTTCAAGCTGCTGCATCCAGCTGAAGGTTCACAAAATTTTTAATATTTACTACTTTAGGTTTTTTTATGGATCTTCCTAACTAAGGCTTAATTTACAGGTACTGTTGAACGCCAGCGTTTCAATGCCATGAAGAAGATGCAATCTATCGAGAGACATCGCTATGAGAATTCTCTGTACACTAATGAAGAGGAAGATAACATCGTATTTGAAGACTTTGCCCGACTCAGGATGAACGAGCCAGAATAAAAATGAAAGTCTTGGAAAGAAAAAAAAAAGAAAAAATATTTAAAAAATAAGCAAAAAAATCATTATGGCAAGCAAGTGTATGGACCAACACTGGAATGGAATGTCGTAAACGTCAAAACAAAACCAAACATCAATTCAGCATAATGTCATGATTTACATAAATTTCAGAACATCGTTTTATTCCAGATGTATAATCAGGAACATGAAATATATTAAAAATATTATTATCTCAATGTAGATTAAGTATTATAATTTGAGTAGGAATATCATTGTACTCTTGTGTCTTAAATATAAAATTATAATGTAAAATTATATTTACGTACCCTTCTGTATCCTCTATATTTAAAAATAAACTTCACCAGAAATAAATGTATTATTATTTTACAATTTCACTTTAAAACTATATTAGCACCGAGTATGAAGTATTCACGAGTAGGTCTTGCACACTACTGATACCAAAGGAGTCACAATCTGAGTTATGTTCTCTTTGCATATTCTTTATTGTCCGATGATAAAAAAGGGTTTTGATTTCCCCGCCCTATTGGCATGCACCCCATGCATGTCATTAAAAACGATTGTGCAAAGGCGTTGCCGTTATACGGCCAAGTGGTAATGGAGAATCATGTGTCGATGTTAAATTAGCATAATTTTGAGGTGAACATTTTGCAAGTATTAGTCATAAATATTGTGTCATTGGTCATAGGCAGGATTGTACTTATTACGGCAACTATTAAAGGGACTTCGTATTGTTAATGTAATAAATTTTGCAGATGTAAATATTGTCATGGCAATATTAGACAACAGCAGACCACTGGCATAAACATCTCTTTGGAAAGGTTTTAGCTTATTTCATCAATTTCAATTGACGCATTATTTACATGGATAACACATAAATGGGGGTCACTTCGTCGTTTTCTACTGAACTGATAGTTGCGGATTCAAACCCAAACAATATGGGAAACCACTTTGTGTGAACAACAAATTGTTATTCTGAGTCTGGGTGTTCTTTGTGTCCGTTTAATATATTATATGTTTGTGAGTCCCTAACAAAATTTAACCTATTGTTGAAGTTGTCTTCTAAAACCTTAAAATTTATATATATATTCCTGTCGCTGGGGACTTAAAAAAAACAAGACCGACTACTGAACTGCATGTCGGGTCGTGTGCTATATTTATGGGATTCTGCACTTTTTAGTAACGAATTTTCCAAACAGTTATTTACATCATTACCTTAATTCAACCTGTTCAACATTTAATATGTTAAAGAGGTGAGAATTAATTAATTTATCTAATCCTTGTTTATCTAGAATTCTTAGACACACACCACAGCGCCGGGTTGAAGTGTTCCTCTACGGTCTCCAGTGGCATGTGCCGGCGCCGTCGACCTAAACTCACCGATCATGCCACTGGCATTGTGTATAGGAAATCTTAAAGCTAAACAGGCAGGGCGTAATTAAAATTATTACTATGTTCAATATTTCGCGAAACGATCTCGAACGAAATACAGAAAAGGATGACTACTATCAGACCTCCACAACTAAAGTGCCAGGTCGAAGTTCCTAAGACAGACTATTGCCGGACCTTATAGGCCTCCGGGTTTCTTCGTTGATCGCTTCTGATGTTCGTATCATAACCCAGACGACGACTTAACGTGCTCTTGAGGCACGGAGAGGTTTCAATTTATTAAGAATGGTTAACCATCCATAAACAAACATGGCTAGGATTTCTTAACTTTGCAATGTGCTATTCGATTAATTTATTAATGTAAAATGTTTATCTCTGTAATACCAGTCTTAACTAAAGTCAAGACAATTTTTCAAAGACAAAGATTGTCTCCATCCACGTTCCTTTGTATTTTGTAACTTCCAATTAGGTTCCACGGACTTCAGCATATTTAACATCCTAAAAAAAATTAAGTTATTTTTTATCAAATACTAGCTGTTGCCCGCGTTGAAGTTGATTATGTGTATTTAATTCAAAACTATGTAAGTATGTACGAATAATTTATTCATGTTTTTGAACGTATTTATTAAACAATAACCAATTAGTAGGAACTTTAATATAAACTTTCGATCCTTATTTTAACCCGTTTAGGAGTGGAACTCCCATAAATGCTAGTAAATGTATTCATTTATTTCTAATGAAAAGACTGAAGGCAAAGTTTAAGGTTATTAATTTAAAAAAGAGGAACTTCCAGACTAATTTAGATTCAATCTTTTAACCCCCTTAGGGGTACAATATCCAGAAACGCTTAAATACGTATCTCATCATCATCAGCCTATCGCAGTCCACTGCTAGACATAGGTCTCTACAGTTGCGCACCACTTGGTTCGATCTTCGGCTTCTCGCATCCATCTCCTGCCAGCGTCTTGGGTCGATCATTATTCCACCTGGCCTGTGGACGTCCTGCACTATGTTTGTCGAGATGCGGTCTCGAAAAGACCCGACGAACTTTCCCAATCGCTGCGCAACCCAGTTGAATTCTCCTGTTCACCTCTTTTTCGAAATTGTTTCTATCTGACTGCAAAGTCTGCCCGAGGTACACAAGTTTTTAACAACTTCGAGAACAGCACCGTGTACTGTGACCGGTTTCCCTAGGACATGTTCATTAAACATACGTATTAAACATTTTTAATCAGTAGCCCAAAGGTAAAGTTTCATGTTTCTAATTTAAAAAATGGCAGACTTCCATACAATCTTTCATACCTTATTTCACCCCTTCGGTGTAGAATATTCTGAAATGCCTAAATACGTATCTACTAAATTTTAATCAGCAGCCTAAAAGTTAAGTTTCATGATTCTAACTTAAAAATTACGGACTGCCGTGCAAACTCCCAACCCCTATTTCACCCCCTTAGAGGTAGAATATTCAGAAATGGTTAATAATGTATCTACTCATTTTTAATCAGTATCCCAAAAACTTAAAAATGACTGACCTATGCACAAATTTTCAACCCCTATTTCACCACCTTAGGGATAGAATATCTAGAAACGCCTAAATGCATATCTAATAATTTTTAATAAATAGTCTATTAACGAAGGTTAATATTTCTAACTGGAAAACGGCGGACTTCTATAATATAATAATAAATAAATAAATAAATATTTAGGACATCTAACACACAACTCCATCTAATCCCAAACTAAGCAGAGTTTGTATTGTGGGTAATAGACAACTGATATGAATACATAGATACTTTTTTTTGTAAATACATACATATTATACATAGAAAATACCCAAACTCCGAAACAAATATTTGCAGATCATACAAACATTTGGTCCGACTCAGGATTCGAACCCGAGACCTCATGGACAGCAATCGCGTACGCTACCACTGCCCCACCGAGGCAGTCAATACAATCTTACAACCCCTATTTCACCCCCTTATAGATAGAATATCCAGAAACGCTTAAATACGTATTTACACATTTTAAATCAGAGTCCCAAATATAAACTTTCACGTTTCTTACTTAAAAAATTACGGACTTCCATACAAACTTTCAACCCCTATTTCACCCCCTTATAGGTAGAAAGTGCTAAATCCTTCCTTAGTGGATATCTACACAGCAAAACGATCCTGCTCACCCAATTTCATAGCCCTAACTTTAATAGTTTACGCTCGGCGATGATGAATCAGTCAGTCAGTCAGGACATGTTATTTTCAAACAAACAACAACCCATAATGTCCCACTGCTGGGCTCGGGTCTCCTCTCAGGAGAGGGTTAAGGCCATACGTCCCCACCACGTCCCCACCACGTCCAAGTGCGGGTTGGGGACTGGCAAGAATACTTGTGGCTACGTAAATCTTGCCGTTGGATGTTTTTAAGCCGCCCGAAGGCCTCTAACTAAGCTTCACGACTGTTATCGTATGATAAGAACCGGGACCGACTGCTTAACGTGACCTCCGAATCACGGAGACGCTCATGGTAACATGCCACCAGCGGTCACCCATCCAGGTACTGACCGCGCCATCGTGGCTTACCCTCGATGATTGTTTCTAATCACCGAGTGCAACTGGGCTATGAGCGCCTTCTCTCTCTCTCTTCTTCTCATGTTATTTTATTGTATAGATTATTTTTTTTAGGTTGGGAAAATAACTCTACTCCTCAAGATGGAAGATCTAAGCAGAATCCAAGATTGCAAATGCAGACAATGCAACAATGAAGCATGGTGACCCACACCGTGGCGGTCTAGTGTTGCTTCTGCACTATGGGGCCACCGGTCTCGTACTCACCAACGAAACACGATAGCATATACGCTGTTATTTTACATTAATCTTCTGTGCGAGGGCATTACTGCCCCGGTCGAGCGTCGAACTGGCCCGTTGGCTCAAGTTGGCTCTACTAACTTGGTATTTACTTGGTTGTATACTTACTACTTTTCTTTTTCAGCCTTTTGCCTTCCACTGCTGAACAAAGGCCATCTCCAAAGAACCGCTACGAGACGCTCACTTGAAGTCGTTGATCCATCATGCCGTATCGTGTTATTATCTTTACACTTTTACAATATTCCAAAAAGTAAATAAGCGCCTGATAATATATATTTAACTGATCAACGACAGACTGAACTTCTAAATACCTAGTTTTTAAATACATCCTTTAAATTAGTGGATAAAATATCGCGAAATTAGACGACCCTATTAAAAATATATAAAAGTAATTGCAATACATTAAAAAAGAAAGTTCACTAAATTTAATATTCGAACCACAGATAGTGAACATACTTTAGTAGTAAAAATAATTATCTACCAGCTATTACTATTCTTAAAACGCAAAAGCTGTCCAACTGGTTTTGGACAATGGACTAGGAAGACAGTAGTGTCCTTGCGTCTTTAATTGCAAAAAGGGTTCGTCCATAAACCAGTTTGACCACTTCCCAGTGTGGGAAAGGACAGCGGAGAATGACCCTTTATTTACATGTAGATAGCGTCTTCGGTTTTGTGATACACGGATTTGTAGTTCGGCGAGCAAATTTGGTTTTAATTTTAATTCCGATCTGAAAACATTACTAAAGGTTTTCAGTAATTTGAGCTAGATCTTATTAAAAACCGATCTTGTAAAAACAAATATTACATAGATTTAACAATTAGAAGTTACAACTAATAACTAAAAATAGATATAAATATTGAATTAGTATTGTTATTGTTAATTATTGAAAGAAATTTCTCAGTTCATAACGTATATTTTCAAAACTGCCTTCAAACCCTAAGAAGTGACGTAAACCGAATAAAACACAATAACAGTGTATTTTATTTATTATAATATGTAATATAATAATAAATAAAATCTCAGACTTCACTTTATAGACATATTTTCCATAATGGACTTATTCCTAAAATAATGTGATTCCCTTAAGTATAACATTTAAAACATCATATAATAACAATCACATGCTACACCTTGTCAAATAAAACATCAAATTTAAACCAATTTATCTAACAATCTATCAGTATTTTTTACCCCTTTCCTATCGTGCATGGGGCATTTCATTATACGCACCCTTTAAGTAACAAGTGTAAGGGACAACTCAGACAATAACACCTTTTTATAATCGTTTCGTCCTTTGGGCTCACTCGCCGTAATATTTGCATAGAAGTGGACAATGATTCCCACGTTACAACTGGTCAAACAGGTTTATCTTGCCCCAAAGGGTGGACACCCTTTGACCGTCTTGATAAAAGATAGCTGTATTTTATTGTAAGTTCGTGACAACGGTTATATTGCAAGGATTAGTTTGTGGGAATGTTAGGTAGCCGTTGCTTTCATGTGTCAGGTAAAGACAATGTTACTTTTAGTGGTAAAATAAAATATTGCTTATTTGAATTAGGATAATCTCGCCATTTGAAATGAGTTTCATAAGCCGACTTAGAATCATATAGTATACTTGCATTCGTAGGTAGGTACATATTATGTTCTATTGGTAACAAACTTTGTATTTTTAATTTAAGATTTAAACACGTAATTTAAAGTGATTACGTTGTGTGTTTTTATCATATAAATATTTTTCATAAATATAATAGAACTCCTGTTTGGCTTTTAATTCATAAGAAATTTTACTGGTAATATTTAAAATACAAATAAAAACAATGTTAATGGTAACTTAGTAGATAATCAATGCTTGTTATAATTTCTTATTAGTTCTGTAACTTGCCGATACATAATGCTTTTAACGGTTACATATATATACCGACTTATACCTTTTTAGATAAAGCTACTAGTCATACTAGTATAAAACAATGAAAAGTTGTCAACTAAATAGTCTATGGTCGCCTGCAAAAAAAAAACCTCTTGTTTTTGGCTACACATATATTAATATATGACTTTTTTTTTAAGTTTTAAATTAGGAACAACAAACTTATATTACATTAGGTTAGCCAACAATATACCTGTTTTTTGTTTAGGGAAATAAAAAAGCTCTTTTAACTAAAGAAGTACACTAGACGCATACCTACCAATAAGAAAAAGTTTTGAGCATAAATAAAGATCATAAATAAAAATAAAATACGACTAGTCACTTATTTTTGTCTTCAAAATATAGCCTAGTTTTTATTGGAACGTAATTAAGAAAAATATTTAATTTCAGAATATTAAATATCGTGAGTTAGTTTTTTTTTTTTACACAAGACACATGTATTTATTTATCATCCAAGTATCAATATCACAATAAACCGTTTTGCTATTCAGCATCCACCGTTTTCGAAAACTCTTCCAGAGGTGATGAAATATGAAATTGTATCCTAACATCACACACGATACAAAAGATCGCGCTAGGGTCCAAGGCGAAGGGACGGCAGCAGCCCTCTCTATGAGACTTTTTATCTCCACACGCGTGCCCGCTTTACATTTGAACGGAGAAAGAAATGGGGTTGTGGCTGGGTCCATGTATAAAAAACAACCTGTTCAATTTGCTTAGGTACTGTATAATTATTGCATTTGAAACGATTATTTGAATAATTATAATGTATTACCTATTTATAAGTAAGTAAGAAAATCTAAAATATTTGACGTTGAAAAATATTTTATATTTTTAGTACATTTTAAAAACAGTAGTCTGGTCCGGTACCATAGCACAGGCGCTGCTGTGAAACGTGAAAAGTTGTTTTTAAAATTATTAGTAATTCAATCTTTTTATTAAATTTATTTAGAATACCCATCGTCTTTGGTCCTTTTTTTATTAAAAAAACGGGAAGAAAAGGCCAAAGTACGCGGCCGACTTGTGACAACGCATGGCTCTCATAAAATAAGAAAACGACAAGACTTGCCGACTTATTCCGTACTACTTTTTTTCTTAAGGAAACTTCCCTGAATTTTACCAATCCAATGTTCCGTCAGATTTTCTACAATGCATCTAGAGGGATACAGTGGACAAGAAAGCTAATCTGGCATCCTTTGCTATGGAACACCACATTCACAGCGTGTTTTTAACTAAATATATCTTACACAAACACGTAAGTATTGAAGAAACTTCACTATCCTCGCTCTTTAAAATACCTGGTGTGAAATAATGATACATACCCGCATTATTAAAAGTAAAAACCGTTACCAACTGAAACAATATGGAGTGCTATCTACCAATCTCTATCAAACATGTTATAAATGACATGGGAATCGTTACCTTCTATTGATAAAATACGGGGTGGACCCCAGCAAGGTATAAGGGTTCATTATACAAAGGCAAACCCATTATGAATACACCATGCTATCTGAACTTCGTATATATCTCTCACAAACAAATAATTTTATGTGTTCCAGCGTTATTTTTCATTGGTTTCGCATTTTGTTAATATTGTTAAAGTATTTATTTAGAGAAGAAATACAATAATTTACAATAAAATTCATATTAATAAGTAACATATTCATTGTTTCCTCGAACTAAATTGAATTTGTCTCAGGGCGAGCTTTAAGCCATCCCCGATAAATGGGCGATCCAACACTTAATTAATTGTTCCATTCAGATTAATTACTGATATTAGCTCGTTGTACTATCCATACTCTTCAATCAATCAATCAATCAACAACCCAAATTGTCCCAGTTTTATAATATTAGTTATGATTTTCCAAGTACGAAACGTTTGTTACTATAAATAGTATTATTTTTCGACACTTACTGAACTTATCTATATGTATTTTCTCACGTCATACGTGCATGCATCGAATATATAATGTGTCATTGTGTTTTAAATATAAAAACTTCTAAAAATACAGGTGGTCATAAAATATTATGTATCGTGGGAGGGCTACGCTTTGGCATGAATGGACCGGCTCGACCGGAGTGATACCACGGCCTCACAGAAAACCGGCTGCGTGTGTTTCACCGACTGAGGATACCGGAGGCTCATATCCCAACCCCTCTTCCTCCAAAGACGGGCAACGCACTTGTAATGCTTTTGGTGTTGCGTGTGCCTATGGGCAGCGGTAATCGCTTACCATAAGGGTATCCCCTTCGTCTACTCGTTTGCTCCCTATGCTATAAAAAAAGTTGATAAAACGAAACGGCAGAAAGTTCCAACCGATAGCTGTTTTACCTTATATTCGGGTTATCATAGTGTACGAACGTAATGTATTAATGTCAGTATATATATATATGTATATGAATATGTATGTGTATGTATGTGTACGTATATGTATGTATATATATGTGTATGTATACATATGTATGTGTGTGTATATATATGTGTATGTATACATATGTATGTGTGTGTATATGTAGGTATATGTTTTTTTTCTGTATAAAGCTTCTTTCTATTGATGATGTTACCTCTGTGCACCACCTACCTTACAAGATTTCTACACCACCCTAAGGTTGACTGAAAGAGAATGCCTTGGGCATTAAGTCCGCCAATGTACAAATGTGCATGAAGTTTTAAATAAATAAATAATGAGTATCATCAAATCAAGCTATCGCCGTCCACTACTAAACGGAGATGTCTCCCAAGAAAGCGCCAACCATCCCGTTCTAGGGTTCTTGGGCAGCTTGCGTCCATCCGCGGCCAGACCCTTTCTACGAGGCGTCGGTGCATCGTGTGTTAATGAGTTAACTCAAAACAAATTTGTTGACTGCCGTTTCATGCTCCTTATTCATTAATTTTAATTTTTTTCCTAAATAGCAGCAAATAAAAAAAAGTTCCCTAGATCTATGGTTAGTAATTTAAAAGTTGATTGCGAGACCTGTAACGAATAGATTTAGTAACAAAAAAAGGAAAAACAAAAACTACGACATAAAATGAAGCCGAAAAAGTATCAAACAAGGTTTTCAGGACAGTGGCTTAAACAACGTTACTAAAGAAGCACGATAATCGACACAAACTACCAAGACATGCCTTCGTTGCAAGTTAACAATAATGCTATACGTCACGATACTTATAGTACTCAATTATTAGTGTACAGAGATACATATATTCAAAGTTCAAAAGCCGCAGTCAAACGTTACATAGAAGCGTATTATACCACTTTAACAATGCGTATAAAATCAAAGTACACACCCGTTAAATGTCATTGAAATCTTAGCGGTTTTGTCGTGAAAGAGTTACACACACACACACAGAGTTACTTTTGGATTTTAAATATTTGTGTGGAAAATAAAGAACTATGAATAACGGACAGATTACTAAAAAGAATTACGTAAAATTGCTACAAAATTCGCAAACCTAGAACGTTGCAATTAGTTTTATATAATTTTCAGTAGATCTTAAGTCTTAATCGATTTTTTAATCGGAAGAATCAAATAAAAAAGTTTTAAACGCTTATCGTAAGAAAGTTGCAACAAAAACCAAGTACAGTGATCACGTAATTGTTAAGAGGCAGCAACAAAATTTCTAATAAAGACTATTCTACCATCCGTCAACCGGTACACTTTAGCACATAGAGATACACGGTAAGAAGTAACCATATGCAAGTGCTCTTCCCTCTCCTCTGTCACAGTATAAGCCCAAGTGGGCCTACACATTACACTTTTGTGAATCACAGTGAACAGTAAAACGCGTAGGCCCACAGTCTCGATGTCCGTGTCCTTTGCCTGCCTTTAGTAATTAACAAATTGGAAAGTTGCGTGGATCAGATTACCAACTGATTCACGTAACTTCATCTGCCTCTCTTTTCAATCATGCTCGGCTGCTATTGGTATGAGAGTGATATTAGCTGTCTTATTTAAGGCGTGCCAGAAAACACACGTTAAATAAATCGTGAAAATAGGAAAGACAGTAATAGAGTCCATCGTGAGAAGTAACATGACACGAGAGCTGTTTATAATAGAATGGCTGTAAAATAAATTGAATAAATGAGACCAATTTAGCTTAACGGCTATAAAAAATTTGTAGAACCAGCTTCGGAATCCTACAAAAAACTATGAGTTTAACTTGTTAATGAAAACTAATCTTTCATCATCATTTCTCATGCACAGGAGATAGGTAGCTCATCTGGACATAGCTTCCACCCAAGGCTCTCAACACTTCTATGCATACTTATCGGCAAAATAATAAGATGTCAATTCTCGAACGTTAAAATATAAGATAGGTATTTACTACGTAAAAAGAAACTAAAGTAATTCAAGTCACAGATCTGGTCTAGGAAACAAACAAAATTACACAAAAGTTCAGAGTTCGGTAAATCGTGAAATACATTTATACCGTATCTTCGGTTATAGATTTCCAAATTCTGAAAGTGAAAAAATTCAAATAAATACTCATGGCACCACTATCAAAAATACAAACACCCACACTATTTTTATAAATTCAAATATAATACTGGCTACCGTTACGCTTTCACCGTTAAATCACTGAAATGATTTGGATGGAATTTTCAATGAAGATCCTTTGATTTTTGAGGGCGGACTCAGGTTACTATTTACCACTAGGGCAAAAACTAGTTTCTAATAAAATTCTTTAAAATTATAGATACAGTAAATTATAATTTCCCAGAGTGTTATTAAGTGGACAGCGAATGTGGTAACCTTCCCTGTCTACTTGATTAACCTGTTAGGAATGCACTTTCCACTAGTGAAAGCCTCTCCGGATTAGGTTAACCATTTGCTGATAGATACCAAGCGGTAGTTGGCGTTTTAGGTATCGATGGAGAGCAAAGTGACCCTGACTGACCTATTCAAGATATTGTTTTCAACCCCCCAATCTATAAATATACGCGACATGCCTTTCATATCATTGCTTTCCGATCTTTCCCACTTTCACCGGCACATTGTTCTCTCATTTTTTTCCATTTAACCTTTAAAACCTTACCCTTTATTACGTAAGTGAGATAAAAATAAGCTTTAGAGCGAGTACACACTGGGCGCTATCAGACGCGCGCTTTGCTGACGTGCATTTTGAAAACCAAGAGTTTCTTTTGACGTGTACACACGCAAGAGCGTGCGCGGACCCACGCTCTCAAACTTTAGTTGGAACACGTGTTGCGCGGGTGTAAGCTGCGCGCTTGTAGATACCGTCATATTCTTGTCTATGGTAGATGCATTTAATCACGCGCTTTCGTGTAGGGTGCACGTGTGTTATGGAAATCGAGCACTTCGATACAGATTTATTTATCGATGAAATCCAATAGCGTCCAGCTATACGGGACATGCAAAGCCCTGACTACAAAAATAAAATACTAAACAAACGTGATTGGGAGGCAATAGCTGAAATTTTAAGACCTCTTTTGTCTTTTGATAAACAGAAATATGTAGCGACGAAGTAATATATGGAAAAGATCAAAATATTCGACTGACGAGAAAAAATTATAAAGGAACAACGGCACTGGTTGTCGTAGGTGAGCTGTGCCTAGCGCGCGCGCCCTTTTTAGGGACACCAAGCAACATACAACAACACAGTAGGGGGCCATCTACAAACCGTAGGTGGCCCGAGGTACGTCGGGGTTCAAGGGTGTTCCTGGTTCTTCAGCTGTTAGTACCCGAGACGGCGTGCGGTCTAAGTGGATACGAGTCCGACATGCCACCAGCAAGGTGGTATCTAGGGGGATTTTCCCACAAAGAAAAAAAACGGGAGCAACAGCAGGGATAATTAACTTAATTTGCTTCCCATAATGTCTGTATTATTGGGAATTTCGGGAACTAATCTAAAAAAACTATGTTAAACTCGAGTTTTTAATTATATCAGCTTAATCTGTTGCAATTAACTTGTTAATAATTTTTGCTTGTAACAGTGACTAACAACTTCGAAATCGATTTCTGATAAAAGGGTAAATGGTTCACTATGTGTACGTAAATATACCTATAAACTCTTCTTTTAACTTGAAACTATTTTTATCCGACTACGGCACTGCCAAGGATAAGGATAATGTTTTTGGTAGTCTATGATGTGTTCCACAGTTCCAGCATGACGTTTAAGCTACTATATCGATTTTAATATATGAGATCCATAGGTTCGTTGTAACGGCTAAATTCATTTTATCAGAAGTTTTTACGTAGTCGTGTAGTTTTAAGTAATTTTAGTATCATATATTTGTTTAAATCTGTCTTCCATCTATCTGTATAGAATATTAAACAATGCATCGTCATCATGAGTCTATCTGTCGCTGCCCAATATTGAACATACTAATTAAAGTTATATTAATACGACGTAAAAACCGACCACAGACTTCCGAGGAATAGTCTGCGCTCCCTATGAATTTCTATTTGCACAATAATATGAATACAAAAAGTTGGAAAACTTACAATTCGGACCAGAACCTGTTGAATTAAAATAAGTCCTTCAAGTAATATAATTTATTGAACTGTAATACAAGGTAAATGGTGTGAGCTGAGTAAAACCTTTGGTCCTATGATATCTTTGTTAATGTCTTTCTTTAGGTCGTCTCATAGACTGACCAATCTACAGGGATTTAAATAAAAAATGCAAAATAGAAGAACGAGTCTTTAATTATAAAAATAAATAACTTCACTAAACTACTTTACTTCTCTAATTAGTTAAACTGTCTAATTATATTTTTTAGGTGCTAAAATGGGTTGCAAAACGTAAGCTTGTCCAGTTGCTCTGTCCACCACATGTCCAGTTGTAGGTTCTAAGAACAGCCTTGGAACAGTCGCGGCTGCACTGATTTCTGGTTGTTGGTACTGTCTTACTCCAGCTCCACTTTCATAAGGTACATATTGTTGATGTTCGGGTTGGTTCTGAGAAGCGTATTGAGATGCTTCTGATTGTTTCTTTGGTACATATTGAGGCAGTTCAGATTGTTTACTTGAATATTGAGGTTGCTCCGAATTCTGTTTCTGTTTCTCAGAATCATCCTTCTGACTTACAACTAAAACGAATTGTTTTTTCTCCTTTGGCTGTTTGTGATTTGTTTGATGTTGATTTTCATCTTGTTTTCTATGGTGATGACGCTTAGGTTTTGCATAAGCTTCATCTGCTTCTTCTTCTTCTTCTTCTTCCTCGTTATCCTCTGAGTATTCTTCTTCGGATTCTGATGCAGCAGCTTGTAATTCTTCCTTATTCTTACGTTTCTGTTTCAAAGGTTTCGGTGTTTCTTCGTAGGTTTCAGATTGTTTGTGATGTTTTCTATCAACCTTTATTTTTGGATGGGCTCTTTTAGTTCGTCCGCTTTCTTCATAGCTTGTTTTCTCGGGATCATAATCATCACTTCCGTATTGTGGCGAGTTTTCACTTGGTTCATCGTAAGGATCACTATTACTTGAGTCATGGTATGGGCTATCATGGCTGTCATATTCGTCATTTCCGTTATCACCTGAATGACCAGCGTGGTTTAAGTCCCAGTAATGTTCACCGTACCCACCTTTTTTATCACCCCATCGTACCTATATAAAAATGTGATAATTTATTTAAACATCTTAAACATAAACAAATATATAGAGTTACTACTAAAGGTTCGATAGTTTTAGACATAGTAATAAAAAGCTTAAATTTTAAAGCGCAATAGATTGTTAAAATTAACGAAAATGAAAGTTAGCTCATGAGAAAGATTGTTAAAAGACAATGTTATATATAAAGAACATAGAACATTATACACTGAAGGGTTATATAAATGTAGTGTAGTATAATAAGTTAATTATGCAGATAGCTTCTTTAGGAACATTGATGGCAAATATTTTTTTAATATTTCTTTAAAAAGTGTTTTTAGAAATTATCTGCATAAAAGTTAGTAAAAAGCATACTTTAGCAGAGAACAATCCTTCTGAAGGCTTCGCCCTCTCATGCCTCTCAGTGAAGTGACGTAAGCTGCCCAAACGATGTCCCTGATTAAACTCCTCCGTGGTCGGAAAATGTCTATACCTTCATCCAAGCGAAGCAAAGCGGAAAAGAAAAAGAAAATACAGAGATAGTTAGAGACAGAGCGAGATAAATGGTTTGTTTTACTTTTCCCATATCCCTGTGGTTTTTAAAGTCTTTCTTCTCATAGCGTTGCTCCCAAGTATCAGGGTCCTCACAGACGTGGCCGAATTCCATTTTGTACGGACTCAACTGTACTGAGAAAAAATCCCTATAAAGCAAAGTATGCCAAACCTTATTTATATTTATAATTAAGATAAATCATTATTACTGGTATGAATTTTAGTCAATTCAACCTAAGTATTTCTCTTGTTGACTCTACTATCTACTAACGTTGCTGGTACATGATGACTGGTACTTCATAAACGAAGGGAACAGCAGAGAGTAACTCTACATTGGTTTTTACATAACTCTTTTTACTGTAGGAGAGCCACGCTTCGGCATGCATAGGCCGGCTCCAGCGGAGTAATACGACAACCTCACAGAAAAACCAGTGTGAAACTGCGCCTGCGTTATGTTTCACTGAGTGTGTGAGGGGCCCATACCCAAACTCCTCCCCCCATTCCCCAAAGACCAGCAACGTACTTGTGACACCTCTGCTGTTACTAGTGTCCATGGGCGGCGGTAATCGCTCACCATCAGGCAATACGTCTGCTCTTTTGAGCCTATCTTACAAAAAAACTTAACAGAAAGAAGCAATTAACCAGAATTGTATTACCGTTCGGCTAGTAACCACTTTGGTTACGTCTATTATTTCTATAGGCTTGAAATATTTCGGAATATTCTAATTGTATTTGGGGTGGACATAATTTGTAACATTATATTGCCTTTATAAGAGTGGAAATAAATATCGATATTAAATTAAATAAACACTGTTGTGTTTGCTTATCTCAAGTAGTATAAAAGTATTATCATATAAAGGGAAATTACACTTAAATCGGAATATAAAATTTTATTCGATGTAACGTGTATAAATAGGATAGATCATCATAGTTAGTTCATCGTTCTTAATTCGTAATTTCAAAAGAAAACAATTACATTGAGAGAATACAAACATTGTCACTGTTGCGTTAAATCTGTGTAAATTACAAGTTAGGTCCCTTTCCTAATACAATTATTAATATAACTATGTTTTGTTATGTCCAAACTATTCGTACATGTGACAACAATAGATTACAATTTAAACGAAGGCGAAACAAAATTAAAGTGATGAATGAGGTCACTTTCCCAAACTTGTGTAAAGAAAATACACTACAATAGAATTTAGTTCGAGGGCAACGTGTTACGGTAAATATTTTGTCCTAATTCAAACTAGAAATATATCGTGTTAACTGTTACTGAGAACAATAATAATTAGTAATTAAATATTTTCTAATTTTAACAAACACTTTTACATGGCAAAGTAAATTATGCCAAGCCATGCGCTCTTTAGAGTTTCGTTGTTTATAACAACCGATTAATTTAAAGTATACATACTCTTAGCTATGAAAAGACGAGTGGACATATAAACATACGGCAACTACTTATAAGAAAACTAAAAAACTTCATGTAATTATTATAGATCTAAAAAAAAAAACGGAAATTAAATACATCATATTTTAGATATAGCCGCAACGAATAATGCTGAAAAAAAGGTTAAGATCTCTTGTTACTTGAATATCTTTGTCTAGATTTCCCCATATATTTATAGAAAATAAGTGACTTGACTTAGAATAGAAAAATTAGAAAAAGGTTTGTGAGTACGCAACCCGCAACGCAGACTAAATCAACTATAAAATGGTGGTATCCATTTCTTATACATTAGCTGTCTACTATGAAATCCTTTTATGTAAAAGGATTTCATAGTAGACAGCTAATTATATTGAGTACAGATTATTTTTTAGATCTTGCATTTTTAAATGTGGAACATAGCCCTAGATACCAAATATTTATTTTATTACAGAATTTACGAATTTACTTTAAAAGCCGATATTGGAACTAAATTATGTAAACTGAATTCAAATAAGAATAACACAGAACTTGATAAAATTATCATAATTTGTGGAGCATCCACATAATGCTTCTTTCACAACATAATTATTCTGGTCATTTGGGATAAAATGTTATCCAAAGGTTTTGCTATGAGATACTTGATTCTAATTCCAAAAAGTTTTGTTTAAAGAGGATTGTACGAAAATGATTTATTCATAATATTATTATCTTTTTGACATAAACCTATCTCACCTAAGATCTCCTTTCCGTCGAAAGGAGGAAGTACTTATTTCAATAATGATTGACTGTAAATAAGAAACAAATAAGAAATAATCTTACAAGTTTATACTTACTGAAAAAACTTTGCCTGTGCTTCAACTGTTGATGGATTTCCCGGAGGAGCTCTCGTACCTGATTGTGCCTGTCCCCATATCCAACCTGATTGTAAAGCTAATAGGCACCAAAACCATTTCTGAAAAAAAAAACATACATATTCTAAATATCTCTATATATTTTCCACCTCTACCTAAACTTATAAGTTTTAAATTTATATAGTTATCTAAGTAATAATAGCAAGAAAAACTCATTTCACACTATAAAAAAGTGCCAGAAATAAAAAATACGGCCAGTATTGTCAAAAGAAAGCTTCTCTTAAAAAAAAAGAAAATTAGGACGTTTGAAATTCGAACAGTATTCACTATCACAAACACAGTTTCACTTTCACTTTAAGTAAAACACTTGGTGAAAAATGTTGAGATTATTTTATATCTTTGTTAAAAACTAGTTTGAAATTTTAATAATTAATATAAGAATCAACTATTTGCAGTACCGTATTGTCAAGAAGACGTTGTGACATCTTGGCTGTTTGATTGAGGGTCTGTTTCTAACAACGCTGGTATAACATTTATAGACAACATTGATACATTTCATTTTAACCAGAGGTTGACAACCATTGGTCAATAATTTCAGCATTTGTTCCAAGTTGCAGAATTATTTCCCAATCATAAAATAACTAAAACCTTGTAAAAAAATTATTTAAGTTACAATTTATAATTAAATGATATTGAGTATTTCGTGAAAAACGTTATGATTGTAATTTTCATTAGAGAACTTCGTTTTTATAAATTGCTAAGTGACCCGACGAACTTCGTGCAGCCATTTTTTTCATAATTATTTTCAAATTTTTTGAAATGTTTGTTTTTATTATTTATGACCGCCTCAGCTTCTTACGGCTAGTACAGTCATAGACTAGAAAAATCTAACACTTCCGACAATAGCAAATATTTATTATGTTGTAGTTGATCAAAAATTATGCGCGTACATATATTTCAGTGATTCATTTTCATTTATATTGATGAATGTTTTAAATAAATAAAATAAAAAGCCTTTATTGTTGATCTTATTTTTAAATGACAAAAGTTTTGTATGTATGCCTAAAACCTTATTACTTGATGAATGTTAATCACATTCAAAATCAGGCTTTCTTCACCACTCAAATTTAAGGAACATTTCATCATTGACATTGTTTTATATTTGGATTTATTAAAATCGAGATATGGAAGTAACAAGACGTTACAAAAAAAATGTGCGTGCGTACAAAGTACAGATGTCGGAAGTGAAACTTCTTAGCTCTCTCCCACCTCTCGCTCCATGGCACTGTGCGTGATACGACAATCGCTCTATCTCACTTTTTCTCTCGATCTTTCTCACTTGCTTGCTCCCTACTCTCACTCCATCGCTAGTGGCTTCATGCTACGTTCGCCCTGTCTTACTCTCTCTCAATCGGTCTCGATCGCTCTCTCTCTCTTTTTCGACACTTCCGTTGCATACTTGCGTGACTTTACATTTGTAAAAATTTTACCCTCATGCCCCTAAAGAAGTTTCACTTCAAAAATTGTTATTTATCTATTTACACTTAGACAGGAAAAGTCTGTCAACTGTATATAAAAATTCTTTAAAAATTTGGTACTGACGAAAATTATTGAGTAAGTTCCATCACGGTAACATAACTTAGAGTACAAAGTAAATTTATGCAGCACACATTTACTTCAAATAAAGTTGTTACCGTATTGTATTTCGGTGTCTATTAATAAGAAAAACATGCTTCAACAAATCTATTTTACTTTGAGATTGGTCTTAACTGTCAAAAAGGTAACTTAATATCGGCTTTATAATACAGTAATATCACATTAGATTTAATATTAAATTACATATATATGTAATCATAACATACAGTATAATTTTGTAATCATAAAATCAGATTCACACAATATCAACTGCTGTAACCTTTACATCTAAGTACTTCTTGCATTGTACTAGTCTAATGCTACCGAAAATGAAACTACAAAAGGAAAGGAAAAGGATAAAACGTTTAGGTATATTTTTATTAATAAGCATTTACTGTCCTGAAAAACAATGTATTTGAGATGAGATAAGCATGACATTAATAAACTCAAAGCATTACCCACCGACGCAGTCGGGTGAAAACAGGCAGGTATTCAATTAAAACAACTTATAAAAGCCTTACAAATTTCTGTCTGTCCTTCTTAGATATAATTACATTATGCCGAGTTGATTAATATATTTTATTATAAAAGAATACCTAGGTAACCTAGCTTTACTCGGTATTTTCTAGTGAATTTCATAAAGATGAATCTTAGCCAGACCCTTTTATCGTCCCTTGAACCCCCCGCATACTACATTTCATGAAAATCTTACGAGCCATTTCTGATTTTCATATTATATATACACAAAAATTGCTAGTTTGAAGGTATTGTGGTGACTTTCACATACTATGCAACAACAGAAAGACACTACAACACCATCTACTGAAGATACGGTGAACTACGGAGTGACGAAAGAAACGAAAAAACTACCAATCTTGAATCGCGAAATAGAAGTTCTTTAGCCGATTAGCATAATTTTATATACAACATCCTAACATCAACCGTTAGGCAGTGGCCCCTTCACAGTTACGTTGTATCTGAAAAATTCTTCAAAATGTTCTGCTTCTCTGTATTAAACTCGGATGAACCCATCAACAATCGTGCCGCGTCATTGACGACGAATTTTACTTTGATTTCCGCCAATTGTGAAAACATAATTCTCCATACCATCTTCTGTCTTAAAAAATAATTACATTCAACGTAACATTAAATATAGTAAACATAAATTTATACGGTTTTTAAATTTTTAGCAGCATTAAACTAGACCCCTTTATTTTTTTATTTATTATTTTCGTGCAGAATCCCCTAGGATACCACCAATTGGTGGCATTTCGGACTCGAAACGACATTCTGCCAGCGTGTGGAGCACCGTGCCCACGGTCTAACCAACGCAGTGGAGGCAGTAAGGCGTTGGCTCCTTGCGGATCAGACACAGGTGATCCCCAAAGCATCCTTTTCCAGTGATCACCTGTGTCAGCCGAAATGAGAGGTCCCCGTGATGCATCTAGAGCTAATCCTCCATAACGGCCTTACCGCCACAATAACGGTGTGCTCAGCGCTCGATGATCTGGTGGAGTTGAGATTACTAGTCTTCGATTTCTCGAGTCTCAGGACTCCTACCCAACTTCTGCGCCTCCTTGCACCACCGGCTTAGACATTTTTTTTTAAATATGTGGCAGGCTTACAACCACAAAAAAATAAAAAAACGAAAAAAACACCTAATTAATCAAATGTTCATGTGCATAATAATGAACTTGGATTTTGTACAACAGCATATTATGAAGCGATTAAATAGCTTCAAAAAGCAGTTTTTTTTCAGTTCAGCACCTTAGTTACTCAATCAATCATTATTTTATTATTATTTTTTTAAACAGCCAATACATCTCTATTCTACCTCATGGCAACCATGAGTACAATACAAGAAATGTGGCCACCCTATTGTGAATGTAGACAATATAGCATGGTGGACTACATTACGATGGTCTATGACGGAGTTTGTGATGGAAATCTACACATAATTTATAAAACAAGTGATAAATTTAATTTATACAAAAAACAACCTTTTATTATTTTTTATTTAAAAAACATTTAAGCCCTTTCATTTGTACCTATATTGGGTGGGTTGTTCAGAAATATGTACGCTGCTATTTTGTTACGGCGGGCATTTTGGATTAGTAATAATACCGACTATTATTATTATTAACTGCATTGTCAGCAGAACTAAAGGCATAATTCAAATTTCAGCTCAATCGAAAATTGTCCAAATTTAACTTGCAAGGTTTGATTACAGACCAACATCGGGGCAGGTGAAACTAAATACAAACTTGTAATTAAAACGATTATTTCTCCTTAATAAATACAGTTCGAATATTTCAACATATTTTTTCAGAGTAAGGGATCCAGGGTATTTCTAAAAAAAAAATTATTTAGCGTCGTATATTATGTCTTTAGAATAGCATTATGAATAGAAATTTAACTTGATGTATAAACAATAAACAAAAATAAGTCACAAATACCCTTAAATTTATCATAAAAAACATAAATAAATGTTTATAATTCTACAGTAGGGGTGTCCAATACATAACGAATCTATTTATACTGAGCTAATGAAATTCAATGACAAAGTTGAAACCTAAAATGTCAGATTCGTTATGTAATTTACGAAACAAATGAAATAATTACAGTAAATAAAACATAACAATTACCAGTAAATCATCCATGAACTACTTTCAACATCTCATAACACGCTTAGCTTCACCAACATCGTACGGCCGTAACAATATTCATAAAAACGAAACTATTACGATGATAGGTCGACTGTTACGATTCAATCAATACAAATAAACAATTAAGACAAAGTAGAGGCGAGGCCCGTATAATGAAGCAGATTATTACGTAACGGCTTACCGGTAAAGCGGTAATTACTAGTACGGAATCAGTCTAAGGTTGGTGGCACAAGCAGGGCTACAGGTTAAGTCGATGATGAAGCCCATTGTTGTTTTAGTTTACCTGCCTGTTATACAAGTATCCTCCAATGATGGTTTATAGATGCTGGCAATATTGATTATGCTTACTTGGAAATTTACTGACCATCTTTTCTAAATAAATAAAGCGCTTGCGCCTCCACTCCGGCCTGCTTTTGCTAGGGTGACAAATGGCCTCACCTGCCCACCAGGCTTTCGCTTATGGAGGACGGAGATCCTTTTGCGACCTCACTATTATAATTATATTCTTGTTGTCTATTTTTTATGTTATATATAAATAACTTCATGAACACAATATGTATTAAACGACGTGCCTCAGGTGTTCTCTCCCAATCGACCGCCTGAAAAGAAAGAATGAGGCAGGTTTGCTTATGTGACTTACTTTGGTCTTTTCTTATACACAATGTGACACTTGTGATCTTAATCACAATTGTCACTTTTTGTTATTGTTTTTTGTTTCAATTATTAAAGATATTTGTCTCAGCTCTGCATGTTTAAATAAGTATTTGTTGAAATTCGGAAATGATTCTCAAAGCTTTTACCCTTCTTATCATAACGTCTTTGGTTTCACTTATATGTTACTAAATAAAATACTAAATACTTAACACTACTCACACTAAATCCTTAATGATGTTCTTGAACCGGAGAAATAATTTTCGTTTAGTAATTTAAGAAGATCTGAAAGTCGAAACAAATGAGCAGACTCGAACGAATACGAATACGGCTTGAATAACAAGACTATACAGAAAACGATATTAATCGATTCTTTTATTTTTTTCCTTAGAATTCCTTCTCCTAAGTCCCAACAGATATCCTTTACTCAAAAAACCTACTAGTGAATCTTGTGACTGAATGGCATGGAATAGAGAGACCTATGTCCAGCAATGGACTGCAGCGATGATGATGGTTGTAATGACCGACCAACAACGCAAAATTATCGCAACAGTAAAACATCAATTTATTCTTATTTAAGTATCTTATAATGATAATTTGTTTCCAGTAAAGTCAATTTTATTGTTAATTGTGTGAACCACGAGAATACTTTTTCAAAATAATAGAAACAATAATGTTGACAAAGAAAATAGTGTTGAAGTTATTGCAATTTAGCTCAATACATAATGTATATATAATAAATTAGCGCTCATAGAAACGGGTTCCGTTATTTTTTTCCCCAATTTTTAAACAAATAATATAAGTTCAAAGTTCCGAATTTCTATAATTGCAGACATTCTACTCTACAACAGCAAACATTTCTCGGTAAAACTCTCTCCCAAAAACAACTGGCTACTTGTGTTTTCACAGTTGCAGTTCATACAGTACATTGCGCAAATACAGTCGAATTGAGAACCTCCTCCCTTTCCGAAGTAGGTTAATTATTACGAGACGAGAAAGATTTAGGCCTTTGCTATAAGAAATTTAAATGTGTATGTACCAGAAAGCGAATACACGCGCGAAAATACTCAGTTTCTTGTGGTAAGAGTTTAATAATGTGGTTAGTTCGTTTGCAGGCATACTTTCTTTTAATTTACCTGTCATTGTACTAACTTCCTTAATTTTAAAAACTATTATTTATTTTAACTATACCTTAGAGTTTGTATTAAATATATACATGTAGACCTAATATTGGCAAACCTTGATAGAGGTTTGTTTTGAATGCGCGATACCCTAGAAATTCATCTATAATGCTATTTTACGAAACGACTCACTATTTCATGTTTGCTAACTCTAAAAAACATGAACAAAATAATGGAATTGCAAATTTCATGTAATAATGATGATTATTACTAAAGTAAAATATAAATATACCAGAGACAACAAATCTACTTTATTGAGTCATTAACAGTTCGTACCCAATATTTTTCTAAAACGATACTATCTTAAAACCTGCAAGTTGTTCAGTGCAACCTCTTCAGTGGCAGGTGTATATGTAAGTCGTTGCGTGTGTGCGTTCGAAATTGGTCTGTAAGTATAGTTATGGTTCGGCAACGTTGAATGTTTCCAACATGTAATTGATTCATAGTAAACTGCCAATATATGGTTTACAGTGTGTCACCACCTTATAAGAATATTGTCACAATTATAAGTAGGTGAACTGGCGGAAATGCGGCAGCCTGCGCCCGCGCACACCGAATAAAAACTAATTGTGGTCATTACGCAGATTCATTGTTACGTAACTTGTTCAACTTTCACACCGATACCTAATTAGGTAATGTGGAGCACAGAGATTGTATCTTGTATGAGTTTTCTATCTAGATTTAATTGAGATCTATTATGTTGTGTATGTAATGAATACCTTGCCTCATACCTCATCATGCGTGCCTGAAGAGTTCGTCTCATTCCCACAGTGTATTTCAAGATGACTATAAAACTCGGGTTAGCGAAATTATGTCAAAAGTATAAAATGTCGTGAACCAGGGTGAACTTTAACAGATTACACACAAAGTTCCGTTACTAGATAAGTACCTTTATATGTAAAAGTTGGTACTGTTACTTATTTAGGTACAAGTGAAGATTTTGTGTCTGTTACGTTTTGTACTGCTACACTGATTTCAATGAAATTTTACATGAAGATACTGTAGGATACAGTACACTAAGCCGAGTAACCATTTTACATTACTCTGCTACTTTTTATGAATTATATATAAAGACATTACACGTTAACGATTAGCGATGATGGCTTGTATTCCCTCGCTAGTTTACAAAACAAATGATTTTGGCCGTCAATAAATTAGCATATATTATATTACAGGCCAGGTGGAGCGATGATTTGCGCGGGACGGCTGGCAGGAGCTGGATACGAGAAGCCATAGATCGAACTAAGTGGCGTGAAATTGGAGAGGCTTATGTCCAGCAGTGGACTGCGATAGGCTGATGATGATGATGATGATGATATTCTCACCGCAATATTATTGTGCAACTTACAAACTTTTCTACAGATACTTTAAGTTCTAAGAAAGGACGAGGGCTACTATTTACCGCGATAACCAACATTATCGCTGACGGGTCCGCGGGCAAATTTTGTATGTTGTAAATGTCAGTCTTTTACTGAGCCACAAAAGATTGTTGATCAAAATTAAACTCAATAAGTATATTATTCGCAGTATTGTGTTACAGTAAATCATTTTATTATCGTCTTTTGTAATTTCAAGATTATTTTAAACACACTTAAAAATAATTCTATAATTTTGCTATTGAATGTTAAGAGCAAAATACCTTAGTTTGATGAGTTTTTAAATGGCTCAGCGTCAAAAATGACAAAGAAGTACGTAAACAGTTTTTCTCTGCTTACGTTTCTCTATTTATATTAAGTTAGAGTTAAGCATTAATTTGCTCTTCATATCTGGAAACTTGATTCCAACGACAGAATACAATTAGGAATTAAAATTTTCTTCTCATGAAATACTACTGCTAATATTACGGTACTTTATTTAAACCACCAAATGTTCAGTAACATGTTATTTTTTATGGAATAGGTGGCCAACGAGCAAACTTATCGCCTTATGGTAAGCGATTACTGGCGCCCATGGACACTCGCAACACCAGAGGTGTCACAGGTGCGTTGCCGGCCTTTGGTGAATGGGGAGAGAGAGAATGATGGGGGAGGGATTGGGGTATGGCCTATGATGTGTTTCACCGAGTGAGTGAGGACACACTCGGTGAAACATAGCATAAGCACTATTTCACACCGGTTTTCTGTGAGGTCTCAGAAAACCGGTGTTCCAAAGTTGTTACCCTAACACTCATATGATAGGGTAACAACTTTGGAATGAAAATTGGTTAGGACCTCAACTGGGTTACAACTAAAACATTGTGAAACGTGATCATCAAATGAAAGTATGTCAGCTTACAATTTCCGATCGTACTCACATAGGCTGTGATCACGATCGATACGCAAACAATAAACAATACGAGTGGTACAAGATGCAGGCGATTGACGTTTGATAATACATAGTTCTTTAAATTCTTTTTACTACTGAATTCTTTGTGCCTTTGAGCACTGAGCACTTGCCACGAGCAGGACTAATTTAATATTTTGACTGTAATTTTTACTGCTTAAAGAGAAGAGCACTGGAATTTGAAATAAAGACAGAAATCTTCAAGGTTCAAGGTAGTATCAATATTTGGGTCTTCCATCTTTTCTAACTTATCTAATTGTGATAGTGGTTTAGGCTTACTATTTTATTTACAAATTTACTGGACTAACATATATTATCTATTCATTATGGTTATAGTTCTTCTAAATAAAGATGGTGACCACCACTCTTGAATTCCACTCACGCTTTAGATCAGGCAGAGTAGAAAAATTTTAGCAGCAAATTTATAAGAAAAAATGTACCTACATGTGTTAATTTACTGACATAAATTTGGAAATAATGGAATTTGGCACTAAATGATGCAGAAGCATCACCAACCCGCCATGGTGTGGGTTACCATACTGAATTTTTGCATTCGCAATGAGTATGGTGACCAAACCTCTTGGATTCTGCTTATGTTTTAACTTAGACCGAGTAAAGGCACTTTGGTAGGCTCAAACATAAAAAAATGTGGAAGAAAGTGTTAAGAAAATCCCGAGTTTTAAGATTGTTTGACATAAGAAGTTCACATACTATAATTATAGTATAATCTAAGATATAAAAGGTTTAAAGAAGTATAAGGTTGCCTTTCATTATTTTTTCTCATGTTGTAATAATATATTAGATAAAGAATCCAGACTGACGAATAATATTGCATGATAAGAAATAATTTTTGGTTACAACCTCCTTTCTAAAGACAAGCTTATGTCCAGCAGTGGACTTCTACATATTCTTATGCTCACATGTATGTATAAAACGCAATTCCCTATATTTTAAACCAACTTAAACCGATTTATTTAAGCACTGTAACAAATTTATACTGATCCACCATCTAGGCCAATTGCTTTAGCCATTGAATGCAAAGTTTCAAACGAAGATGTCTTATAATAATGGTTAACATGACTTTGAGTTCTTACCACGATCTTTGAGACCATTGTAAAGCCGTGAACTTTAAAATCTTTACTAGAATACAGGTTTTTTATTTAAAAGAAACATTCAAACATACTTTCAAGGTGAGAGCTATAAGGCTTTCTTTTTTTTAAGATGAAATAACTTTTTTATTGATTAACGAGACGATGATCGTTTTCTCGTTTGCCCCCTATCCCTGATGGTAAGCGATTACCGTTGCCTATGGACAACTGTAACAGAGGCATCACAAGTGTGTTGACAGCCTTTTAAAAATGAATACGCTCCTTTCTTGAAAGTTCAAGGATCGTATTGGTCTGGGAACACAGCAGGCGATAATGTTGCCAGTTTGCATTTAATTCTGAATAGGTTCTACAGTTATAAGGAGTATGTAATTCTGCCCTTCTAACAAACATAAATGTTAACGGTAAACTAACTAATGTATAGGAATATCGACACTCAACGCTGAGTCACGTGGTTAAAACAAATATTAGCTATTAAAACAAAAAGATTAAGGTGTTAGCGATTGTAGGAAGAAATTTAACATGAAACTCTTGTAATTTGGCTAAGGTAGCTGATCTATTTAAGGTATAATTTAAACTCTAAACCAAAAAAAAATGGGAAAAACGTAAAAAAATAACTATGAGAATAGTGTTTCATGGAAAAGTGTACTTTACATATAAAAATCTTACAAGGTGTTTCCACGTAAATATTGATTTAATTTAGCCTAATAACATAAAGGTTAAGTACCTAGATAACTGAACTTGCAAGGTTCTTTTTTTGGGAAATTTCTATTGTTGCAAAGTTTACGAGATTCAGATTATATAAATACCAAAATTGCTCGTTATATACACTCACACTATAACTATTCGTTCAAAACACATATTTTTTTCAAATGTACCGTACCCAGCAGCATGAACTCCTCAATTCGTAAGTTAAGTACATCTTATTCACACTGCATTATTACCTCATGATTCCTCGACTTATTAGTTAATCTAACATGAAATAAAAATATCACTGAAAAATCATAATAAAATCGCGTAATATACACAATTATATTGCAAAACGGTCTTCCAAATTAAGACATTAAAGTTAAATAACCTCTCATTGGGCATTGGAGCACTCAAGAAGATTTTTTGATCTTGCACAAGCCATTATAACCGTTAAATCTCCAAAATTACTCATTCTTTACGTAGACAATTATTCCGCATGTTTCACATTAGTACAGATTAAATAATTATTTGCATTTTGCAACATTGAAAGTGCATTTGCAGATATTTAAATTATATAATATCAGTATTTAATTATGTTTCATTCTCTCTAGATGATTGTTCATCTGGAAAGTGGTTATAAAGCAATATTTTTACTGTCGATTCTGGCAGAATAAACTTAGCTTATTCTGGTTTCCTTTAGATCTAAGAGTTATTTAAGATCTTCTAAGGTATTAGTTTTATTTTTATACGGTAAATGACCAGTACCTATATTTCTGAAGGATTTTTTTCTTTAAAAACAGTGCTTGATTTTGTCTCTCATCTCACGCAACACGAGCAAACCTATCGCCTGATGGTAACCGAATACCGCCGCTCATGGACACCCGCAACACCGGACGCATTTCAAGTGCGTTATCCTCCTATGGGGGATGCACAGGGGAATGGAATGGCGGGTTGGATTATGGGCCTCCGGTATCCTCACTCACTTGGAGAAACACAGCGCAAGCGCTGTTACCCATCGATTTTCTGTGAGGCCGTGGTATCACTCCGGTCGAACCAGCCCATGCATACCAACGCGTGGCTCGGCCACGGCAAAAAAGACAAATGAAAGATTAAAACAAAGATTAACATAAATATAGAAATATTCTAACTATTATTTAACCCAAAGGTAAAAATAACGGCACAGAAGATAAAGAAAACAAAAGAAAAGAGTGTATATCACAAATAGATTCAAAAGAAATTTTAGACTTAGATAACTTTCTGGTAAATTAGAAGCGTAACGACTGTTATTTTTGCAACATCTAGATAATTCTTAATAACTATGAAATTAATAGTTACACAAGTTTTTCCAATTGCGCAATAATTGTCACCAAAGCCTTAAGTTCTTACGGAATGTCTTATTTATATTATTTAGATGAATTATATCCAAATACGCATACTATGGGAGAAGTTTTTACCTATCTTGGAAGTTTATTCTTCACTAGATTTGACCGTATCGCTTGTTGTGCGACCGACCGTAAAATCGTCAATAGAAAGTGTTTTAAATTCGTTTTCTTTCTTACTTATAAGAAGGTGATTGACAAAGCCAACGTCATTATTATTCAGAACAGTAACTTTACAAGTACTTTTGGAAATGGATTCGAGAATATTGGTAAGTTTGAAATTGCTTCACCTATTTTTCTGAAGTTATTAGTTTTTAAGGTTACAAGTATTAAATATCTAAAAGCAAGCGTTGTTAAACATATAAGACACTAGCTTCCACTCCGTGGCTTCACTTGTAAATAACTTGGTAAAGTAGCATAAATCCTTCCTCAAGAATTAAAGAATCTCCTTTGTATATTTCATGCAAATCGGTTCAGCAGTTAAGCCAGATAGACAGACAGAGTTACTGTACGGTACTCATATGTATTTGTATGGATTTAGTGACGGTCATTATGTAGAAATTCAAAATGTAAAATGTTAATAAAAACAGGAAAACGTTTTGAAATTTCGTACTGAATTCACGTTTACACATTATATTATTTTTGATTATTAATTTGTTGTGTATATATTAGATACTATGAGTTAGGTTCTTGATATTAAAAAAATGCTTATTTTAGAAA
This sequence comes from Hyphantria cunea, assembly GCA_003709505.1. NCBI lineage: Eukaryota > Metazoa > Arthropoda > Insecta > Lepidoptera > Erebidae > Hyphantria > Hyphantria cunea. The sequence continues at coordinate 675,300 of PKRV01000225.1, forward strand.
CTAGACTACAAAGTAAACTGTATCAACTTCTGGGGTAGTTAAACAGTCACCTAGCCGGTTTCTTAACTGCGCTTAATTTTGTTGTGTTACATCATGTCACACATTATTACACACACGTCACACATACGTGTTACTAGCTTGAACGGCAAACGTTGATTGCTTGCCATACATTGCCATACATAAAAAAAATGATAAAACATAAAAAAAAATTACCATAAATACATGTTGGCCGATTCTCAGACCCACAATGCACACAAAATTTAATAAAAGACGGTTCAACTGTTTCGGAGGAGTTTGGTACCAAACACCGCGACCGGAGAATTTTTATTTTAGATGTGTTTTGAATCTGGGTGTTTTTGTATACGTTTTAGAAAATTAAATGTCAGTAAACTTAGATGGGCTAGGTCACGCTATGTATATACGACTATGCCGCAAAATTTCTGTTGGATTGTTGTGTAGGTACTTTAAACTTAGAAGTTATTTAAATTAAACTAAATAGTGTATTCATATATGAATATATGTAAGTATTTGTATGCACGTAGATGCATTTGTGTATGGACATTTAAATTATTGTTGAACATTTAAGTTTAATTGTTGATAAGTGACGCAAACGGAAGAATTATAAAAGAATTAGAGTGTTACAGTGTTACATAATTAAATAAATAAAAATGTGCAATGATTTTAGTCTTTACAGTTTTAATTAATACTATATGAACGAGCTATTAAAGTAAGGGAATCTGGTGTCAAAATACCGGGAAAATTTATCGATCTATTCCGGAGATTTACAGAAATAAACAAGAAGATAAATGTTCAATTCTAAACTTTACTCTTTGGCAGAAGCGCTGTGCAAACATTCAGATGCCTCGCTTTCTTTCTTCTATCACTAAAAGAAATGAAAAGAAAAATGTTTATTCTGACATACACAGGACAAAGCATGGTTTTGAACAGAGTTAAGGTTATAAGACACTAGTAATTATAATACCCTGTGCAGTGCCAGAAAAGGCGCTCATCTCAGCATATTGATGCAGTCAGAGTAACTGCAGCGCTGGTATTACGATAGGGTCCGCGCCCAGTGTCGTCAATCTTAACGTGTATATTTGGTTAGAGTGTGAGTGTGAAATTAAATGTATATATACACATTCATACACATACATAAATCATGAAAAATATAATATTTTAGAGAAATAAAATAAACTGTAATAGTGTTGATAGATAAACTAAAATGGTCAAACCTCAGAAAGACTTTGTATAGTCCGAAAGCTCAAGTGAACCCATTCAATTACATGCCATACCACTATTACGAGCAGAAGGATTAGGAGAAAGTTGCATTGCAGGTTGCTCAAAAATAGAATGATATGTATATATATCACTTGATACACGCAGACATAGAACTAATGGTTGTGATCATCATTTAACAATTATTTAATCTCTGCTGAATTAAACCGATTATTTCAGGGGGAATGGGGATCTCAAACAGCTTAAGAAATTGCACTACTATATAAATACATAGAGAATACCTTTAGTCAAATATACATTAACGCAGAAACATATTTACACGTAATGTTAATGGAACCAGCAAGCTCTTCTTCTTCTTTAATTACCCTCCTTCGAACGCAGTCGGGTAGGAAGACAACTCCCGCATAGAAAATATATATTGTATCGCAGGGTCTTCACAAATATACCCGAAACGGACATAAAGAACACACTAACTCAAAAAGAATTTGTGAATGCAACAAAATGTTGTTCCATGTGGGGTTGAACCTACAACACATAGCGCAGTTGATAACAACGAGGCGACTTCTTTAACCACTGCTCTCTCCATGCAGCTCTTCTTCTGAAGCCGCAGCTTCATTTCGTAGCATCATTAAATCTAAAATTAGTAACTTTCATAATAAAAACACAGTTTAATAGATGTAGACTAATTAAGCTACATTTTTAAAGAATTTAGATCCACTAACATGTATTTAATTTAAAATTCATTATATTATTGTAATGTAGGTGAACACTAAACTTGTTTGTTCAGTACAACACGTGAAATACCTACATACCTCTGTTAAGTCTTATGTCATGAATCTGTTACGTTAAAACGTAAGCTAAATTTAAAATGAGTTACTGTTTAATGAGCTCATAAATTTAAGGCTTTAATTAACTTTGGACTTGGTTGTGTAGGTACCTATATTTTTGAACTAGAATGTGTAAATCTGAAATGAATATTACTTGCAAAAAATATTTCAATTGCCTCGACTTTAAGTATATCATCTACGGTTAAATCATTATAAAAACTATTGATCAACATTTGGGAGATTCATTTGTTTTGGGTCTATTGCAAATAATAAATGAAAAAAAAAATTTATACTATTTTAATATTACAAATTCGAAAGTAACTCTGTCTATCTGCCTGTAACGCTTTTACAACTAAACCGCTGAAACCATTTGGATTCATTTTGGTATAAATTCTATAGGTCACTTTTTGTCGCGATAACCGACACATACGCGGGCGGAACTGCGGGCAAAAACTGTTTTAATATTCTACAATATATACAAAATAAAATTAAGTAAGTTGGTAACATGTTATAAATATTTTGTTTATCCCCTCTCCTAACGTATTTCCTTTTGATTTGCAAGAATATTTGAAAGTCCACGAGTGGAATTACTCGTTGTTATTGATTCATCTTGGAGCACAGAAGTTGTAGTAGACAGGTCAGAAGGATTAATCCCATTAGTATAATTAATGTGACAATGTAATAATTCTACGAACAAATTTCACGCAACATGAACATCGGATACACTGAGAAAGCAAAACATTACTTGAATAGAAACTTACCTCAATCGATAAAGCCATTTCCTAGAAAGCAATTAAGTCTAGATTGTATAATGAAATAAACAATTAATACCGTGGGTGAGCCACGCTTCGGCATGAATGGGCCGGCTCGACCGGAGTGATACCACGGCCTCACAGAAAACCGGTGTGAAACAGCGCTTACGCTGTGTTTCATCGAGTGAGTGAGGATACCGGAGGCCCATACCCCGATCCAACGCCCCCTATTCCCCTCACAATCCCCTTTCCCCCCAGGCCGCCATAGTGTGGGTCACCATACTGCATTGTTCTTTTTCGCATTGAGGATGGTGACCACCACTCTTGGATTCTGCTCATGCTTTCCATCAGGCAGGGCAGAGTCATTTTGGCAGGTTAAATATAAAAAAAATAATAAATAAAAGAACATGTCTTAAGGTATTAACTAGTTTCAAACAATGTAGGCAGTTTTTTTTAATTCGGTGATGTAATCATTTGACAAGAATATGGAAATGGAACCACTGAACTGTTAGACATTACAATAGGTTAGATGACTGTATTGTAAATAAATACCAATGTCTCCTTCATTAAAACTAATATTACAAAATATCTCGGAAAACATAATTATTACAGTTTTTCATTTCTATTACAAATTTTAATCAAATTAACTTTGGAAGAAGAAAGAGGCGCTCATAGCCCAGTTGCACTCGATGATTAGAAACAATAATCGAAGGTAAGCAATGACAGCGCGATTAGTACCTGGATGGGTGACCGGTGGTGGCATGATATCATGAGCCTCTCCGTGATTCGGAGGTCACGTTGAGCAGTCGGTCCCGGTTGTTATCATGGGATGTCAGCCGTGAAAAGCATCCAACGGAAAGATTACGTAGCCAAAACTTTGTCTTGCCAGTCCCTAACTCGCACTCGGCCAGCGTGGGCAAGTTTGGCCTTAGCCCTCTCCTTAGATGAGACCCGAGCCGAGCAGTGGGACATTATGGGTTGTTAATGAATTGAATTAGAATATTCTCAATTGAGTAGTTCTAAAATAGTGTCGTTACAAGTATGTTTTAGTATATTTTTTAAATAAATTTATCGTTTTGACAGTAGATAAAAAATAACTAATTTAATTAAGGTGTCATCTACCCTGTTCTTTTTTGTATTTGGTATTCACTTCTACCACCCATGAGCAAATGCATGTAAGAAAATACAAAGGCATGTAGAGTTAAATTAAGAAGGGAAGTCGCTTAGTAACCACACTTAATGAAAAGGTCAACTGATACAGAAATACCTCAATAGGTCACCATGCTGCATTGTTGCACTGGCTGCATTCTTAGTGAGTATGGTGACCACTACTCTCAGTTGTGCTCATGCTTTCCATCAGGCAGAGTAAAAGTACTTTGGTAGGCTCATATACATAAAAAGGCCATAAATAATTGTTTAATATTTGATCTAGATGGGCGTTACCTTCGTGTCAAAAGGCTCTTTCTTAGCTAACAATATTCAACTACTCCAATGATTCATATTTAAATTACCGTTTTTATTTCCAGTGTATTTTGGGCTGCATTATAGCAGTGGCCTCGTCGTGGTCATTGCCTTACCCCTCAGCTCCAAGATCACCGATGAGGTACACGAGATTCGCTCCTCCACCTCATCCAAGGCCACATTTACATGCTAATCCACATGTACATCATCACAAAGTTCCAGGTGAGTTTTCCCAAAAATTAATTGGCTTCAAAATGCAGGGGTTAGGAGTTTTTCGTTTGTATTTTATGTGATTCACCATTTTATAGTGATTGTAGAATTTATTTCCTTACTCGTTGTTTTTGCTTTGAGAAAGAGCTGAACAGAGATAAACCACCAATTCTTTTTTTAATATGTAATCAATTTAATTTTTAACTGTATAATACTACTGTTATACACATAAAATAAATGAAAATTTAACAAAAATATCTAATGAATGAGTATTTCTTTAGTTCCAGTTGAAACATCAGAGATAGAAAAAGAACCACAGCAACGTCCAAAACGCGGTCATGATGACTACGATCACGACCATGACTACCAGTCAAACAACAACCACAGGGGCACCAGCGGCGTCACAGGGCCTGTCCACACCTTCGTGAAGACCGACAAGAACGCCAACTACAAGTGGGGGGTCAGGCACCACGTCGGTGACAAATATGCATCCTAGATGGCAAACCTTTAAAGAGTTTTGTTATGTTATTTATTTAATTGTACTTTTAGATGTAATTATACTATTACTTAATTAGATTTTTTAAATTAATAAGGTTTTTTTTTTATTTATTATCAGTATCGTCCTGGGTTGATAAGTGGGATAAAATAGGTATATTTTACATTGGTTGAAGTCACAAGAAGAACTGCCACGGAATATATTTATAATTTTCAGTCTCATTAAAGGATTCATTTTGCTTTAATTCGCTAACTGCATTCAATACATTGACTACACGATCGGATCGGCCTAGTGGTTTAAATAGTCATCACGCCTGCACGCTGAGTGTTGTGTCCAAGTCCAAATTGTTGTTCCGAGTCTGGGTGTTCCCTGTGAACGTTCCGTATATGATTGTAAAATCGCCCGGGACAGAAGATATATTCCTAATCCCTATTTTAAAAAAAGAGAAGTATAAATTCAGAATCTTGATTGTTAAGCGTAAATTATCAAATAATACTCTTTCCAATTAAACTGTCGCGAAGTCCGTCTCTCTTATTTAAAAAAAGAAAGCACCCAAAAATAATAAAATTGTTAACATATTTTTCTGATACAGCTGTCACGTTAAAGGGACATTACAGTCCAAAGTCATGTAAAACGTCAGCATCAATAACTGTTAAGATATGGATCTACATAAACCGATAAAAGGTCAAACGCAAATCAAAATGTAAATTAACCGTGCATACTCCAGTTAAATTTAAATCAGAAAGTTGAAAGTTTCGGAAATATTACTTTAACATAAATTACTTTAAAACGCAATTGAATTAAATTAATTACACAATATTGGGTTTTAACGATACCACTTGTAGTTCAAAATTGTTGTTTGGATTTCCGAACGACGATTGCCAATTAGGGCATTCAATATTTATGATTCTGGTGATTCGATTATGTAAAGATGAGGTACTTCGATAAGGAAATGGAGAGTTACAAGTATTTCCCAATCGTACGTTTTTCTACACAGGATTTATGCAAGCGGATGTTTTTAATTATGGTTAGTCAAATCATCTTGTTAGTTTACTATTCATTTATTTCTAAATATTACTGTCGTGTTTTGTTGCTGAGAGTAAGACTGGAGATCCAACGATATAGACCATAGGCTGCCTTAGAAGAATTCAGAAATTATCGAGTATTCCAAGATGTACAATGTAGTGTTTACGTTTTCTGGATCTAAAACTTTAGGCTTGTTCCGTCAAATGTTGGATCAAAACGCATAACATAAACAATAGATACTTTTTTTAATTTGTCTGTTTAATCAATCAGAATCATGAATTGAATTGGATATATATATGGATCATAATAATAATAATAAATATTTTTGGACATATAACTCGCAACGCCATCTAGTCCTAAGCTAAGCAGAGCTTGTGTTATGTGTATTAGAATATATATATACCTTTTTACTTGTAAATACATACATATTATACATAGAAAAAACCTAAAGTTCGAAACAAATATTTGCAGGTCATACATAAATCCACGTTTTAGTATATACGTGTTCTTCTTCGACTTTTGATAAAATGGCAACCAGCTAATCAGCTATTTATGCCAATGACGAGTGCTTAAAGTCTTCACATCTTAAGTCTTCGAGTCTTCAAGTCTTTGTTGTGATTAAAATAATGATAAAAAATATAAAAAATGTGGATGATGAAAAAACAAAAACGCTCTCCCAGTTACATGTTATCTTGATACATCAACTGGTCACAAGAAATTTAGCTTATTAAGTGCCGGTCGCGCCACAGAGGGTGGTAGCCTTAATAAATACATAATTCAATCACACAACCATAATCCAATCCGACATTTGATCTAAATTGCATTCGTGTGACTGTTGTCTAGCAAAGCAATCGTGATAGAATGTCTGATAAAAATACCAATAGATATCGTGATCGGGTTGAGGACAATTTTAGTTTAATAACAATCACTCATTAGACAGTTTCAAAGGACTTTGTTCTTTAATCGTCAGTGTGGTGACGGATTTAAAATGTGGAATGCCAACACCCCTATTCATACTAAGGGTTTTGTAACAGTCGCTTAAAGTAGTACAAACGCTGCAAAGCCGCAACGGGATACAAACCAGATGGTTTGTATAGACCAACCAATCAGACCAGCGTGGTATAGTGGACCACAAGCCTCTTTTCTACGAAAAGGCTTATGTCTAGCAGGGGACTAAATTCAGTTGATTAAATGCTTGTTTATTTATTACTTGTTTACACTTGTAAGGTGATTAAATCCACACCTTTTTTAGTAATGAATTAACTATACACATTCATCGGTAGTATATTTCACTTCATGCTTTCGCTGCAAAAATTGCGTGTATTCGTGATTCCGTAGTTTCTGTAATACATCTATGTTATAATACATTGTGTGATACTAGATCTAACATTATGTATACATTGTTTTAACATTTGAACAGACTGTAGAACAAACAAAATGTAAATTTGAAATTATCTAACAATTCATTGCTTGGCAGGTGAACGCTAACCTTCGGCCTGATCTCCACAATCTTATTTAGGGGTCCTTCAAGAACAACTTTTCCTAGTAGTACCTTAAGAACTTTCTCTAAGTTGTTAACTAGACTTTTGCATATTGTGACGTCATAGCTATCAATTCGAACAATTCAGATAGAATAAATATGTTTTTAGCATTTATTGATTTACTAGTTTTTGCCCGCGACTTTGCTTGCACGGAATTAAATATTTTCATCTCCTACTTTACCCCCTTAGGGGCAGCATTTCTGAAATTCTTTCCTTAGTGCTCACTTACGTTATTTAAAGAACCTACATGGAAAGTTTCGGGTTTCTAGGTTCAGCTGTTAGGGCTGAGCGTTGATTTCTGGGTATCTTAGTCAGTCACCTTCCTCTCGAATATATACAGATAATTTGATCTTCAATTTTGTTGTTACCCCTGAAACCTTACTCTCTCAAGTATTAAAATGATTAAGAAGTCACTTTACTGATTTTTACTTGTTCTTGCATTATGTAGATATAAAATGTATTTAGTCCGATATACCATCGTATAACATTACGTAACAATTAACTAATGAGTTTAATAATTAATGATTGCATAATTTAAACGATTAATAGGTTAATTATAGTTATTAATGTAGACAGAATTGTCGATAGTTCTTAATGTGTTTAAATTATGTATCACGTCACAAGCCCGACGTTTAGAATAAAACGAGTGGAGACTTACTAAAAACGTAAATAAAAAATACAGAAGCATCTGGTCCCAAACTAGCCATAACCTGTACCATGTTAACCAGATTACTGATAAACATAGTTATATATTCCTTAATACATACCTACATACATATATCTACATACTAATACGAGAAGAAAAACCTTTGTACTCTATTTTACAAAATAACATGTAAACAGTGTAAGTATTTTTTCTAGAGTTGGGGGCAAACGAGCAGACGTACCGTCTGACGGTAAGCGATTACCGCAGCCCATTAACGGGTGTCCATGGGCTGCGGTAATCGCTTACTGTCAGCAAACCAGAGACGTTAGAAGCGCGTTGTCAGCCTTTGGGGAATGGGAATTAAATGAAAACACAAAATGCAATAATTTATTTTATACGAATACCAGTAAGTATTTTCGATAGCCTTCCCATTTTTTAGTTGTTTAGTTTTAATAGGAGTTATGTCATTGATGCACAGAGTCGGGACGTTAAAACTCAACGTAAATAGATGTAAGGATAAATTTTTGTGAAAAATGAAAGCCCCTATAAATAGATTAGAACATAAAAATAAGATCTAATATTGTAAAGTAAAACAAATTAGTAAAACTGTATAAATTATTACTATGTAACTAGTAAGCATAAGAAAACAAAAACGTAAACAAAAATGGATCCCCAAACTTATTTACCCTGTGTTCCTAGATGTAAGAAAATAAAGTTTATAAATAGATAGGTTTCCTAAAACGGATAGATGGGAGTCCCACCCATAGAGCAGAAGAAAGACGACGCATAAGAGAAAGACAAAGTATGCGCAATAAAAGTGCGAGAGGCATAGATGATAGAACTGGAATGATTGAGAAACAACACAGATATAGAAAGGCCATACTCATGGTATGGGTTCAGTAGCATATGAGAAAAAAAAAAAGGTCTCGTAATAACAATTTATACAAAATTTAGTTCGGATTTTCTCAAGACAGTCAAATATATTTTCTCCCCTATTATGCGAGTAGTGTAAAGATCAGCAGTAGTAGCAAGTGTCAGAATATGAGTAATAGCCTCGAACATCTCATGGTCGACAAGAAAATTGACGGCAAAAGAACGAGAGGACTTAGTCCAATTAGGTGGACTGACCAGATCCGAAAAGCCTTGGATGCCAATCCACACATTACTCTTCATTCGTGTAACTGTACGGCAGAAAATCATATCACACCTAGGGAATCAAGACCCTCAGTAATGAGAATAACGACGCGACGGGAAGGACTCTACAATGGTTGCCGGTAAGATATTGCTTCCGAGCGATAAGGCCTTAGATGTACTTCCCTAGTTTTAAGTTAACCTTGTAATTAATCTGGTGTACATAAAGAGATTTAGTATTATTGTTATTACAATACACGCTTTGTTCATGGTTATTCTATACTGTACACTTGCTTTGTCATAAAGAGGTTAAGTAATCTTTGAAGTTTCATTATTTCAATAAAAATAAGCCATTTTAAATAAAAATTAAACTGTAACTAGTCAATAAAGTTAATCATATTCCACACATGCAAAAAACACGCGTTTAAGATTCGGCTACGCCCAACATTTTCGACATTAACCACGTATATGAACTAAGTCCTAGTGGAATTAGGACATAATGATACAGCCACGGAGACCAGCCGCTGTGCAAGTGAATGTCGACCGGTTATCAGTTACATATGATAAAAAGTCGGTCGGTCATGCGCAAGCGCTCCGTAACACTTGCGATAAGTAATCACATGTATGTTGCTCGAGATTTTAGTACCTTAGACTTGACAGATGTAGGAGCCGATGATGATAATAGTTTAGAAGAGTATTTTATTGTAAAGATCAATAAAATATATATATAAATATATATTATATTCTTTATCAACAAGACTTTGATTGCACGAATGGCATAGCGGTTTTTCTACTGCGCTAACTTTTGTGGATTCAAACGCCACCTGGGTCAACACTTGATATATACATGATGCATAAATTGTTGAGTGTTCTTTGTGTCCGTCTCATGTGTGAAATTCCCTTCGACACGGCATAAATTTATATTAGAATTGAACTAAAAAGGGACCATCTCAGGAAGTTCATAGGACTAGGCATTGTCCCCTAAACAACACTACAGGCGCAACAGACAGCTTCTGTGCAGGGGATGCATAGAGGTAGAAGAAACGCCGCAGCACGTCTCACAGAATGCAGAAACGTGACAGATCAACGGGCAGACATCCTTCAATCAACATCACTCCCGGAAACATGAAGTGACCTGGAAAGGCTACTGAGCTTTAGGGATGATCTAGGATGTTGGAGTAAGAAGATGACACATCCACGAACATAATAAATTCTTAGTTCGAGAGTTGACTTTTAAAAGAAAAAGCTGATGCTAGCCTTTATTCCAGTGATTCCTTATTCTAACCGCTAAGCCAATAATGATGGGCTCAAGATAATAACTCAGGACAAATAATTTATAAAATGTTTAAACCCTGAGTCAGACGGCGGTCAGGATATGCCAAGTTTCGATCATTGCTAGATAAAGTTACCTTGTCCAAATAACTGGTATTTACTGGATTAGAGAGCTTCATACAGATAAGTTTTTCACTTTTAAGTGTTTTGTTGTTAAATAATGTAAACAAACCCATTCAAAAGAAAGAAAATTTATTTTTTTTAGGTTCATAAATGACAGAGTTCTGAGGCAGCAAAGATGGATAGTGCGAAGAGATAGGAGACATGTTTGTATTTAAAAAAAAATGATAAATTTTGTAACAATAACCGTTTATTATATGTATATGTTAGGTAAAAAAAATAATTGATATTATGTGAATGAGATAATTGCATACAGCCGTGCGTGTAACCTCAACGTTGCATTCACGTTGGTAAATTAAGTTTGACATTAGGTCACACAATTTCAATAGAATTAAGCTGCTAGCAAAATTGTAATATTTTTTTCTTTTTTAATAAACGATGGTGTTGTATTCATGTTTAAGTGTAGCCCCTCACAATCTGTTAATTATTTGCATTAACATGGTAAGTAGTCCAATTTGTATTTTTTTTTTAAATTTGTTTCAACTATAATAAAAAAAGCATTTCGATAAAACAAAAGCAATCGAAAAATAGTTTTGAAGAAGAAATGAAAAAAAAACCACCAGAGGTAGTGGGTTCGATTTCCACCCAGGATAAATCATAGTGTGATGAGCACGACCATTTGTTTTGCGTCTGAGTGTAATTTATCTGTAATATGTATGTATTAAGAAATATATAAGTATGTTCAATAGCAGTCTGGTTACCATAGTATGGCTTTGCCTAGTTGACCGGACAATTGCTTATTATTATTAAATATTATGACATGAAACGAATCTAATCATTAAAAAAAAATTGAAAGGATTTCTTTTTAAAATGAAAAATCTTCTGCAAACACACAATACTTAAGTTGTGTTTAATAAAATTAAGATGCGCACTTCGAACTCCGGCACCTTTAACACCGGCTTCCACCAGTCCCATTTAGATTTCTACTTTAACACGTCCCTCTTTTTCTTCATAGCTTTCTTTCTTAATATCGGCAATCAGTCCTAGGACAATGAGCAGATGTAACGTTCGAGCGTAGTGACGTGCAGAGCGTGCTCCAGCGAGAGCAACTATTCATACACGATAGCTTGAAGCTACTGACGGGTCTGTACCTGGACCTTTGACACCGGCTTTCACCAGTCCCATTTAGATTTCTACTTTAACACGTTCCTCTTTATTCTTCATAGCTTTCTTTCTTAATATCGGCAATCAGTCCTAGGACAATGAGCAGATGTAACGTTCGAGCGTAGTGACGTGTAGAACGTGCTCCAACGAGAGCAACTATTCATGTATGATAGTTTGAAGCTACTGACGGGCCTATACCTGGACCTTTGACACCGACTTCCACAAGTCCCATTTAGATTTTTACTTTGACACGTCCCTCTTTATTTTTCATAGCTTTCTTTCTTAAAATCGGCAATCAGTCCTAGGACAATGAGCAGATGTAACGTTAGAGCGTAGTGACGTGTAGCGCGTGCTCTAGCGAGAGCAACTATTCATATATGATAGCTTGAAGCTACTGACGGGTCTATAGTCCTAAGATATCAATCTTTTGAGCAAGTTTTTGTGGTCAGTAGGTATGTCGTCCTTAGGATTTTGTTATTACCTACCTAATCTATATAGACGTAAGAAGAACTTACCTACGAGTTACATCTGCAGTCCTTCGCATAAATTTATTTCTTCAAAATAAAAATTACTATTTACCTAAAAGTGAAGTTTCGACACGATACAGTCAATTTGTTAACCACGATCACTAAGAATTTAAAGTTAAAACAATAAAACCAATTTGACCTTTACAAAACTAAAATCGAGCGTAAAACATGATATCAGAACTATCATGATCTAACAAGCAATTTTAATAGCAAACCTAAATTAATCTAGAGAGGGTGTATTTTTGATTGAATACATACACATACTGTGGAACTAACATTCAGTTTGAAAAATTGATTCTGCATTTGATACCCCAATTATTAAGGAAGGTTGTGCTGAACTTTTGTTTGTTAGTATGAGGGTGAAAACGAGTAAAAAAATCTTTAATTCTACTAAGGCGCAGCTAAAAGGAAGGGTAATAATTTTAGCCGTGTATGTATAAATAAATAAATAAATATTACGGACATCTAACACACAACGCCATCTAGTTCCAAACTAAGCAGAACTTGTATTATGGGTAATAGACGACTGACATGAATACATAAATACAATTTGTTTTGTAATTACATTTCGGTTGGCCTAGTGGTTTCAGTGGTCGCCACACCACTTCCTACTGCGCCAAGTGTTGTGGGTTCAAATCCTACATGGGACAACACTTTGTGTGATCCATAAATTGTTGTTCTAAGTCTGGGTGTACTTTGTGTCCGTTTCCTGTATGTTTGTAAGGATCCCCATGACACAGGAATGTATATTCCTAATGCGGGAGTTGTCTTTTTAAAAGAAAAAAAGAAAAACGATATTATACATAGAAAACACCCAAACTCCGAAACAAATATTTGCAGATCATACAAACACTTGGTCCGACCCAGGATTCAAACCCGAGACCTTATGGACAGCAGTCGCGTACGCTACCACAACGCCATCGAGGCAGTCATCATGTATGTTCCACAATAACGCCTTGACTGAGATGTCAATAGACTTGTAATAATAGCCCGGGTTACCGGGTTAAAAATATGTACGTCGTCGAGTTACCCATAGCTTTCAAATTTTCTTTTTGTCATATTTTAAACAGCCAAAGTTTTTTAATTTTAAGGAGTAGTAGGATTAGTAAATGAAACAAATATAAAACAAATAGGTTGACGAATAGTAGATAAAATTTCTTAATTGTTTTGACGAGACTGTTTATATACTAGCTATGAGCTGCGGTGTTATCTGCATTGTTGTTGTACTTAGATCACCCTTATATGGTAGTAGAGCCACGCTGATTCCAGCACGAATGGATTAACCCGGTACGGTGTGGTACTACCCTCGCACAGAAAATCAAATTCAAATAACAGCGTTCGCGCTCTCGTGTTTTGTTGGTGAATGCGAGACGATGGCTCAATGATGCAGAAGAATCATGGTTGCCTGTAAGAGATTGCCTTCAGGCGATATGGCCCCTAATCGCACCTTTTACCTTTAATTTACCATTGTAAATAATCTACTGTACAATAAAGCGATTATTATTATAATTAAGAATCACTACGCCGCCATGGTGTGAGTCACCATGCTGCATTGTCTGAATTGTCAACAAATATGTTGACCACCACTCTTGATTTTCAGAGTTCAATCATTTTGGCAGGTCCAAACATAAAAAAGGAAGAAAAAACCATGGAAAGATACTTTTATTCCAAACAGAGCAAATGTGCTATTCCAGACTAAATTCTATCTCTTTGACAAATCTCATTCAGATACGTTCAGCCGTTTTTACCTAAAAGAAAAGGAAACATCCATACGAAGTTTTATAGTATTAACTAGCTTTTGCACGTGGCTTCGCTCGCGTTAGTCGATTTTGAGTGTTTGTCAAACACAGTAAATATAAAAAAACGCTACAAAGCGTCTTCATAGACAATATTCTTCACTAATCCAGGTGCCAAAACCACTTAATTATAGGGCTTACTCGTGTGCAAGTTACGTAGACCTGGCCATAAGAGAAGCAGATTTCTCTTAAATATATATCAGCTAATTTAAGTTTTTATTCTTGAGACTTGTTTAGTTTCACCTCGAAGTAGACTTTGAGAGGAAACTGCAATCGTTTAAATTGAAACGGAAGATCGTTCGGAATCAAAGTAATTCGTGATATACATACAGTGATATACTCCTTGCTATAATTTTAACTGGGTGTGCCCCAGTTAAAATTGTAGCTTCTACCATATTTCTTTGTAAAGCTTTGACTATTAGCCTGTTTCCATTTCATAATTTAGGGGGTTTTAGAATAAATTTTACAAGAACATAACATGGGTGTCCAAGCATAAGAGGTGTATGGAAATCGAGATAGTTTATATTCAAATAATATGTGTGTTTATTGCTATACCTAGTTATTTTAATGTATCTAGAGTTTCTAGTAGTGTGTTATTGTAAATGATAAGGTGACTCACCCCAAAATGGCAAACAACATTTGCCGGTTCCGCTAGTAAATATATATACAAGCAGAAGCAGCAAACGTTGCATATCCATAAAAAATGTAGGTGTGAGTCACTCTTATAATTTAGGGGTATGATAAATGGGCGTTGGCCGGTTCTACCTACCCGATATGTACACAAACTTTCATTAAATTGGCCCCGCCGTTTCCAAGGAGTTTGGTAACAAATACCGCGAAATGAGAATTTTATACATAAAACACAGAAAATAAGATGTAAATGAGAAACTATTTGAAATTTAAGACACTAAAGAAATCTAAAAGAGCTCTAAATAAATCAAAATAACTCTGTAGCAGTTATCGTGTAGGTAAATAGGATAATTCAATATGTTTTGCACGTTAGTAAATAATTATAGCTTGAAGATTCTCGTAGCGATGGTAACCGCTGATAATGTAGTTATACAAATGTCAAGGTAGATTACTTTGCAGTTCTTCAATTTTCATTTTGTTTTATTTGTTCAGCGGGATTTTGTTGCTGAGTGGCTTTTGCCCGAGGTTCCGCCCGCGTGCATGTCGGTTACTGCGAAAAAGAAAAGACTGTCCTTCATCAAAAACCAAAGTATACCTACAGTAAATTTCATTTAAAATCAGTGCAGTGGTCAAGTCATCTTAGACAGACAGACATGTAGAGAGACAGATGGACAGAGTTATTTTCAATTTTATAATATTAATACGTATTTAAATTGTTGTGGTCTTCTAAAGAAACTTTTTGTCTTACTCAACTAGTCTGTGAAAGAAATTGTCAAATACAAAACACGGATTTTTAAGAAATCTACGAAGAAGAAGCATGATGTGAATAATATTAGAACATAATATATTTTTAATAATAATAATAAAGTATGAGGTCTACAATACACGGCAACCTAAGGTTAGTAGGTTAGTAGGTTAGTAAGTTAGTAGGAATCATGTATGTCCTAGAACATAATAAACCTTGAACGCCCGATATTTCTGATCTTTGATTTCTCAAGCTCCAGTTTTCTGGCCCAACTCCCGTGCCTCCTACTATCATTACGCTGCCACACTTCACCGTTGCTGAAACAATCATATCACATAAAATGAAAACAAGCGTATAATAAACGGACTTTAATTTAGTTACCTTAAATTACTATGTGATAAATCTTGTTTATACCTAAATATCGACATAGTCCACAGGATCAGCAAGCTGAAGTGGCCACTGCCACTTCATACCCACTAGCTGGCCACATTTGCCGTAGGACCGATAACCGTTGGAGTAAACGAGTTCTTGAGTGGAGACCGCGTGAACTGCGATAGGCTGATGATGATGTCTAAATACCTAAAAAATTAAATTAAGAAGTATCCTAATGTATGCTAGGTACCTAATCGCCCCCGGCTACATGGGTACGTTACATATTATCTACGTTATCTTTGGTTCGGCACCGACTTCTCCCTTTGGTGACGGATTAAAATACTGGGTGTTCCCACACCTAAGCATCCCGTGATTGTCGTAAGAGCCTACTGAGGGAGCAAACTCTATGCAGGAGAACAGCACTGCAAAGATAAGAAAAACTCGAAACAAACTCTATAGCCATCAGGCCACCGTAGAAGGGCAAAATCTCCTTGAAAAGGAAAGGACAGCAGTAAACTGTTAAAGGCTGTGAATGATAAATGAAATACACAGCCAAAAAAGGCGGTTGAAACTTCTCCTTAATGTCGAGACAAAAACGGACTTATTTTATTAAAAGCTGTTCGTCTACGCAGGTCTTTATAATGCATTCATTTGTTACTTTCCATATGCTAACGACAGGCGTTCTTAGCGTAATACTAGATGGTCTACAAAGATTATTACACTACACTCGTTTAACTCTATAAGTATGGAAGGATATCAGTTGAAGCCCGAAGCGATGTAACTATCAGTTTTAAACATTGGTTTTGTTGTCTGCCTCGGTGGCGCAGTGGTAGCGTATGCGACTGCAATGCTTGAGATCCCGGGTTCCCGGGTCTGACCAAATGTTTGTGTGATTTGCTAATATTTATTTCGGATTTTGGGTGTTTTCTATGTATAATATGTATGTATTTACAAAAATAAGTATATATGTTATGGGTACTAAACAAGTGATATAAAACCACTTGTCTAGTACCCATAACACAAGCTCTGCTTAGCTTGGCACTAGACGCCGTTGTGTGTTAGATTTCCGAAATATTTATACAGGTATAGTGTTAATCTTATTTGAATAACAGAATAAAATAATTTTTGAGGCTGTAAATGCATTTTTCAAAGGTATATTTTTAGTACATAAGACAAAATTGTAGGTAGCCAGTAGATAT